>JAAIXJ010000258.1:0-158478 GCA_013403705.1 Heliconius hermathena | reverse complement strand
CTCTGATACAGAAAGGTTCTTTGTAAAATTAAATAAATAAATAATTTTTTAAAAAGCCTTTTTCTCGCCTGCGTAATTTAACTGGCGCAGTCGGTAGGATCGCGGCGTTTGGCTATAATATAACTCTTAAAGCCAGCGAACGGTTTCAATCGTTATTACCGCGATCTATTAAGAAGAAGAATCTACGAAGGCGAGACCAGCGGAGCACCCTAAGCATCGGAGGTTCTGCCAAGCAGTTGAGTCCCGGTTGGAGATGCAGAGGTTTCTTTGGTGAGTACTCTTGTTATCCAAGTTCCTTTGCTATATTTCCTTCCGTACTATTTTAATGTATCTGTCTATATAGCTCGAATCGCGTTAGACATTTACTATTATAAAATAATAAATATGAAATAATATTATGAATTAATAATTGATTATTAAATAATAATTAAATAAATATAATAATTTTGAATGAAATCGAATTATTTTAATAAATAAATAATAATATATTAAATTGAATTATTTGAATTGTTTTATTAAATTAGTTATTCGTGATTAAAAGATAAAATGTCTTTTGAAAATTGCGACAATTCTAGTTTTAAGCTAATTTCAGATTTTATGCCACGATATGATGGTAATACAAAAACATTGAATTTTTATATTAGAGAAGTAGATAATATATTAAGATTTATAGAGGGCACAGCGAAACACCACCCCGCTATTGTTTGTTTAATTAAAAGTAGACTCAGTGGAGCCGCAATAGATGCGATAGCATACGAAGAGTCTCTCGATTCATGGGACGCTATTAAACGCGCTTTGATTAGACGATTAGGTGAACCTAGAAATGAAATTCAACTTATGCAAGACCTAACTCGAACAAGTCGTAATAAAAATGAAGACGCCGAAGCTTTTGGTAAACGTCTTTGAGATATGCTCGACACCCTTTTATCTATAGGAAATCATAGTAATAAAGAGTATTATGAAAACATAGTTATAAAACAGTATACAAACCAATTAGACTTCCAAATTTCTATAGGTGTACGTCTAGCTAGGCCTACCACGTTAGAGCTAGCCATTGTAGCCGCTAGGCAGGAAGAAGCTAGGCTCACATACAATAGATTTAATAATAATTTTAATATGTCAACCTCACACATTCCATTTCCAAATTCGCAATTTAAGTTTAACAATCCCCCTATGCACGTAAATTCAAACTTTACCCCTAAGCAAAACAATTAGCCGCCAGAACAATTAGCCGTCAACAGTGGGTTCAGTCGATGCTACCGTGGAAAAATCGACAACCCTCAGGTAATTATAGACCGTTTATGAATTATAGAGGTAACATACCTCAACAACATTTAAACCCACCCTATAAGGTATTGGATGTGACTATGAGGTCAACTAATAAGCCCGAGAAGCCACAGTTCGCAATGGAAGAACTTTTCTACACTGACGAGCCACAGGAGCAGCAGCTTAATGAGTACTCTCAATATTACATCCCAGGTGAGTATTGAGAGTACTGTCAACGAGAAAATAAGTAACCAGCAGGATTTTACGTTAAGTAGAGATCCACACGTAAAGAGGTAATAAAATTAAATAATCAAGACAGAGATCATTTACCCTACATAGAACTACTCGAATTTAAAGGTAAGTTTTTAATTGACACAGGTGCTTCTAGATCCCTTATTTCACCAGAAGTTATATTTAATTCTATTTTACGAAATTGTGTAGTGTATGAACCATTTGAAATAAAAACAGCTCATGCGACAACACATCATAGCCATGTTTTTAACTTACCCTTAACCCCAATCTTTAATAGTGATAGTGTTCATAAATTCCTTAATTTTGAACTCGATCTTAAATACAAAGGACTAATAGGTTTAGATTTATTGAAATCATTATCTAGTAATATTAATTTGAAAAATAAAATACTACATACAGTGACAGCCGACATACGTATTTATTTCGACTATCCTAAGAAACTTATAAAAGTAGAACCAAAGTGTGAAGAACTTATCACGTTAAAAACAATTTATACTGACGGATTTTATATTTACGATGACTATGTTTGGTCTAAGGGATTAATATCCCCTGCTGCTATTATTAATGTTATAAACGGAAAATTTATAACCACGGCCATCAATTCCAATTCAGAAGGACGAATCATATGTAATATATCTAGATTTAAATTACAATCCTATAACATTATATATAAAAAGGGCAAACAAAGTACAAATGCCGACACCCCTTCTAGGACAAAACTATTTCAAGATAGTATAGAATCTTTAGCAACCGTGAATTAAATAAAGAGGAGAATTTAATTGGCCGAATATTCCAAGACGTAGGCGCAAAAACTAATGAAAACGTAGCACAGGTTCCTCTTGTACCTTGTAATAATAATCATAATACCAAAGAGCCTGAGAACAATGACAGACATAACGTTCTCACGTCAGAGACTTATGAAAAAACTGACAATATGGGTATCTGTACAATTGACCCCGATAACTTAGTATCCACTAACCATTCCCAAACAGATAACGAAAATAAAAGTTTACTAATTAAATATAACAAAAATGACGGACAAGCTAAGCAATTTTACCTTAAAAGAACGCCCAGTTTGAAATATAGAGTAGACAATAGATCAACTAATTGTAGGACATTAGTTAAAATCATATTTACCAAAGTAAATAATACTGAGAAGAAAATAGCCACATTTTTAAAGCATAACATAAGAAAAATATATAAAGTAGGTGATATAGTCTATGAGCAAGTAGCTAAAACGGCGCTCAGAGATAAAGCCATACCAGACTTCAAAGGTCCGTATAAAATAATAAATTTGCACTCTAATAATATAACGGAGATTATAAGTAATCATCCAAACACTAATTCTAATAGAGTTCGTTATAAGTTGCTACGAAGGCCTCATCTTGTTTCAGGTCCCTCGTTACTGGAGCCCTCGTGTTCCAGACAAGAGCCAAAATAATCATAGACCCTATAGATAATACACATGGAATTTTATTATTTAAAGAAGGTCAAATTCTTAAACAGAATGATACATTTCACTTTGATTGTACTTATAATACGTCTCATTTGCAGTTTTCTTTTAAAGAACTCATATCATTGTATGTGAGTACTAAAAATACAGAAGTTAATACTTCATATGAGAGGATACATAAAGCCTACAGAGATCAAATAGAATATAAGTTAGATTTAATTAATAAAAAGTTATTGTTTCTTAATCCTATTTCTAGAGTTAAGCGTGGTCTTATAAATGGATTAGGTTCGGTAGTAAAAGTTATAACAGGAAATCTAGACGACAATGATGCTATTAGATTTGAAAATGAAATTAATAAAATTCGTAGTTTAGTTAATAGTATTCAAAACTTTCAGCGACATTCAATGACGTTAGCCGATTCAACAATAAATGAATTTTCAGATCAATTAAGTAAGATAAATGAAAATCAACATCGTTTAACATTTGTCTTAAGGAATATTACATTTCATTCTAATATTTTTATTAATCAATTGCATTTTCTAGAAATATACGTACAACTAAGTTTTAGTTTACAGTCTATTTTGGATAGGTTAATGTTACTAGAAGATGCTATGACTTTTTCAAAGTTAGGTGTAATGCACCCTAGTATTTTAAGCCTTAGAAATATAATTTTAGAATTATTAAATTTGCAAAAAATATATTCCTTTAAAACAGTTACAGAGATTAATATTACTGATATAAATAAAATAGAGCAGTGTATTACGGTGAAAGCATATAGTACAGAACATTTCTTAACTTTCATCCTAGAAATTCCTTCCATTGCTCCTGAGATATATGATTATGTACATCTTTATTCCATTCCTGATAAATATAACCTAACAATTATTCCCCAATCCAAGTTCCTGGTACTTAGTAACAAAGGGTACACATACCTAAACGAAGGATGTAGAAAAATATCAGAAGGGATGCAACTCTGCAAATCACTTGAAATTAAAAGCATAGAGAATTCCGTGGACTGCATTATCGCTCTTATTAAACATCAAAGGGCTAATTGTACGCAAACACGTATACATTTCAAGCTAGGAAAACTACAAAAGGTCTCAGAGATGTCATGGCTAGTGGTTTTGCAAGACACAGAAGTAATAAGGACTCAATGTGGATTGAAAACAGGATATCAAAGGATATCAGGAATAGTTCTAATCACCATAACAGACGATTGCATAGTTCAAGTCACGAATACAACTTTAAGAAGGCATATTGAAACTATTTCTATTAATGAAGTTATACCACTACCAAACGAAAACTCACTTTTTATAAATGAAGTTCGCTATGAGATACATCTAGAAGATATATCTCTCGATTCTATACATCAACTTGCAAATAGCATTCAAACTCTCGAAGAAGATGAAGAAATAGATGATTGGCCTATTATCATGGCTGTTCCCAGCTGGTCTACGATCATTATATACATTTCTATAATAGTTTTTATTATGTAGAAAATCTACAAGCATTTACGCAGAGTCCTGGAGAAAATCAGTAGCGTAGACGCTTCATGAACTGCAGGACCAGCTTCCATCTTAAGGAGGGAGGAGTTAACAATGTGTAAAGATACATTCCCCTGACGCCGCACTTGCAGCTCCTGGAAACAAACAATAGAGTTCAATATATTTGCTGAGTTAATTATTTTTTTTAAATAATATTATATAATTTTTTAATTTATATTCCTTTCCTTAACTTGCTCTGATACAGAAAGGTTTTTTGTAAAATTAAATAAATATATTTTTTTAAAAACCTTTTTCTCGCCTGCGTAAATTAACTCCCTTTTTACGAAAATTGTGCAAGAGGCTTTTTTTTAAATAATGCATAAATAATAAATGAAATTAATAAAATAAACATTACATACACTACTATATGTTTGAATATTTGCATTTTTGTATAAAGCGACATACGTTGCTATGTTGCCATAGCAACGTATGTCGCTTTATACATATTTTGAATATTCATATTAGTAGGTGCCTCTACATATCCAGACGGAGCTTTGACGAATACTTTTTTGATATTGGTTACGTGACCCCGAATCCTCGAACCATCACTATCACACCTTGCAGTCGTATATAGTCCATAAATGTGTTGAAGTCTATGAGAAGGCAGTTAGATGGCAATCGAGATATTATAAAATGCCGCTATTTACCAGGCGGTCTGACTACTAAGTCATGCGTTCTTATCAAGCTACGTCGATCGTGAGAACGTATGGTTTAGTGGTCAGAGCGCTTGGTCGGTTTTCAGATGGTTTGGGTTCGAGTCCCGCTACGTTCAAATTTATATACGTATTCTAAATAAGTATCAGATTGATTACTTGGTCCAAAAACAGTCTTGCCTATATGATACGATTTCATATAGGCAAGACTGTTTCTGGTGAAAATCTAGCGGGCCATCACCGTCTTCTTGTTATAATATTGTCTTAATAACAAATGGAGGTTGCTGAATGAATTGATACAGATTTTATCATCTGCCTGATAGAGGTAAAGTCTAAAATTGTCGACAATCATCGAGGCTGCTCAGGGTACAATATATACTCTCAAATAAAAGTAACAATCGTGTACCCTCAGGGCAACGCGTTCCTGGTGTACCACAAGCGCACGCACTTCGCGGAGCGCGCGTACGCGTGCGCGCAGTGCCCCAAGGCCTTCTACAACCGCACCAACCTGCAGATGCACGAGCGCACGCACTCGGAGCGGCGCCCGCACGCCTGCTCGCTCTGCGCCAAGGCCTTCAAGTGCAAGGGCGCGCTCAACAGGCACTTCCGGGTCAGTTACACTTAAATAACACGTACAGTTAAAGCGGGCGAAGCCGCTAGAAATAAACAACACACAGCAGAGAACAGGGTAGAAGAAAACCTAGTGTTAAGGCACTCCGTTTCCCATTTTCCACTTAATTCTGGAGGCATTGCGTGTTGATTTGATTCAATGTGATTTTTTATGTTTTTAAAGAGAAACGCAATAACACTTTTATCCCTAATATTACGATTAAGAATTTACACTATTTTATTTTTCAGAGCCACACCGGCGTTAAACCCTACGCATGTGAAGTATGCGGCAAGGCGTTCGCGCAATCCAATAGTAGGAAACTACACGTTAGAACTGTACACTTGAAACAACCCTCCCCTTACATAAGTAAATCGAGGCTGGAGAAACGGAAGGCGCAGACGCATAAGGATCTCAACGGCCAACAGTTTATGTATTAATACTTTAGGGTGTAATTATAATATGTACCTATATTTATTTATTTTACAGTTTGTGAATGTAAAAATTGAGCACAATTTTCTGAACCAATGACAAGTAGAATTCTGCTGTCTTGGTCATTGTTCAGTTTAAGGTACGTATTTATAAACCGCTCTCAAGTCTGAGGTCCATCTTGAGAGCGGTTTATAAATACGGGCTACGGATACGGTTTATAATTAACAATCTAATAGGGCAGGATAAGTACATGAAGACTAAACTCACTTGTAATGAATCGTTTTTATCATGATTTTATTGCTGTTCATCCAAAATAGGAACACAATACTTTTTGTTCCAGTCCCGTACAGTAAGGAATCCACCGTAAAAGTTTATTTTCTCAAAATCTATTAAAGATATATTTATGAAATTAACGTGACTACCCATAAGCTCAATGTTATTTAACGCCTATATCAATTTTTATTTGCTTATACTGCGAGACCTTCTCCAGGAAATATAAAAAAAATATAATAAAAAAAATCATTATTATTAAACCGACCTATCTTATTAAACCAACATCTAAAAAGAAAAAGGCACAAAATCCAATTAAATTATACAAATAAATTATTTATATTTTTATCGACAATTTAGCTAATGAAATATTATTGTCAAATTTCGTCATCGCGCTATATTGATATCACGCGACAAAAAAATTATTTACTTTAAAAAATATATTTTACTTTTTTTTTAAGTGTTATTCCACACTTAGGACAAAAAATACTTATTTAGAAAACGTATAAAAATTTGAACGTAGCGGGACTCGAACCCTCGCCTCCTGGAAACGGACCGGGTTGGTTTTTTATATTTTTGATATTTTCCCGCTACGCAAATATATAAAAATTAGATTTTTATACGTTTTCTAAATAAATATTTTTTCTTTCCTAAGTGTGGAATAACAGCGTTAACACATAAGCACCACCTTTAGTCTATATGTATATGATGAGGCCAGTCGTAACGCAGTATTCACCAATCTTCCGTTATGACGCCTCGGCTTCTATCTCTATATTTTTATTTAATTATAATATACTGCAGATATAAATAACCGCAAAGTATACTATAATCTGTATTTTATAAATAAATATAATAATTTGCAATAAGTTAAATTATAAGAAAAAAAAGTTCATCAGTATTTATCTTTTATTTTCTGTAAGTTTTTTTATTTAACTGTAATTAGAATTGTCGTGTAAGCACATATTGTGCTGAGTATTTATAATAAATATAGACCATATATTTATTTAGTTGTTTTATTTTTTTTTCCTGCTTTTTAGTTTATTCTTTCAGCTGGTTCAATGACCAGTTCAACGAATCACACCAACATTTTTTGTTTGTTATCAGCATTTACCTTTAAAAAGTAGGAAACTCGAGAATAAAAAAACAGTTTTTATTTTTTCCTATCTTCAAAAATTACTGAGATATTAGGCGAAGTACGGTCTCCGCGTCAAAAAGCTACCGCGCAAGTGACGTCACGTCGCGAGTTTATGAGTCGGCACTTCGGTACTACTCGTAAACTCGCGACATCTGTATGAGTCGGTACTTCGATACACCTACATACTGTGATTCGGTGCACTCACACTTCACTTAATTGGATTTATTTACTTAATTGAATATATAGCAAAACCGCGCTATAAAATTGTTTAAGTAATATTGCATTGTCTATATGTATGAACTCTATATGTATGCAATTGAAATTGTGTATATGTATGAAAATAGACACAGCAGGGTATGCAGAGAGAACTAGTGTTAAGACACTCCGTTCCCCACTTTCTGCCGAATTCTAGAGGCATTGCGTGTTGAGTCGCAGAACTCAACGCCGCGCTTTGCCTTGACATGAGCACGGAGCGAAGAAATGGAAATATAATTTTAATATAATACTTATTTAGAAAACGTATAAAAATTTGAACGTAGCGGGACTCGAACCCACGCCTCCTGGAAACCGACCAGGCGCTCTGACCACTGAGTGATGAAAGAATGGCAAAAAAGATTTATGATGGAAAAGTGAGTGGTAAGAGAGATAGGGGGAGACCTCGGTTGACCTTCGAAAACACAGTATCAAAGATACTGGAGGAAGGTCACGTAAAAAGCATGAGGACCCCCCGGAGGGCATGTATGAAGAGGTTGATGACAGTGGACGAGACGAAAGAGGTATGTAGAGACCGTAGCGTCTGGCGCTCCGTTCTCTCTGACTACCCCGCTAGGAATAAAGCGTGAAGCTAAGTTAAGTTGAGTTATTTTAAAAAAGCGGTGAAAGGCTATAACTTTGGAAATCCTGGACCGATTTCGATGAAACAAAAAATATAATTATTTGAATGCCGCCTTGCGCTTTGCCTCAATACCAGAGCGAAGAAATGGAAGAATGAATATAAATTTAAATAAATATTTCATTTACTCGAATGGGGATCAAACCCACAACCAGTCACGTTTACAGTCATACTATGTAGTAGTTGAGGCCACGACTGGCCTCAACTACTACATGCTAGATAGTGCCAAATTAGAGAAGGAGTAATTTAACAGAATTGTAAAAGAATATGTATAAGATAATGAGGCCAGACGTGGCGCAGTGGCACAAGCGTGTGGCTATACACGCGATAGGTTGTGGGTTCGATTCCCACTCATCGTTATATCAATGACGTACGGCTTGTAATAGTAAAATAATTAGTAGACGCCTATTATTATTGCATATTTGTTAAGCAAATACTACTTTCCATTTAATATTTTATTGAATTAAACATGTTATCACATTCTCTTTATTTTTGTTTGTATAACATCTGTTATCATTTAATTTGACATTACGTCAAGTGTCATTATCGCTATCAGTTGTTTAGTTTAGGTGATATTTCGTCTATTTTATCGTTTAAAACCTAAAAATCTATTTAATTTATTAAAGAGTCCAAAATAATAGGCTTCACACTCTTTCAAATATGTTAAAGAAAGGTAAACATATCTAATTAACGCTATTATTCTTATAATGTGTGACAGTGCTACAGATGCGGTGCACCCGCGATTTACTAAGAAACAGCTAAATAATTTTAAGGGTATAGTATCAGAATATATGTTTGATGATGTTATATAAAACTTTTAGCGTTTCGACTACTTACTTTTTGAACGATTCTATCTCATTTACTTCTATTCCTTACACTTTTATTAGTTTCCATTGAAAAAAAAACAAGAAGAAACTTTTTTTATATTTTTCTCCTAATGTGCATGATTTTATGCAAGGTGTATTTCAACTTTTATTTTAGGTTTAAAAATAGCACTAGTTCAGTTATCAGTGGGGCCAGATAAAGCTAAGAATGTGGCTGCAGCAGTCAATGAGATACACAAAGCTAAGGAAAAAGGGGCTCACCTTGTAGCCTTGCCGGAGTGTTTTAATTCTCCTTATGGAACAAGTAAAGTATTTATATTGATTGAGAACTTGGATAACTTGAATGAATGAATAACTTTTTTATAATTGTAGGTTCTATTCTTTGTATTTTGCCTGAATTTGAGGCACTTCATATTGGTTGTCAAAACTCAATATGAAATGATTATTAATTTTACTTACAGTTATGTTTTTTTATAGCTTCAGCCAGTCTAACATGTTTATTTTTATTTTTTTAAAATGGTTACAAGCAGTGGTACACAGATTTACATAACACTTTTTGCCTATTTAATTATTATAAATACTAAAAAAATTAACTAAATGGTTGTGTAGTCTCCTAATTTTTTTTAAAGTTTAAATACATTTTATCTAAGCTAGATTTGATGTTAATATAAATAAAAATCTTAAGATTATAATGGCAAAATGGGGCAGCCACTTACAGTAATATAACCATCACACTGAATTTGATGTCTTGGATTTGAAAATCTTACACCAAAATTAATGAAACTGTTTCTTTTAAAAAAATATATATGCATATTGTATTTCAGAATATTTTAACGAATATGCAGAAGAAGTGCCATCAGGTGCAACAAGTAAGGCACTATCAAAGGCTGCTGCTGAAGCAGGTGTCTGTGTGGTGGGAGGCACCGTGCCTGAACGATGTGGAGATAAACTATATAATACTTGCACTGTGTGGGATGAGTGTGGAAAGCTGTTGGCACAGCATAGGAAGGTAGCTATTACTTTGATATTATTTTTTGTTTGTTTATTTTTGTAGAACAGGAAAAAGTATTTAGAATTATATTTTTTTTATTAACTTCTTGCTATACATAGTAACTTAAGTAGTGTTAAGATACTTTATTCTGCACTTTCCATCAGAATTTGATAGATTGTGTATTGAGGAGTGGGTGCATGGTGGAGAACATTGTGTTTTGTCTTACCATAGCGGTGGAATAATTATATATTTTCTTAGCCTCATTCTGTAGGTAGCAGGTAGGCCTAGCAGGGTAGGCAGAAGCAACTTGGGAAACTAGTGTAAAGATTCTCTGTTTCCACTTTCCGCTGAATTCTCCAGGCATTGTGTATCAAGTGGTGGAACTCAACGACGCCCTTTGCCTTGTTAGCAGAGGGACGAAATCAACATTTTAAATATTTTAATCCTCTGAGTGGGACTTATGCTTATGACTACATTATTCTCCTGTTTAGAGATATAAACCATAACCATCATGTTGCCTGTCCATTGGGACAGCCCCACAAACGTCTCTAATTATCAAACAAATTTCAATATGCATTCTCGAAATGAGGGGAAATTTTAAGGCCGCGGCGCCGTCTTGCTGCACCAAGGCGGCTGGCGTCTTACTATTAACGCAACGGTTGTCATTTCGATTCCTACTCGGAACAAATTAATTAAATTTAACTCTGGTAAGAAGGTGAAGTGCGGCTTTGAGTTCTACTATTCAAAAATTTTACAAATAGTCGGAAACGAAGTATTCCAACTAAAAATATTATTCTTTTGTTACCAATTATAGATGCATCTCTTCGACATAGACATTCCAAACAAAATAACATTTAAAGAGTCAGAAGTACTGAGCGCCGGAGACCAGATCACAACATTCGACTATCACGGCGTTAAAATAGGCATTGGTATTTGCTACGACTTGCGATTCCCTGAAATGGCGCATCTTATGTCTAAACAAGGTAGGCATTTTTATGTATTACTATTTTTAAAGCATTATTTTTTTTTATTCAGTTTATCGCTGTATCTCGTGTATACCATAACCTAGTGTTAAGACACTGCGGTTCCTACTTTCCGCTGAATTTTCGAGGCACGTATTGAGTGACGGAACTCACCCGACACCAGAGCCAAAAAAGGAAAATATTAAATATTTAATTTCCTCAAGTGGGAATCGAACCTACAAACTGCTGCGTTAAATACAATAAAAACATAATATTTTTCTACTTATCCACAAATTCTAATTCTACCTTTTTTAGATTTCATTCTACTTTGAACATGTCCCTTACCACTCGATCGGAAGCCAGATCTGTTGAGAAATGCTTCAAATCTTGCATGAGAATCATTTCAATTCTATACATTTTTATCTTTTATATATTTCTGAAGAGCGTAATAGGGTTCACTATTAATATTGTTACACAGGATGTTCCCTTTTAATATACCCTGGCGCGTTCAACATGACGACTGGTCCAAAACACTGGGAGCTACTGGCCCGAGCTAGAGCCAACGACGAGCAGCTGTGGCTAGCGCTGGTCAGTCCGGCCAGGGACGCCGGGGCAGGCTACGTGGCCTGGGGACACTCTATGGTCGTGGACCCCTGGGCCAAGGTGGTGGGACAACTCAGTGAGGAGCCAGGCACCTTGGTAGCGGATGTTGGTAAGTAATATATATTTTCGATTCTTGACAGAATCCGATATAAAGTTCTCTGATAATATCACATATAGTGTTTAAATGAGATTTATTGTAGCATATTGGAATAAATTAGTACCCACTAAATGGTGGAAGTGGTAACTGTTAGAGTAACAGTCGAGACTAGACCCGCGTCGATGCCGGTCGCATCTCGTATCATACCAATTGCCCTCACTGCTATATCCCGCACATTGCTCTATTGTACACTTATGACAGGTTTTTAATTTTATCTATTCAAACCGAATTTCTAACTTCTATAAATATATACTTACATATTAATTAACTTCTATAATAACTTCTTCTTATAATAACTTTGATAAATTTTCTCAATACTTATATTAAATATTCATATCGTATTCTTAATCGAAATTATCCAAAATATAACGGATAATCCAAATATGCATAAATATCTGTAACCGAAACTGATGTCGTATTCTTCTTCCTTACCCATATCCAGATCCAAAATCGGGTAGCTTTTTGATCATTCAATTCAATGCACCTTGTTATTTTTTTTCATGAATTTTCATTATGCACAGTGCTTTTTATTGTCTTTTTTTCAAGATGCATCCATATGTAAATTTCTATAATATTATAATCTTTTACCATTTTATTTTTTTAATTTACCGTTATTGTTACAGATTTGAATTTAGTAGAAGAGGTTCGAAGCCAAATACCGATAAGGAGTCAAAAGAGAACAGATATTTACGATGTGATTCAGAAGAAGTGATATTATACCGAAGATGTATGATTGTTACTGATTTTATATTAAAATTGTATTGATATACGATTTTTACTCAGAAATTGCAATAAATATAGTTTATTAAGAAATAATATTTTGTAGTTAATATATTTTACAGTTGATTTATTATATATAGATATTGTTTTATTTTTTTTCTTAAATAAATTAACTACCATATGCATGGGACAATCTTCATATGTTGGTATTAAGAAAAATATAATATATTGAATGAACAAATAATTTTAAAGTAATATAAAAGTTGGCTTTAAAAAAATTAAACTATCGTATGTATTTAAAAAGGAAATGTCACATCGGCCTACTTGCGACTTCACTCGCTTGTAAATTCTCGAACGAACGAAACGATAAACCTCGAGAATTCAGAGGCAAATGTTAAGATTTTACATTTAACAAAGTAGTGTTCAGATTTAATATCAGTTTCCCAGTTTCTGTCTACCTGACCTGTTCTGTGCGGGATACAATGGAAAGCTGAATAAAAAATAACTACATGAATCCGTTTACAATATTTTTATTAAAAAAATAAATATATTATGTTTATTTTGTACAATATAACAAATAGAAACAAAAAATCGAAATAGCAGTTTTAAAGCTTTGATTTTAGTTTATGGTTATTTCTGGTCATATGTTTGTCAAAGATGTCGAGGACGTCTGAAGCACAGCCCCAAAACAAAGTCAAACCACTACCGCCTGAAATATAAAATAAATGGGTATGGTAAAATAATGGGTTTCTGTACATGGATCATATAGAAAAAAAATGTTATTGGAGAGATTTGACAATGTAATAAACCCAAAACAATATTTTTTAAATTTTGTCCTCCTATTTGTTGGTTTGTTTGTTTATTTCTTCGTGTGTTCACGCTAATCTAAAAACGGCTTAACTGATTATAATGCAGTTTTCACTATTGTATTTTGAGAAACTTCCTTTAATATTTAGTGTTTGTTTAATTTCAGTCGGTTTATAAATGAATAAACTATATCAATATAAAGTATTTTGTTTGACTAAATTGGTGTTAAATAACTGTTTTATTATAAGTTTTTAGGGTTAACACTCAAACTGTGAAACTGGTCCCGTTTTACCAATTTTATTATTAAGACCTAGTCAGAATACATGTTAAATTAATGGTGCCAAATGAAGATATTTCTTGAAATTTTAATAAGTATTAAAATATATTATCAAACAATAAAATGCTACTTACCATGTCCATAGTTGTGAATGTATAATTTTCCATTTTTCTCTTCAGAATCTAATCTGACTGTCTCTCTTGCTGGCCTCAATCCAACCCAGTGAGACAAAATTTTTGCGTGCTATAAAGATATTTGAATTACACTATATAAGTCAGCTAACAAATTCTGTACTATTTACCGAGAAGTTGGCTCGAAGGACCAACAATTACAGGAAATGTTAAGTATTTGTTATTTATACATACTTTGATTCCTGGAACCATGTCTATGCACCCGTTTATAACGAAATCAGTGTCGTTGTCATCTATTGCTGTGTTAAAATCATTCTCTTGGTGAGTACCGCCCAATACACAATCGTATACACTGCAATATGAGGATTATTTAGTTTAGTTTAGGATTTGTTTATTTTTTTAATAGTAGTAGCATTTATTTACTGTTAATTTTGTTACTCACTTAGGCAGAATGTAGTTACCAACATCATTGAATATAATATGATTTACCCACGGAGCAGAAGACTAGAAAAAAAAGTGTGCACTAAAAAGTAGGAAAATGAAACTTAAAATATAAATTGTGACATAAGTGAGAGGCCAGTCGTGGCGCAGCGGCACGAGGTGCGACTGTAACACCGACTGGTTGTGGGTTCGATCCCCACTCGAGGAGATGAAATATTTACTTAAATTTATATTTCCATCTCTTCGCTCTGATGTCGAGGTTAAGCGCGGCGTTGAGTTCCGCCACTCAACACACAATGCCTTCAGAATTCGGTAGAAAGTGGGGAACGGAGTGTCTTAACACTAGGTTCCCTCTGCCTACCCTGCTGTGTGCGGGATACAGCGTGAAGCTGTGACATAAGTTATATATCACAATTGATATATGCATTATGTCTATATACATAACTATCTTGTCTAGTCTACTACATACGTACTCGTGAGATCTGCCCTCTAATCGGAAAAACTTTCTTATCAGGAACAACATCCCTTGCTCCAAGTCCCAGGCAATTCACAATTATGTCATATTCGTCCAATTGAGTGTCATTTAAAGAACTAATTTTACTATGTAATATTTTTCCATTTGTTTTCTTAAATCGCTCGCTTAAAAGACTAAGCATAGTTGGCGGGTATACTATGAAAGTTGTAAACGTTCGTCCTGATCTGCAAAGAAAGAAGAATTATTTATTATATTTATATTAATGAGGCCAGTCGTGGCGCAGGAGCACAATGTGTGACTGTTAACGCCACTGGTTGCGGATTCGAGGAAATAAAATATTTATTTAAATTTATATTCATTCTTCCATTACTTCACTCTGGTGTCTAGGCAAAGCGCGGCGTTGAATTCCGCCACTCAACACGCAATGCCTCCAGAATGCACCGGGAAATGGAGAACGGAGTGTCTTAACATTAGGTTGCCTCTGCCTACCCTGCTGTGGGATACAGCGTGAAGCTGAAAAAATAATAATAGGAGAAACAGATTATTATATTACGGAACTTACTGATAAATATTAGAAGAAATGCTGCTTAAATAGTCTAAATGCTTTTTATCCAGAATCCCATATCCAAAGACAGCACTCGCCCAGTCTTGCACTGACAAATTTTGCTTATAACTATACAGCTCGTACAGAGGCATGAGAGTTACATCGTGTCCACCTTCCAACCATAGTTTATGTATGAATTTATAAGTTTCACCGCCCCATTTCCTACAAAATATAAATAAACGATGTGTTTAATTGTTCTGGATTTATATGACGTAGCGAGGATGTACTATATACTCTTCTAAAAATGTATTATACATATTTCAGTAGCAAGGATATCCATTTAAAAAAAATAAGAAACTAAATAAAATTTAATGCAAATGTTCGTCACTAACCATAAAAGCTTCTCCGGTGTATCACCGCAGATGTATGGGTACCACAACCCACCACACCCATCGCCAGTTGTGTTTGGTGTGAACTCATTAGAAAATAGTGCAACCTGAAATATTTTATTTGACTATCACTTTAAATTCATAAGAATACTTATACTTAATATAAGGATTCAAACTAACTAAAATTATTAAATATGTTAATTGAATACAAGTAATTTACATCAATATTTGGATATTTTTCTTTTATTTTCACAGCACAACTTAAACCGTTAATGCCGGCGCCTAATATAGCTACTTTAACCATAATGGATAAATTAAAAATAGCAATAAAATGTTTCCTTAAGGTAGGGGACTTGAAAATGATATTCTGTACAATAACTTTTGTTTCTTATTATCGGTAATATCACATTATTATACCAAAGGTCATGTAAACAAATTAAACAAGATACATATAAATATAAAAGCAATTCAATGAAATATAATATATTCGTAATTAGGTAACGTATTATCATTATGAACATACATAGAAAAAAGAAGACATATTAAAAATTTTAGTAACAATTCTGTTATTTTAGACATATTACTTATTTTTATTACTTATTTTTATTTCAATATATTTTCGAGTCTACTTTTGTAATGTTATACAATTTGCTAAGAACTATAACAATATTTTTTTTTACATATTAGTTTTTGATAATTGAATATCATGTCAGCAATAGATTCAATGCCCATCTAGAAGAATAAATAAAATTTATTTAGATTTTTCCTGTCTGGTAAAGCCAAGTACGCCATAAAGTTCAGCCAACACACTCATGACTCAATTACAAATAATAATGGCTTATAAGTGAATATGTAGTGTCTCAACACTAGATTCTCTCTGCCTACCCTACTATATGCAGTATAATTATATAAACACGTATGATTCGCCTTCGTCTAAGCTAAGCTTTCGTCTTTTCTATTTAAACATAATAATAGTTTATGGTTGTCAAAATGACATTCAAGATCTATGTTTTGCTTCAAAAGCAAAACAAACTTGTTACAAGTTATAACTGCTGCTCAAAGAAAAATTTAATATTTTTTACTAATAAAGAGTTCCCATTTAAGACTTCTTTCGATAATGAAGTATGAATACTTATAAAAATTGTTAACAGTTTCATGGAAAATGGGATAAACACATTTTATTTTATATTTTTGGTTTTCAGGCTAACCGTTGATGGTCTTCTTGTTTATTTTCCATATGATTATATTTATCCAGAACAATATGCGTATATGCTTGAATTAAAAAGAGCTCTTGATGCCAAGGTACGCAAATATATCTTATAACATTTTGATTTAAATTGGTTTAAGTACACTTTGAAGGTTATGTTTTGGGTTTATTGAATTACGCCCAATATTAATAATCTATCTCCTGCGTTAGAGATGATAGAGAGCGATAGATTTTATTATAAAATGTCCATATCCGTTTATTATAAAATATTCATGAGTTGCTAATTCTATAACTTGTATATTTGTAATTTTAGGGACATGGCTTATTGGAAATGCCTTCTGGAACTGGAAAAACTATTTCACTGCTATCACTTATTGTTGCCTATATGTTACAAAACCCTCACCATGTCAGGTTAGTTTAAATTTCCCACCCTTCTTTTACTTTTGTTTTTGAAATATGTATGAAAAATAATTTGGGTCTAATTTTATCACCTTCCCTATTTTTTATAATGAATATTATGAACTTTAAGGAAATTAATTTACTGTTCCCGTACTGTGCCCGAGATAGAAAAAGTTTTAGAAGAGTTAAAGAACTTAATAAAGTATTATGAAAAATGTCAAGGAGAGAAACCTAATTTGACTGGAGTTGTTCTGAGTTCCAGGAAGAATCTGTGCATACATCCAGATGTAAGTATAATAATTATTGTAAAATATATTATAATAAAAACATATAAACATAACATTAAGAGACTAATGTGGAGCTAGAGAGGAATTAGCCAGGAGAAGGAGGATAGGAGAATTTAAAAAAGATGGTTATGAGTTCCATCTGCTTCACTCAGGGGAATGATTACATAGAACTTTTTTTTTTCTCCGATATTAACAATAAATGCATATTATATTTAAAATTTTGAGGCCGGTCGTGGCGCAGCGGCACGAGGTGTGACTGCAAAACCGACTGGTTGTGGGTTCGATCCCCAAACACTAGGTTCCCTCTGCCTACCCTGCTGTGTGCGGGATACAGCGTGAAGCTAATTTAATTTATTTTAATTTTATATTTAAAATTTTGTTTAATCTGTAGGTATCAAGAGAGAGAGAAGGCAAATTAGTAGATAGTAAATGCCATTCTTTAACTGCCAGTTATGTCAGAGATACTCATGAACAAGATAGCTCAGTGCCTATTTGTAAGTATTTATTGGAATTTCTTTGTATATTCCTTCCCCATTTAATGTATGGTCCAATCGGACATCCTTAAGCTGAATGCACTCTTATATGTAGTGTCAAATACTGATTGCAAATAGTTTCACTTATAAAAAAACCTATGTATGTTGGGAATCTATGGAGTAGGTCATACCTACTCCATAGACACAAAGGAGGAACAAAGAACAGAGTGTAATAAGCATTGCATTGCGTGTTGCGTGGCGGAACTCAACTCCGCGCTTTTCCTTAACACCAGAGCGAATAAAATATAATATTAACTGTTTCATTTCCTCAAGTGGGAATCGAACCCACAACCCGTCTCGTTTACACGCTCGTGCCCCTGTGTCTCAACTGGCCTCAAAAATGAAGTAGCTTTTTAAAATATCACATTTCTTGTGAAGCTTTGTTTCCAAACAACATAAAATCTGTGCTCAAATATTTTATTTAAAAAAAAAACATGCTTTGTTATATATAGTAATTACTATACTATATTGTATACTTATTATATTCATCCATTCATTACGAAATATTAAAATATTATAACAGGCCAATTCTACGAAGGTTTCAATAGGGAAGGCCGTGAGTCAATGTTGCCTTACGGAGTTTATACAATGGATGACCTCAAACAATATGGTGCTGATAGAAACTGGTGTCCATACTTTTTGTCTAGATTTGCTGTAAGTCCATTTTTTACTATAATAAATATGTGAGGGTAGTTTTATTTTTTTACTTTTAGCTGAATTTAATAACTATACAAACATTTAGTATTGTGCTTTTTATTATTATATTATTATTTTGTTTCATTATTAGAGTATTATGTGCATATATATCTTTATATTTAATTAATAAATGATGATTTTTTTAATAAATAACTGAGGGTAGATTTTTTGTTTATAGTAAAAATAAATATGGTATTTTTAGTACATTATAATCAATGAATTGTTGCCGCCCTGAAGTTAGTTGTATTTGGCTGTGCATATTTGATTTTAAGATGCATGTTTCTCTCTTTTGATTCTTTTCTTGCATTGAGATAGGCTAACTTAATGAAGGTCAAAACTCGTCGATCGTACTGGATATACTTATTCGTAAATTAAATAATATAAATTACAGATAATACATGCAGAAATAGTGGTATACTCGTACCATTACCTCTTAGATCCGAAGATAGCTGAAGTGGTATCGAAGGAGTTAAACAGAGAGGCCGTAGTGGTTTTCGACGAAGCTCACAACATTGATAACGTGTGCATCGATTCACTAAGCGTTAAGATAACGAGACGGACAATTGATAAGAGCACTCAGGCTTTACAGTCGCTGGAGAAGGCTGTGGCACAGTAAGTCTTATATATTCAAAAATTTTAAGAATTCACTTAAAATTGAGTTTTGGAATGCAATTTGGTCAACATTATCTAGTGTATATGAAAGTTATAAAAAAAACGTACAGTTGGGACAAAGATGTAGCGGTGTTGAGCTCTGTCACTCAACACTCAGTATCTAAAATGAGTTGAGGCTAAACCATAAAGCTTAAAAAGAAAAGGAAAAAATACACATGTTAGTGGATGAAAATGCGGTAGTTAAGTTTACAACCACTGTTCAAAATTTACTGGTTTAAAGAAGCGAATAGATAGCTTTAGAGGAATATAGACCCCTAGCTTATTTGAGCGTGTCTAAGCAAAATAGAACAATTTAAGATTTTTAGAGGCCAGTCGTGGCGCAGGGGCACAATGTGTGATAGTAAAATCGATCTAAATCCCCATTTTGTCGTCAATACGGAATATTTTACATAGCAGGGTAGACAGAAGGAACCTAGTGTTAAGACACTGTTCCCCACTGACTGCTTAATTTTGTAAACAATGCACGTTAAGTGGTGAAACTCAACACTGCGCTGTCTTCCTAAACGAAAGTAACTCGTTCCCCCGAGTAAAAATAGAACTCACAAACGTTGCGTTTACAGCCAAAAGCTGTATCGCTGAACCACGACGACTACTCTTTATTAAGAATTTATCAATTGCTGTTTAAGTCATTAAATAAAAAAATCTATCCTTTGGCTTAGTATACATAAACAATATAAAGTAATGCACTCGAAATTGACAAAATATTCAGATTAAAAGAAGAAGACGCGGAAAAATTAGCATTAGAATATGAACAAATGGTGGAAGGACTTCGAGAGGCGGCCGTCGCGCGCGAAACAGATCTCATACTGGCCAACCCTATTTTACCTGATGAAGTATTAAATGGTAGGTTAAATAATAAATAAGTACGTATGATATAATATAATATATGAAACACTGTTTGTTGCTTCTTGGTTTGCGGTTTTAATCTCTCGCTCGCGCTGACAATGCACGTCGCGGCGTTGAGCTACGTATTAACGTGCGTTGAGCTACGTATACGGTGCGTGAGGAACGAAGTGTCTTAACACTAAGTTACCTCCGCCTTCTCCACTGTATTATATACTAGTACTTACAAGTTTTACGTGTCTGTTTGTATGTTTGGCATTGCACCTCCAAAACGGAACCGTTTTTTTGATCCAGTTTTTTAGTACTAGGCACCATAATTCAAGAAAACATGTCCAGCCATTTGAGGCTATTTTCTATAATATAAGAATAATTATTATATTTAAATATTATTTCAGAGGTCGTGCCGGGAAACATAAGAAACGCTGAACACTTCTTAGGCTTTATGAAGCGTTTCATAGAATACGTAAAGACCAGATTGAGGATACAACATGTCGTACAGGAATCACCTGCTGGTAAATATGTTTCTTTATTTTAATTGAATAGAAAAAAATTGAAACACTTTTTTCTATTTTTATGTATGGATAAAAATGAAAATGAATTATTACCCCGAGTAAGAATCGAACCCACAACCGTCACGTTTACAGTCAGACGTTGAGCAATGCAATTAAAATTATTAATATTTTCAACACTAAAGTCTCTCCGCTTAAATATTAAAGATACATACATACATAAACATATTAGATAACAAATCTCACTTTGATTCACAGGTTTCCTCAAAGACGTATCAACACGCGTGTGCATAGAGCGGAAACCACTCCGCTTTTGCGCAACCCGCCTGCAAACACTCCTGCGTACTCTCCGCGTGAGAGAGCCGGCGCACTACGCGGCCCTGACACTGGTGGCCCACTTCGCTACGTTACTGGCGACCTATACTAAAGGATTCGTCATTATAGTGGAGCCCAGCGATGACAGAGCCCCGGCTGTGGGGAATTCTGTGCTACATTTCTCGTAAGTATTTAGGGTTTTGAATTGTAGCATGCTTCGTAAATGCATCTACATAAAGGCTTTTAGTTAGGTTTAGGTTAGTTTGTACTATTTAAATTTTATAGCTCACCTCGCAAATGCACCACGTAGACTAACTAGCCCATGTGACATTCTGTTAAATATTTATTGTGTTAGAGAGCTAGTTCACTACCATGTTTTAACTCTAGTGATGTATATAGCTACATTACTAGTGATTATTATATTCTTTTATATTCTCTTTCTCTTCTCTATAGATTATTTACTATAGTAGATAAAAGGACATTAAGCAAATTAAAACATGCTTAATTAGTTATTCTGACAAGTTTTCTATTAGGTTTTAGCATTCTTTGTAAATATACATATCAATTTGACTTTTCTTATGTATTCTTATTTAATAATATGTAAATAAAAACGGATTGTGTCGGATGGCTGTGAGTTCGCTTCTCATTCATAGGAAATATATAAGATTTTTTTAAAAATAATATTATCAACAAACAATAATTGTTTTATAATTTAACAAAAAAAATCCTAGATGATTATTTGCACTTGTACTGTTTTGTACCATTTTTTATACATAAAATAATACATAATATAATCATTTCAGATGTATGGATTCTTCTATAGCGATGCGACCAGTCTTCTCCAGGTTCCAGAGTGTCATCATCACTTCTGGTATTTATTTTAATAAATAATTGAATTTGGATAAAAAATAAATAAATTATAATAATTTGGACAATAAAATTATTGTACATACATTTATAAATGTATATATAGATACTATGTAAATCTAAATACTATAATGCATGTCTGATAATTTAAATTTTATTTCAATTGATTTATTTAAAAGTGTTTCTTAGAAAAACTAAGATGACTAAAATTTAAATGTAAGTCTGTCTTAAAAATAAGAAATAATTTAGAAGTTTCCTGAAAGAAGCGAAAAATATAATTTCATAGTGTGGTATAACTGAAAAATCAAACCAATGAGAAGTTATTATATTTTGTTTTATTATTCATTAAATCATTAACAAAGATAAGAAACATTATCGTCTGAGGAGGTTTTGTTAGGTTCCTGGAGATGGTGTTAAAGTGGCACTCTGTATAGGTATAGATATGTCGTTTATTACATTCGTACAAAGTTTTAATGAGATGGAAGAATAAATATTATTTAAGATTATAATACACGAAAGCAAAGTAAAGTGAGGGAGAAACGCAGGTCCAGCATGGAAGCGGTTGGAATAGCCTCTCGGTCGCGGGGGTAGTGATGCAACGGCATAACGCCTGATTGTAAACATCGCGGTTATGGGTTCTGTTTCCACTCGGGGGAACGAATTTGTTTTTATTTCCTCGCTCTGGTAACAAGACAAAGTGCGGCGTCGATATCTGCAACAGTCAACAAGTGTTTTAATACTGTTTTAACACTAGGTAAAAAATAAATAAATAAAATATAATTTTTCCCAGGAACGCTTTCCCCCCTGGACATGTACCCCAAGATCCTGGACTTCAATCCTGTCATCATGAGCTCTTTCACCATGACGCTTGCCAGACCCTGTATATTACCTATGGTAAAAATAATTGTTAAACGTGCAGTACAGTCGACGAGTCGTGGCCATCCTTAAGTAAGACTTTCTGGGTATTGTACACTTGAGAACAAAATAATCAAAAGTAAAAATAATAATACTAAAATCTAATCTCCGGAGCCGTCTACAACATACTTCAGGGCGGCCACGACTCGTCGACGGTACTGCACGTTTAACAATTATTTTTAGTAAATGTAGCTGAATTTGAATTGATTTGACTGTGAGCACTATGGATTGTGCTGTATATGTGTTTAGTCTTCCTGGTATCTTACATATTGTAAACCTGAGCATAATGAGAACTAATAAACGTAATTTGGAACAAAACAGTCGGTCATTAAATCGATATCAGTGTCAAGTTTCCTTCAACTTTCTTTCCACTTTTCGCTGGAATTGCATTGCGTATTGTAAGGTGAAACTCAACGCCGCGCTTTGTCTTTCTATCGAAGGGAATATTTCAGTTTCATGAGCGAAGGTTGAACCCGAAACATAATTAAAATGTTACATTTGCAGATAGTATCAAAAGGCAGTGATCAAGTGACGATATCATCTAAATATGAGACGAGAGAGGATGTAGCGGTCATTAGGAACTACGGACAGCTATTAGTGGAGGTAACTAATTATTTTGTTATTTATTTGTTACTAGCGGCCCGCCCACGGATTGATGATTATTGATTTAATAAGCTGAATTGATTGACAACTATAATGACTTCTAATATGATTTTTTTACGACATTATCGTAATTTCTATAAGAATTTTTGATTGTTTCGAACTAAAAAATACGACCAATGTTGATATTTGATATTCATAAAATATACATAAAGCTAATTATTTATTATATGTATATATTTTTGTAACATTACGTTCTTTTTACCTATGTTATGTTTTTTAAAGCTCTGTTAAATGTGCTGATGTCACTTAATAATTTAATGTACTGCTTCAGAAACAGCCTTAAATGTTAAATTATTGATTTGGGTAAGGATTCATAATATTCTTTGTAAAATAACTGTAATGTTTGCATATTAACTCCTGTACAGTTTTTAAATTAGTTACACATATTATTAGCTAAATGTACAATTGGTAAATATGTAGTTATTACAGAGTACACGTAGAAAGGATGTTTTTAGGCATTTTTATATAGATTTATTTCAAACGAACGAACGAACCAAAAAATCTATGTATTTGCTTGATATCTCTTTGAAGATCAAATCGTTCTTTATCTTTGTGTTGAATTAATTACGATTTAAATTTAACTGTTATGATTTATGAAGGTAATCTCCACTAACAGTTCAATTTTGTTTACTTTGTTCTATAAAATATTGTATAATAGTGCTTTAAAAATATATATTTTTATCAACAGTCATATAACCAAGACGTTTCGAATGTCATTCTTTAGCCAGGAATCTTACCAGCGCGATTGCTATATAACATTAGCAGGCAAACTAATTCCTTGAGTTCATTCAAATGACGATAACTTTTTTTTTAATGAACCGATTTTGATGAATCAAACTTTAGTAGTTAAGTTGAGTTAAAACAAAGCAATTGGTGAAACTTTACAGTAAATCGGTTCAGTACTTTCAGAGAAAAATGTGGACATATATATCGACAGACAGACAGACAAGAAATTAAAAAAATATATTTTTGCTTTCTATTATTCTTTTTAAGTGTCCCTCTATTCATTTCAGTCAAACTAAATGTACAGACAAAATATTTTTACTGTTTTATTATATATATATTATATATATAGAGAAGAGATTATATGTTTGTTATAATATAAGCATGGCGTTTGTGGGACAGAAGCGTGTAAGCGGCAGCTTGTGGGTTCTTTTACCACTCGAGGAAATAAAATATTTTAATATTTATATTTCCTTGCTCTGCTAACAGGGCAAAGCGCGGCGTTGAATTCTGCCATTCACGCTTAATACTGCCAGTTTTAGCAGAAAGTGGGGAACGGAAGTGTCTTAATGGAAACGGAATATCTTAATACTAGTTCACTCTGCTTACCCTGATATGTGCGGGATACAGCGTTATGTTAAAAAAAGAAAATCTGAGTCAACAATTGTGTTTTCAGATCGCATCATGTGTTCCCGATGGTGTAGTATGTTTCTTCACATCATATCTGTACTTAGAAAGCGTTGTGGGAGCTTGGTACGATCAAGGTAAGGACTTGTAACGATCTTAGAATTAATACAAAGAACGGCGTTAAGTTCCACCACTCAACATATAGTCTCACATTAATAAAACATTATTTTTTCGAGTGGGAATTTATCCAACAACCGGTCGCGTTTAGAATCGCACACTCAAGCCGCTGCGCCACGACTGGCCTCAAATGTAGGAAAATAATAAATAACTGTGAAAAATGTAATATATAATAAATAGATGTTTTGTTTTACCTGTGTGCAGGTGTGGTCGCCAGTCTACAGCGGCATAAGTTACTTTTCATAGAAACTCAAGATTCAGCCGAGACTAGTTTTGCCCTTATTAATTATATCAAGGTATTTGCTTATAATTTTTAATATATTAGATTTATAAGTGCATTTAACTTTTAAAATATATTGAAATGATGGAAAAAAATATTTTTGAACTAAATTATCTTACTTTTTATGTTCAAAAGAATAGATTACATAGTGTTTTTGAAGAAAGATTTGCTTATAAGAGAAAAAAAATATATGAC
Organism: Heliconius hermathena; assembly: GCA_013403705.1. Taxonomy (NCBI): domain Eukaryota; kingdom Metazoa; phylum Arthropoda; class Insecta; order Lepidoptera; family Nymphalidae; genus Heliconius; species Heliconius hermathena. The sequence continues at coordinate 132,745 of JAAIXJ010000258.1, read as the reverse complement.
TAAGCACGTACTATTAAGTTTTTTGCTATTGCATTATATTTCTTGATTTTATGTGAGTTACCAGGGCTGCAGTTGGAAGAAAATACGAAATTATATAAAAAGACTACTGCCTTTGATCTATCTAAATTTAACTTAATCTAACATAACCTACGCCTTAATTATTCCACGTAAGAAATTCCACGTTTCTAACGTGGAATTTCATAAATAACGTGGAATTTTATAAATTTATAAAAATAAAAAATCTTACCCACCGGCGTCGTTCACCCGATCTCTCTCCTTGTCAACATTTACATTATAATTTTTTTTCCCCTGTGATACTTCGCATGTTTCAGTCAGTCAGTGTCAGTATTCGCATGTTTGTGGACGTATGCATTCATACAAAATGAATCCATACGTCCACAAACTTATGTTTGTCAACTTCAAATTATGCTTCATCACCCATTGTATTTCATTACATACAATCCAGAATTTGATACGGAACTCTCGGTATTCTAATTCGACTCGCATTTGACCGTTTTTTTTACCATTCCGTTTCGTTGTTATTGTTACTGTATTGTTATTGCTAGGTACGTTTGATTTTCACACAATCTATGCAGCCGTTGCCGCGTGCATGATTCGTTACTTGTAACGCTGATGTTTTTTTTTTTTTTTTGCTTTGCAGTTTTTTAATATTGTTAGCGAACTCGTGTAAAAGTGTATGTAGGTGAAAAAGACTATAAAAGTAGTGGAATTGTGGCAATCGGGGTCAACTGTGTTAGATGATAGTCATATTGATAGTTATACAGGCAAAGTAACTAATTATAAAATCATTCCTGGTGAAAGACTGACGGCCGTATATCGTCTTCTTGTCATGAACTATAACGTTACTCCGAAAAAGAAAGTAGCCGAGAAACGTAAGCCTAGGATCAAGTTATGGTTGCTGAATGGATCGATACATACTGACTTCTTGGCAGTGAGAGAAAATCTCTCGACTCACACTGAGACTGCTCATGTTGCTTGGGTCGAGTTCAATCAGCAATTATTACGGCGGACAAGCGAGTTCTTGGTGTTTTTAGGAGCAGGTGTTTTATCGACAGGGACACATGTTGGTGAAATGACAAGGTTCAGGAAGTGATTCGTGAAAAGGAAGGTGCCTTTAAGGAGTGGCAGTAATCTAACTGAAAATAGACTGGAGTACATAGTAGCGAAACGTGCCAGCAATAGAGCTGTAGCCAGAGCTCGCAGTAAAAGTTTATAAACTTGATACTGTGGAGGCGCTGTAGCTCGTATACAAACTGGCACGTGATCGGGATAAAGCCACGCAATATATCGCAGTGTCTCAGATATTCTGAGGGCACGCTGCTTTGTAGTCTGCTGCTCTGTGAAGTAGAGACTGAGATGCTATTTCAAGGAGCTGATAAATTGCTCAGCATCCGTGCATTTTTCCTCACGAACGACCACTTAACCTCCGTCTTATTCCAATAAAACTCGAATTATGGCCTTATGGCCCCAAAAAAACTCGACGTAACTCGAAATTGCCTTCGATGCATGAAGAACGGAAAAGTGTGGCTACATTCTCTACTCTATTCTCAAGATCTGACGCTGGAGCGTAAAGTGAACTGTTGGATGAAGGAAACGCTTAGTGATACTTATCTAAAGTCCCTAGCCTATCATTTTCTTCTATAATTTTGTTGTCGTGCATTAAGGCGTGCGAGAGCGGGCGCGGCGCGGTGCTGCTGTCGGTGGCGCGCGGGAAGGTGTCGGAGGGTGTGGACTTCGAGGCGCACCTCGGCCGCGCCGTGCTCATGTTCGGCATCCCCTACGTGTTCACGCAGAGCCGCATCCTCAAGGCGCGCCTCGACCACCTGCGCGACAACTACCAGGTACACCTGCACTATACCACACACTACTTACCATACAAACGAATCTGGTTGCTGTATCCGCGCTCAAGTAACCCAGAGCGAAAAAATGGAAATATAAATTTAAATATTTCATTTCCTCGAGTGGGGATCGAACCCACAACCAAGATCGTTTGCAGTCATATCTTGTGCCCCTGCGCTACTACTGTCCTCGATTTGATATTAATTCGTATTAGTAAATATAAATGATACTATGTATGTTTGTGTGTAGATCCGAGAGAACGACTTCCTGACGTTCGACGCGATGAGACACGCGGCGCAGTGCGTCGGCCGCGCGCTGCGGTAAGTCAGATATTCTATATCTACATTAGTATTATAAAATGAAAGAGTCTGTTTTAGCGCCGCATGCGGCAGCCCACTGCAGCGCGGGGACAGGCCGGCACGCCTCCCTGCGCCGCAACACAACACCCAATACAACTTGCACTCACCACGTCCTTGTGATGTGACCTAATTTACTATAGATGCAATCAATCATAGTTTAAGATACAGTAAGGTCGACAAGTCGTGGCCGCCCTGAAGTTAGGTTTTTTGTACTTCTGCGCAATGTTAATTCGAAAAGAAAATAATTAAAAGTCAAAAAAGATCCTAAAATCAAAGCTGCAGCCTACCTTACGGCGGCCGCGACTTGTCAACTATACTTACTGTAACGATAAATTTTCAAAGAAATACATCGTAAACCATCATAATTAAATGATACAAAAATTCGTTATCATACAAAAATTACTGCATAATAATTTAGAGAATTGAGGCCAGTCGCAGCGCAGGGACACAAGGTGTAACTGTAAAACAGACTGGTTGTGGGTTCGATCTCCACTCGAGGAGATGAACTAATTACTAGGTTCCCTCATCAATTTCCGCCTTATATGTTTTTTTTTATAGTTTGCCTGCGAATGTTATATAGCAATCGCGCTGGTAAGATTCTTAGCTAAAGAATAACATTCGAAACGTCTTGGTTATATGACAGTTGATAAAAATATATATTTTTAAAGCACTATTGTTTAGAGTACAAACAATAAAGTAAACAAAATTGAATTGTTAGTGAAGGTTACCTTCATAAATCATAGCAGTTAAGTTTAAGTCGTAATTAATTCAACACAGAAATAAAGACCGATTTGATCTTCAAAGAAATATTAATATTGAATATAAGATTCTTCTATATAAAAATGCCTAAAAACATCCTTTCTATGTGTACTCTGTAATAACTACATATTTACCAATTGTACATTTAGCTAATAATATATGTAACTAATTTAAAAACTGTAGAGGAGTTATTATGCAATCATTACAGTTATTTTACAAAGAATATTATGAATCCTTTAAATCAATAATTTAACATTTAAAAGTAAAGTTTCTGAAAGAGTAAATTAAATTATTCACAGACATCAGCACATTTAACAGAGTTTTAAAGTTATGATGAGACGTATATAACATAAGTAAAAAGAACGTAATGTTACAAAAATATATACGTGTAATAAATAATTAGCTTTATGTATATTTTATAAATCAAATATCAACATTGGTCGTATTTTTTAATTCAAAACAATCAAAAGTCCTTATAGAAATTATGATAATGTATTATAGTAAAAAAACATATTAGAAAATTACAGTTTAAAATAATAAAAATCATATTAGAAGTCATTTTTAAATCAGCTCACGCTGTATCCCGCACACAGCAGGGTAGGCAGAGGGAACCTAGTGTTAAGACACTCCGTTCCCCACTTTCTGCAGAATTCTGGAGGCATTGCGTGTTGAGTGGCAGAACTCAACGCCGCGCTTAGCCTCGACACCAGAGCGAAGAAATGGAAATATAAATTTAAGTAAATATTTCATCTCCTCGAGTGGGGATCGAACCCACAACCAGTTGGTTTTGCAGTCACACCTCGTGCCGCTGCGCCACGACCGGCCTCAATTTAATTTGATTTTAGTAACTATAGATATCAGTCACTGTCCATGCACACACACAGTTATGCCGCTGGACTATCGTGGCCCAGGGGCACAAGTGTGTGACAGTAACGCGACTCTTGTGGATTCATTCGCCACTCGAGAAAATAAATTATTATTTATTATAATAATATTTTCATTTTTTCGCTCTGGTACCAAAGCAAATCCCAATGTTGACTTCAACAACTTCTACTTAACACGCAAAGTCGAGGCAACGTAGGGAAAAGAGTGGTTTAACTCTGGGTTCCTACTGGGTTGGTGCTGAATCACAATCTTAATTTTTATGGAGAAAATGAAGCTCTCTTTTCGTAGATAGACATACGTAACAAAATTATTACATACCTAATATACCCAAATACAGTTTAATATATATTGTATGAATATGAACTATGGTTCGTAGGGCAGTGTAGAAGTCGTAGGTATGTTGTTCGACTTTATCAATTGATTAATTTAACTCCATTAAATCTTATGATTTCATCGTTGAACTTAAAACGCGCGTAGTGTAAATATTATATTAGAAATAATAAGGAGGTTAAATTAATAGAATTTTTGTAAAATATCTATTAATAATTGTAGCTATAGGCAGTATTTTTTATAAATTTTATTTAACATAATAACAAAAATCATATATTTAAAAAAAATTGCAATGCACTTTTTATATAATACAATACCTACATAATATAATCAAAATATTGCGTAGTGTGAATTATTTATATAGAATTCTCTCACCTGGGCATTGTTCCGAGGGCGTCTCGTCACTTCTCACAGTAATTACGGCAACCGCCAGTACTACCGCGACAGTCAAATATATTTTATTCATGTTTAGTGACTGATGAGACGACCAGTCGTATCGCCGCTAACACACCTATTGAGAGAGCAATCGTCGAATCAAAGCTCCAACGTCAGGCAAAGGTCGAGAGCGAGGAGGAGGCGCACAAAGAAATCTGTATGATTTACTAATTGGATACAAAGACTACGCGACGGCGCGATCCCTGTCCACGTTTACGAATGAACCAGCTACTACTAGCTAGGTAGCTATTTGCTTCCATGAAATTGTAAAAAAACTTTTAACTTTTTTATTGTAAAATAAATTTTAACAATGTCTCAAATTAGTAGCTTCATTTGAAGGTGTTTATTTACATCACGTGAATAAGTTAATAATTGATGATAACATAATAGTTGTACATACAGTAATTTTAGCTTTACGCATCTCCCGTGTATAATACACGAAGGCCGCAAGCCCAGATTAGAGTCATGCAGGGGACGCCATTACCACCATCGGCATCCTCACAAGCAGCCACATAGAGCATGCCATATTATTCAGAGACAGAGTACCCTCTTTCCTACTCGGGGTCTCTGTAAAGGCCAGTACTGGCCTTTAACAGCATTAACCTCAAGTTAAAAAAATGGCATTCACCTGTCAGTCCGATCGATGGCCATACGCCTAAGTTTGAGTCCCGCAGGGACCGTCTTTGTCTCCACCGGCATCCTCTAAGCAGCCACGTTCCTGTAATTTCTCAGGGACTGAGTACTCTCTTTCATACCCAACCGATGTCGCTATAAATTTCAGTAGAGCTAACAACATTAACCTCAACTTCGAAAAACAAAATTCCATTCCGACGAGGTGTGATCAAAAAATAATCGTTATTTTCAAATTTCGTGAATTACGTATGTTCGATTTTCGGATTCTTTTTTCTGTTATGTTGGTACACATGTTTGTTATATTCGATTTTTTACTATTCGAAAAAAAATATCAAAGAAACTGTATTAAGTTTTGTGTAAAAAATTAAATTAAATGCGCAAGGACATTTGAAATGTTGACTGTGGCGTTTGGCGAGTCTACTATGAGCAGAACACAAGTTCAATGAGAATGCTCGTCCTGGTCGCCCGAGTACGTCAACAACCGATGAAAATATTGAAGTAGTGAAGAAAATGATTTTGGATAATCATCGAATCACTATCAGAGAGGTTGCTGATTTCTCAGAGAATCTAGCACACAACCACCGCGTGCACAATGGCAGCTGGTGTAATCTCTAACTGTAGTGAACAGTGGTGTGCCCCATGATGGCGACGCTGTAAATGATAAAGTCAAATTCAAATTCAAATAATTTTATTCAAAATAAGAAGTTACATGCTTCATTTTTTGAACGTCAAATAATTTACCACCAGTTCACTAAAGTTAATGCCTCAGACCTGAGAAGAACCGGCGCAAGAAACTCAGCGGGACCTATTTTTTAAAATCAATTTTAAACAAATACATATTTAATTATCTGTGACAATGATACCTTTGAAACAGACTGGAGCGAGCATTTCATTCCCAAGGCGTGTTATCATTTACAAAATCATTAATTTGGTAATAACCTTTAACACACAAACGTCTTTTCACAATTTTTTTAAATCGTGATATAGAAAATTCTCTGACGTTTTCTGGGATCCTATTGTAAAAGCGTACACATTGTCCTATCAATATGGGGTCCCCACTGTAATTTGGAGTCTATGCTGATACCGAGAAATACCGTAGAATCGACAGGATCTACGGGTTCACCATTCAAGAGTACATCGGCTTTAACAACTTTCGTGTTAGGTGTTCTAAAAATAATACATTTATTTTTTTACTATTCAATAGTAAGTTATTAACCCTAAACCAATGTACTACTTTCGAGAGAGCATTGTTTACATCGTCATATACGACTTGTCGTCTTGTGTTACAACTGACAAATTTGTTACCATAATCAAAATGCTACTTTTTATATATTATTTATATAGTTTACTTTATTAAAGTTTGTATATTTATGTATGTGTATTGTAAGATATTGTATTTTTTTTTTTGTTTGCACATATATCTATTAATTTAAATTAGATCGAGCACATCTACACAACTATCTCCCATACAAGGTTGACTGGTAGAAAATTGCTTTTTAACGATAAGCCTGCATTTTGTACATGTCTTTTTTTTTATTTCTAAAAATGTAAATGCAATAAATAAATACTTTGTTATGTAAAATTATATATGATTTAAGAAGCTTATGAGTGTAAAATCGAAAACAGTGGCTAATTACTCTCTGCCTACTCTCCTAAATACAGGACACACAAAGATACACACAAATTTTGAACAAAAGTACTATAAACTAAAATAAAACAACATTATTATAGTAAATCTTTTATTACTCGACGCGGAACTATAAACATTAATTACAATAAGTGCATTAGAGCTCAGCCTGAGGAGGTAAAAGAACACAGTCGATGGGAAAAGCGCACACGTTACTTACAGTACGGTCGACGAGTCGTGGCTGCTTTGCACTTAGCTGAGATTCGTCGACCGTATTGTGCTTTATTAATATTATGTCATTCTTATATTAGTATAAACACTTAAAGAAAATGGCCAAACTGTGTGTAGAAGGTTTTTTTTTTATTTTTATAATAATTTATTTCTGCAATAATATTATGAGGCCAGTCGTGGCGCAGGGGCGCAAAGTGTGACTGTAAACCGACTGGTTGTGGGTTCGATCCCCACTCGAGGAGATGAAATATTTATTTGTTTTTCCATTTCGTCGCTCTGGTGTCGAGGTAAAACGCGACGTCGGCGGAAAATGAGAAACGCAGTGTCTTAACACTAGGTTCCCTCTGCCTACCCTGCTGTGTTCAGGATACAGCGAAAACAAACAAAAAAATAATTTTATTTAATCACCTTCACGCGGTATCACGCTGTATGTGTAAAAAAATATCTTTTTATAAATCGTTTAAAAATTGAGACTTATTTTGATATAACGAAATATAAACACTATATATTTTACATTAAAAAAATGTGTCAAATTTTAAAAAAATATTTTAAAGTAAGTTTAGACCATTTTCCTCTTAACAGTGATTGGTATACACGTACAGTACTTAATTATTTTAACTGGGACATATCTCAAGTAAAGCTAATTTTACATACAACGTTATTTAATGTATTATTGCAACATATATAAGTGTATAATTTAAAATGAAAATATTTTTACAAAATATTAATGAAGAAGGATATTTGCCACTAATGTGCCCTTTTGTGAAAACTACTTCATTTTCTATAAATAAAAAATATTATATATTAGAAAAATGTCGCAAATTTACATCAAATTTTAGTGTACAATGTGAATAAGCTTATTGTAAACAGAAGCATTTACAAATGGAGACACAAAGGGAGTATGATATCGATATTACAAACATTTTTAAACTATAAAAACGTTAAATTCTAACGTAGACGATACGTCAAAAGCATATTAATAGAAAATATCACCGATGCAATCACTCGTTAGAACCTTAGCTACTAAAACTATTAAACACCAAACAAATATACTAATAAATAAATTTATAGCTAAATAATATATTTAATGTATTGATAATTAAAAGCTTAAATTGTTGTAAATATTAAGAATTTCTATTAAAACTTATGATAAAATGACTTTCAAGGATATAAATCCCAAATGTGAGCAAATGGAAACTAATATTTAACAAATTCTGATGGCGAAAATCCGAAAGTATCGTTTTTTAAATAAAGCAAAACATTTTTTACATTGCATTTTTTTGTTGTTGAGTTAATTCCTAGGATTTACTAATCCAACATTTACAAAATATAAGCCTTTACATTAACAGAACTAGAAAATTCGCGTTACATCGAAGTGTTAATAAATTCACACAAGTGAAATAATTTATAATGCATCAAAAGTTTTACTACAGAAGTTAAATTGGAGTTTTGTTGTTATTGGCAACTCTCCCTCACTATACCACAACGCTATATTGAAAAATAACACTTAAAAAACACGTAAATTATATTTTGAAATACATAAATAAATATAAAAAGTTCATTTTATAAATAAATCCTTCTAGTCCAGGGATTGAATGCACGATCCTCAGCTCACCAATCAAAGTCACTGACATATGGACCAACATGCCTATAGAACTAACAGAAAAAGTTGTAAAATTATTTACTATATAGGTTTAACTTTATTTTTTATAAAAAGTTGTATAGTTATTTATTACAAGTTTATTATTAACTTTAATAAAACTTTTTTTTTAACCATTCAATTATCTTGACATATATAAATTTCATTTAAATATATTGTTTAATATAAATAAACGCTTTCAAATCAACAAGATGGACGAAGATTTGACGAACACTTTCTTTTATAACAACTATCAAATAGCGTAAGAGTTGCGTAGAAATTGGGAACTAAAGAAACAAAATAAAACATTACTCTGAGTGCACTACTCTTATTTTGTATTGTTCGAGAAACAAAAATGCAACAAATTTTATTATTTCAAAACAAAAGAATAATATCTTTTTTTTAAATTGCATCGTTTCATCAGAAATTATTAAAACATTTTATAATATAAAAATACTAATATTATATAAAAGAGTTGAGAAAATTGATTTTATAATACACACAAGTTGTTAGTCTGCTTTTCAAAATATAAAAACTTTACTTTTTAAAAAGTTGAAAAACTGTTTTGTTGTAAAATCATAATACATATAGGAAAATTTCCTCAATCTTGTTTATATAAAGCGTGGTATTAGTTTACCTTACTTAATGTACAGTCAAAGTGGACAGGCAATAAATGTATCACTAATTCCATCTATTTTCTCATATATCGAGTACCCAAAACAAGAAATATACTATTTTTTCAATATTTTCTCTAAAACATATAATAATATAACAATTACAGTTATATGTATTAACAATTAATAAACTAACTACTATTAAAAACGGGGCAAAACTATGACAAAATCAGCAGCTAGCTCTTAGACTATATTGTCACATTAAATACTTAGTCATAAGATATTACTGGCCTCATTTACATCCAACTTCTTATATTATTGGAAGAAAATGAAAATCTTACAAATACATTTTTTTGATAATATAATATTGTCATCGTGAAAGATAGATAATTGTGGATTTAATTACTTTTAAATTTGCTATAAAAAAAAACAGATAAACGTTTAGGTTATTTTATTGGCGTAAATTATCAGTTTTAAAATTATATATTTATAAAACTGATTGATATTTTATCTTAGGGGAAGGAATAAAAATTTAATTTAATTTAACATATTGTTTAAAAAAAACACTTTTTGAGCATTTACAAAGTTTTACATTTTTTTTAATTTATTTTTACATTTTACACAAAGAAAATTCAAATATTTCTTATAATATTATAAGTATCAATATTAAAATATCTATATTTAATTATGAAATTAACATTGTTTAAAATATATATGATCAGGATTTGAAGCCACACTTTCTAATAAAATACATATATAAAGAAACAATAACAATTTGAAAGAAATATAAAGTTGTAATTAGAAATTGTAAGATCTAAGAAGAAAGAAATTTAAATTAGACATCAGTCATTACAACAAAAGTAATAATTTGAATATTTGCCTTAAAGTATTTATTGATACTTTTTAATAGTAAGTTCTTGTTGTACTGACAAAACTGACTATTCTGCCTTAATAATCTAGTAACAGGTTAATTAATAATGAAGGTCAGTAAACCTTAATTGGTTGCCAATATGTCAAATCAAAAGTATTTTTCTTTACTCCAGCCGCCATTTTCATTTTAGTTCTAAAAAAGAATCATGTTTAATAATATTTAGATAGTAAAATTAGAAATAATTGATATTTTAATAATTAACTAATAAAATTTATATAATATGTAAATTTGCTAGGCCAAACAGTACCAATTAAAGCTAAATAATTTATAAAAAATTTCTAAAAACCGTAACTTGTTTTTTTAATTAATTTTTTTCTCAAGCTTTTAAAAAAAATAAAAATATATATATTATCTGTAACAATGAAATGAAAGCTGCCACATTTATTTATAAATATACTACATTTCTCACGTTCGCCGTAGTTACTGAAATAAAATAATTTGATATCTGTTTTGTCAATGTATGAAAGAGATAGCATATATTATTTTTGGCTATGTGAGAAAAAGACAAATTATGCCCAAAAAAACAATTAAAAGTATATTTCTTAAATACCTATAATAACATCAATGCAGTACGATCGACGAGTCGTGGCCGCCCTGCAGCTGTGTGATATTTTCTTACAAAATTCAAAAAACCTAACTTCAAGGAGGCCGCAAGTCGTCGACCGTAGTGTACTGACATAGCAATATATTAATTAAAAATAGCTACGAGCCATGTGCATGTTTCTATGGGACGCGGATGAACTTGATGCTGGGCTTACGGGGGTTGGGGGTGCTGGGCGTGGGCATGGTGGGTGTGTCGTCACCGTGGAGCCAGCGCGGCTGGGCGTCAGTAGAATTACGACATAGGCCTATGCCATCTCGAGCTCCGGCCACACGACTGGTACCTGCTATCCGTTTGTTATTTTTATGTGTTGTTAATGTCAATACACCAGTATGTATTAATAAAGCTACGAATCAGGCGCGTGTTTCTGTATGGCACGCGGATGAGCCTGATGCTGGGCGTGGGGATGTTGGGGATGCTGGCCATGGGGATGTTGGGGATGTTGAGAATGTTGGGCGTGGGGATGTTGGGGGTGTCGTCGCCGGGGCGCCAGTGCCGCTAGGAGGGCCCTGGCTGAATTAGGACATAACTCCGTGCCGTCTCGGGCTCCGGCCACACGACTGTTGCCCGCTAGGCCGTTCGTTATGTGTCTGTGGGGGAATTGTCAATTTAATCATTTGTATCACTATTCTATTAAACTTTAATTTCTCTTAAAATATATTATATATAACTGATGAGTTTGCTAATTATGTTACAGAAATTAATTAAGTATTATTAATCGTTCCTTTAAATTAAAATTAATAGTTTCATTGTTGAATAATAAGAAATGTGATTTAAACTATTGAATGGCTGGTAAAGTATATGGCATTCAAAAAATTAAGCATTACAACACAAAAATATTTGACTTCCACTTTAATCCTAATCAGATTATTGAAATTGTTGTTTTTTTAACAAACATACAAAACTCCCTAAAAAATAAAAAAATAAATAGGAAGAAATAACATATTACCGGAGCACATGAAAGGGTACGTGCTGTACAGACAGCCACTCAAGCCCCGCGTCACCCAACGCCGCGGCGCCGATGAACTTGGAGGCGTTCGCGCACGAGAACACCACCACCACGCGGCTGCCCTCCTGGTACGTGACAATTTATTAATTTACGACGATTACTAATGTTAGCGCCACGCTGTCCCTCGCATAGTGAGAATCGAACCCACCGCCGTTCACAGTCAGACGATGTACCGTGCATCACGACGGCTTGGTATTTGGTCAGTGGTATTCAAACAGTTATAGAAGTACTTAGAGGAGTCATTTTAAATATCATCATCATTATCATTATCAGCCTATCCCTAAAAGTAATTTTTCCTCCCGAATGGGAATTGAACCCGCAACCCGTAATGTTTACGATAACCAATGTTGCAAATGCGTTACGACGACCTCAAATTAAAAAAATATAACAAAAATTAAATAAATAGTGCTGATTTTACTACTAACCTGTTTACACTTATGCAATTTCTTAAGCGTATTGGGTACAAACGGAAAACTACAAGTTGCATATGCTGCATCCACCGCATGCACATCGTCCGCCTTCACCACGAAGTACCTCACGCCCTCCTCGGCATGCTTCTCTATATTAGCCAACAAAGTCTTCCCGTTGGGGGACATAGGGCTTTTAGGGCCACTATAAGATTGGGGAGAGAACCCCTGAGGCATTTCTCCCCTCCACCCTGGCCTTTGACCGTTCCTGTAGTAGTTGTTCTGGTAGAAATTATGCTCGTTTTGATAGTATTGTGGATGATATTTATTATCATGGCGACCTGGCTGTTCTTCATCAGCTCTCATTCTCCAATTTGGTGAGTCTAAAGTCAAGGGTTTTGGCCTTTGCCCTATACCAGACGGCTGATTTAGACCCACATTTTTCTCTTCCGCTCCTAGTAGTTGGATCACCGTGTTTAGTACTTGTTCGTCGACCGGGGTAACCGGTTTCGCGGGGTTTGACATCCGTCGTATGACTAGAGCGCATAGCTTTTGTCGTAAATAGTAAACACTAATTGCATCTGAGGCATCTGCTGTAAAAGCTGTCCAGTCGTCGAGTGCTAAGACTGCCGTGTCTGGTGATGAATTGTTTTCGTCGGCCTCGCTATCTGAGTCACTTGATAATCCTGGAGGATTTGCCCTTTGGGTTAGGGCTGTGCTCGGGAGTCGCAACGGGCCTCCGAATAAAGCGACAGTTAACGGCGTCACTAACGTATTGCAACGGATGAAGCAGAAACGACCAACTCGTGATATTTCTTCAAACACAACCCAATCTGTTGGTAATCCTTGTACGGATTTTTGCGATCCAGTGACTCCACCACCGCGATGTAAAGTGGAACTAGGGTGGAATGCCACTTTAACTTCTTTAGAAGTTCGCAGGGTAGACGAGTCCCTATCTACTCTTGCGACGGACGGATACAGACCACTCACTAACACTGCCTTCACTATATGCCACTTTTCCGAATTCATATTGACGTCTTTTATATCACCGGAACCTCTTGCCTTCACAAGGCATAACGCACGTAATTGGGCTAGAAGCTGAGATCGATAACCAACTATCATTTCCATCGTAGCTCCACAGATTAAATTTTTAGCACAAAATGCTTTCTCAGTGCCATTGGCTCGGGCCGTCTGCCAAGCTTGGAAAGCCCGTAATAAGGCCATGTGATCAGAAAAACTGTCCGCTGCAAATTCCTTCCTTGCCAATCCACCTTTCTTCCTATTTTCCGGATTCATTGATATCTGGAACGGCTCCTTATTCGCTAAACTGCATACTATCGTCAGAATTGGATCCAAGCACTTCATGACACACGCGTATAACAACATCTTGCCTAATTTAGGTTCAACTGTCAAATCCAATAAATGTTGGCCGATTTCCGTCAAGTCTTCCATAGGAGTTAGTGCTCCTATAGTTTTCAGCAACGATACTGCATTTCTCACAGCCAAAAACGATGGCGGTTCTAGGGCTTTCGAAAGAAAATCTGCTATCGGCGTATTTCCTGGAGTCAACAATTTAGTATGGAGACACAACTCTTGAAGAGGAACTCTAAGTATTTCCGGCACTGAAGTTAACGGTAGTGTCTTAAATCTCCGTTTCGAGCACATATGAAAGCAGTGCCCTGGTTTAGTTCTGCCAGCGCGGCCTGCCCTCTGCTGGCAACACGCACGAGAAGTCCAAACGCATTGTAATGAACAAACACCTGCGTTGGACTCATAATATTTCTCTTTCACTTTACACGAATCAACCACGTAAACGACATCATCAATAGTGATCGAAGTCTCCGCTATATTAGTAGAAATTATTATTTTCCTTGCATTAGGTAACGGATTGAACACTTTCTTCTGATCCAGCGTTTGCATATTACTGTGTAACGTGAAAATTTGATATTTCATAGCGTTCATTTCCGTGCATCCTTGTATTAGATCTCTTAAGGTCATTATATTATCGTATCCCGGTAAGAATATTAGAATGCTTCCCTTAGCCATATTTAAGTGTATATGTCTGACAAGAGCTAACATTAAGTCATGGTCTATAAGTTCTTCTGAGAAGGCGTGGTTGTAAACATCTAGAAGGAAGTTGTCCTGTTTGCTATCATCTTCTTGATTGTTCTGTGGTTCTTCTTCGGAATGGTTAAAAGTGGCAAGCAGTTGAGCACATTCACTGTGGCCATTTTCAATGGCATAGTCATACGCTATTTTACCACTTTTATCTTTGTGTGACGGATCCGCACCTGTAAAAGTGAACTGTGTAGTTAGTAATGCAAATTATAAGTATAAGTGGTATAGATGTAGTAGTTATTGTAATTGTTTATTTTAGTCATTGTATTTATTATATTTTCCTACTATAATTGCTTAACAGACTTTACTCACCAGGATGGCAATAATGCCAAAAATGAGACATATATTATACAACAGTCAATGAATAACAAAAACTAAGAAAATATAATTATATTCTTTGCTACCAGAATTCTTAAACTTGAAGTAATCAAACAATTTTTATTAATATTCAGCAAAAGATGATCAGATCAAGCACACACGCATACACACGTACCGATACGCAGCAGCTGCAGCGCGACGTCGGCGAGGCCGTGGCGCGCGGCGGCGGCGAGCGCGGCGCGGCCGGAGCGCGCCTGCGCCGCGCCCGCCGGCACGCCCTCCGACACGAACATGTACAGCACCTGGCTGAACGAGTCCTGCGAACGTTGGGTTAAGATCAAACTTTGCACGCATTGCACCTATACATCGAAATGATGCGTATTTAAAACGTTTACATTAATTGTATTAGACATACCGCCCACCAAAAAACAATTGTTTTTAAATAAAGTCTAACTATATTAACATGAGGTGAGGCCGGTCGNCGGCGTTGAGTTCTGCCACTAAACACGTAATGCCTCCAGAATTCGGCAGAAAGTGGGGAACGGGAGTGTCTTAACACTAGGTTCCCTCTGCCTACCCTGCTGTGTGCGGGATACAGCGTGAAGCTGATTTAATTTAATTTTTATTTTAATTTATATTAACATCCTTTAGCTGAAACTAACTTTATCTTGAATACAATTACTGTTGTATTGTTACAAACATTTTTAAACAATTCATTTGTAATCTGTCCTTAAAACATCATTTAGTAAATATTTGTTTCTCATGTTCGTTAATGGCTGCAATACATTTAAGTCTCAGAACTATAAACTTTAAGAAACATAAAAATATAAAATAAACTCTAAATTGTTCATTTGTCCATTATACTCCTTATTTTGTTAAATTTTACACTTAATCACCGCACTTTTATAACACCATCATAAACACACATTAATTACATACACCTGTCCTGTAGACACATGTAATTTACCCGCCCACCATGACCTAATTGACCTCATTGTCTTTGGGTAATAATATTAACATCGATAATGATCTCTCAAGTTCATGGTTACCCGGTGTCTGCACTGTTAATACTTTTACTAAATCATCTACTCCAGGATATAGATGCTTGACCTTGGCCAAAACCATTTGGTTGGGGGTGTGTTTTCATCCTTAACTATGACAATATCACCAACAGCAGGCAATGGAACCTTAGTTTGCCATTTATATCTTTGTTGTAATGTATTTAAATATTCAGCTTTCCATTGCCGCCACAAATCCTTTGTCATTTTTGTATTAAATGCCACCTATTCATCAGACTTATACTCTTTTCTTCGTAGTTTGTATCAGGAATACTTATTAAGAGCTCGCCTACCAAGAAATGTCTTGGTGTCAAAATTGTATGTACCTTTGTCTATCTCCCAGAGCGGTCGCTAATTAAGGCATGCTTCGATTTCAGCTAGATGTGTGACCATTTCTCCATAAGTCAGCTTGGTGTCCTTATTGATTCTTGTAAGGTGTCTTTTGAGCCGACTGAATACCAGCCTCCTATAGGCCTCCATATGAAGGCATTCTTGGTGGTATGGAGTGCCATGTTGTGCCATCGTTACCTAATAACTCTGCCACTTCCTTTGTCACGTTATTCATTGTTTTTGTAAATAAGTCCTTTAACTCCTTCGCAGCACCGACAAAGTTCGTCCCGTTATCACTAATCATATGTGCCGTTCTAATGCCCTCTTCGAGCCACTAATCTTCGAAATGCTGCTATAAAAGCCTGTGAAGTCAAATCTGTAACTGCCTCAAGGTGAATAGCACGAGTCGGCATACAGACAAATAGGCAAATATAACCCTTCCTAGCATGGTGTCCACGGCCTTTCGATGTTCTTAGCAACACAGGACCGGCATAATCAACTCCGCTATTGAAAAATGGTCTGTCATTGACCCTAGTGAGTGGTAACTGACCCATTAACTAATGCTTCACTTTGGCCTTATCTATAATACAAAACTTGCAGTTGTGTATACATTTTCTTACAGCCCGATTTTAACCCCATAATCAAATATTTAGTTCTTAGAAAAATTTCACCATTTGTTGAATCCCGCCGTGCAATGTTCGAATATGTGCTTCCATAATTAAAAGTTTTGTTATGCGTTTATTAGCTGGAATTATGATAGGATGTTTAAACGTTTCAGGTTGATACCTGAAATTTTGTAATCGACCTCCCACTCTTATCAAACCCCATTTATCTAAAAGGGTGAAAGTGTGATTAAGGAACTTCTACGTTTAACTATTTTCTTCTTATTGAGGTCGTCAATTTCTTCTTCATAAATATAATTTTGGTAATATTTTATGTCTCTGTCTTCTAATACCCTTTCCAATTCATTTACTGTCAAATAACTTTGTCTTTCTTCTTTCTTATTTTTCTTCAAAAGTTTTCTACAATAAGCTAATACTCTTTTCATCCTAGACAAACTGGAAAATCGTCCCCATATTGGTTTTTCTTCATTTTTTATCTTTGTATGTAAACATATCTTCATTTCTAGTTCCATCTGTGGAATCTCTTCTCTCTTTCCCATGAATGTTTTATTTTCCTTAAGCCATTCCGGCCCAGACCACCAAATGTTGTGATTCTCAAGATCGTACGCAATATCAGCTGGGTTATCGATAGACTTAATGTGATTCCAACGATCATAGTCTAGCACTCTTAATATGTCTGATACTCTGTTCGCAACAAAGGTTTGCCAACGACTAGGTTGAGATTGTAGCCATGATAATACGCCCATAGAATTTGTCCAAGCAAATGTGTTATCTTTATTTATTTCTAGTAACTCTCATAAAAAAAAAGTTGTTTACTTCAATCGTTGCAATTCCTTATCTAAATAATGTTGGCTTCTTTTGTATTCACGCGGCCGACTGCATTGACCGTTCGCTTCTTCAATCCGGATCGTTATGGACCATATGTTTTTTAGTTTAAGGTTAAATTTTATATAGCAGAACGGTTTGTTTGTCTTGATAAATAAAATACGTGTTCACTCCTTGATCATTTATTAAAGATGATTTTATAATAGATGCATATTTAAAACGTTTATATAAATTGTATTAGACAAGCATATAGGTTACAATTTATGTTGAAATTTTATTAAACATAGCTATTTTTTTACGCCTACGTATCCCGCATTTAGTAGGGTAGACAGAGGGAGCCTAGCTGACCACTTTGCTTGACAAATTCTGGAGACATTTAGCATTAATGTTAAAGCGGGTAAAACAGTGTTTGAATTGCTAATTGCTCATATTTATTAATTAATCAATACCTAAATATTATCATGAAAGTAAAATAGGAAATCCATTATTTTTTTAATATTTTATTTTCAAACATTCGAATCACGAATTTTAGGACCCCTCCTCAACCCTCCCACACAATGTCACACTTCTCCTTAAAATGTGACGTAATATATGGTATACCTCTAGATTTTGAGTCTAAATAATATGCTTTCCAACTACAGTAAACCAAATTTAGACATGTGACATGTGCCACGTATGCATGTACATGATGACGGTTAGAGAATGCGGCGGCAGGTAACAGCTGCCCAGAACACTCCCCAAGATAAATGCGGTAGAGAACGCGCAGCGAGGAGACGTCTCTACGCAAAGCCAAAGTGTCAAGCCTTTCACAGATCATTAGATCCCTAACGATTAAAGCGTATAAAAATTTTAACACAGCGGGCTACCTTCAATTTTTTTTTCTAAATAAGTATTATATAATATATAATTTTTCGTTTTCTAAATAAGTATTTTCTTTCCTAAGTGTGGAATAACACTTTAAAAATGTTAAAAATATTTAATAAATAGCATTCTCTCTAGCCAAACAATAATCTCTATCTCTATATAGATATATAAGACAGTAAAAATATTTTGTCTGTACATTTAGTAATTTTGACTGAAATGGATAGAGGGACACTTAAAAACAATAATAGAAAGCAAAAAGATTTTTTTTGAATTTCTTGTCTGTCTGTCTGTCTGTCGACATATTTTTGTCCGCATTTTTCTCTGAAAATTTTCTCTGAACCGATTTACTTGAAAATTTACCAATTGCTTTGTTTTAACTCAACTTAACTACTAAAGTTTAGTTCATCAAAATCGGTTCATTAAAAAAAGTTATCGTCATTTGAAAGAATTCGTAATTAATTCAACACAGAGAAAACGAACGATCGACGAAACGATCTTGAAAGAAATATCAAGTAAATACAAAGATTTTTTGGTTAATTCGTTCATATAATATATGTAACTAATTTAAAAACTGTACAGGAGTTAATATGCAATTATTACAGTTATTTTACAAAGAATATTATGAATCCTTCAAATCAACAATTTAACATTTAAGGCTGTTTCTGAATGATTAAATTAAATTATTCACTGACCTCAGCACATTTAGCAGAGTATTAATATACTCTGTTCTTTTTATGTTCTTTTTACCTATATAATTATAGGTAAAAAGAACATAAAGTTACAAAAATATATATGTGTAATAAATAATTAGCTTTATGTATATTTTATAAATATCAAATATCAACAATGGTCGTATTTTTTTATTTAAAACAATCAAAAATTCTTTGACGATAATTCGTAAAAAAATCATATTAGAAGTCATTATAGTTGTCAATCAATTCTGCTTATTAAATCAATAATCATGTATTTTAAGCGGGCGAAGCCGCGGGCGAGCCGCTAGTTCTTAATAATTATCGTTGGGTAGCTACAGAGATGCTAACTATATAAATAAGTTGTAACAAGCTTATAAAAACTCTATGCCGCGTTTTGCCTTGTTGCCAAAACGGGAAAATTAAAATATTAAATAATTAATTCTCGCGGTGTTTACAATCACACGTGTGTGCGCCACAGCACCAAGACTGCTTTTCTTTATAAATGTCAAAATACTTACTAAAGTTCCTTCATTAAAACATTCATCAAGAAATTCATCCATATCGGCCTGTAGAGCTGAATCCAGTTGGACTTCTTTATCTTCTCTCAAAACCTCCTCTTGACTATTTTGTTTTTGTCCTTACAAAAAAAGTTAAATTAAATAAGTATTCCAATTTATTACCATAAACGCGACAATTGTGAGGTAAACTCCCAATTGGAGGAATGGCTGTCTCCTTTCGATAACTCTACTTTCCGCTCGAATTTCAGACATTGCATCGTGATCTGCGCTGCGTTTTGTCTTGTCACAGCAGGGAAACAATCCAGATTTATCGTAATGTTCTCAATTATTAATGAAAAATAGACATAGATATACAAAAACACTATTTACCTTCTAAATGCGACCAATAACTTTGTCCGCTTTTGAGTTTACTTTTGAGTTCCCGCTTAACTTGGGACATTTTATTTGTATTGTACTTTGTTATTTTTAATACGTCTTCTAAATAATATATCTGCACCTCGTGAAGGCGTCCCGGGATCGTTATAACTGGGCAGTTGTTAAAATATCTGAAATTAAAAAAATATGTCTTTTTAGCTACATTGCCTAAAGTGTTAAGACACTGTGATTTCACGCACCCGACAACTTTAGAGAGTAATGTGGTCAATATTATTAAAATTACCAAGAATATTCAAGGTGGAAGCGTCTACGCCCCTTTTACAGGAACAGCATATAGGGTAACATATTTTAAGCCCATACCTAAAGAAATTAATCAAGATACCTCAAAGGTTTAGACGTAGGATTTATTTTTCATTTACACATACATACCAATAACGCCAATACCTACGACTCGATTTCGCAATGAGGCGTATGCGGCGGTTTCCCTTTGATAGGTTTATGTGTGCGAGCGTCTTTCTTGGCAAATGGCGTTTTATATTACAACAATAATTTTATTATTTATTTTGTTTGAAAACATCACTTTTAATTTTTTATAGAGTAGTTAAAATTGTGGTTTCATTAAAAGTGGTGCTGACAAAAACACTCTGTATAAATAAAGTGTTATAACATATAAATACCTAGAAAATATTTGTGTGTCCATCGTAGCGGACATCAGTACCAGCTTCAAGTCTTTCAGTCTAGCGAGGGCATCACGCAACGCTATTAGAAGGAAATCACTGAATTTGTCACGTTCGTGAACTTCGTCGACCAGCACGTGGGTTACACCTGAATAAAAAAATATTTTTTAATGATGTAGCGATGAATATTACATTCGACGGAAAGTGGGGAACGAAAGTGTCTTAACACTAGGTTCACAGGTTCCCTTCACCTAAGACCTATAGGAGGATCCTGTGTGCCTAATACAGCGAAGCAAAAAAGGACAAAAATATATATATTATTTTATCACTTTTAAGTTGTATTTTATTTATATTTCTTTTAAATCAAATNGGATGACTTCTTCACTCTAACACTGTGTTTTAGAAGACACATAATAAATCGTTTTTTCAACAGCTGACTCTCAAAACATGGTTAAAACAACAAGGAAATTACACATGAAATGTCTGGATCAACAATAACCTAGATTATAATGTTTGAATGAAAATGACATCTCAAGATCGATCTCAGAGTTGAAAGCAGCTCATAAATACGGTCCCTAATATAGTAATCAAACTCACCAGTCAAAGCCGTATCACCACCCATGAGAGTGCGTAACAGAACACCGTTGGTACAATACGTGAGAACAGTGCGGGGACTGACACGGGATTCCAGTCGTATTTGATAGCCTATGGACTGACCTATTTTTTCCGTACGTTCATGGGCTACCTGGAATATATATAATTAATGTTTTTTTTTAGTTTTAGTATTAATATTCTGATTGACCGTTGAGGTTCAATTTCAAATTGAGGGCATAATTTTTTTTTCATTTTCTTACTCTAGTAATCAGACACAGCGCGGCGTTTACATCTGCTGTTCAACGTGTAGTCTCCAAGAAACTAAATTGATATAAATACAATAATTCTCCTGAGTTGTACCCATTACTATAACACTCAAAATTAAACAGTCTGATTGTGTTCAAGAAAGTTGAAGATAGATGAATTAATGATCCCTTCACACATCACTGAAGTATATATAGTTGGGATTGGCAGACATAACCTTGTGATTATATAATTTTGTATTTAATAGATAAACCTAATCTGATTTTAAGGAGTTTTGTAAAGTAGGAAAATGAATAAGCATTCTGCTTAGTGGAGATTCAAAGCAGCATCAAAATTATTCCTAATAATAAAGTAATATTAAGTTTAAAGTAACATTTTTCTTTTAATTTATTGATACAACTTTAATTTTAAACAATTAAAAGTAAATAAGAAACTAAAACATATTAAACTCTGCTAAATAAAAAGTGACATGTACCTATATCTTTACTTTAATGACAAAAAAAAATTTTTGAAAATCTTATCGAACATAGCAGTAATAGAACTCATTTTATAATTTTTTAACATTTATAAATGTAAAAAGTACATTTTATAAATGTAAAAATATTGTTTCTTTTAAAAAAAATCTTATTTTTTACTTACCCTCTCGGCGACTGAAACCGCGGAGATCCTTCTCGGCTGTGTACAATATATCCTAGCTGCTTGTTTGTTCTCTTGACAATAGTCTAATAGAAGCTGGGGTAGTTGAGTGGTCTTACCGCAGCCAGTGGCACCAGCTACTATAATAACCTGAAATTTTAGGTTTATTTTAGCTTCATGCTGCCTCCTGCATACATATAGCAAAGTAGACAAAGGGAACCTGGGAACCCAGTTTGAAAACACCCTGTTCCTTAATTTTAATTAAGACACTTTCATTGCCCACTTTTTGCTGAATTCTGGAGGCATTGCGCGACGAGTGGCAGAACTCAATGCCGCGCTTTGCCTCAATAACAAAGTGAGGAAATGAAAATATTAAATATTTCATACCCTCGAGTGGGAATCGAACGCGCAACCTGTCGCATTTACAGCCGTACCTTTGTGCCTCAATTTTTGTTAAATGTCTTATAAATATTTAAATATTTATTTAAATCATATTTTTTAAAAGTAAATAAATTATTTCAAGGAACATTTTAAAGCATCAGTAATTTGGAAAATAATTCTTAATAGCAATGCAAAATTAATTGTTGTACTATAATTTAACATATTTTTTTTAATATATAATTTAATTTGTTGTACAATAATTCATTTTGCATCAATGTTGTCATCACATTAAGTCACTGAAAGCAAATATAGAGACATTTGCTTTCAGTGACTTAATGTATTTATTTTGACATGAAAGAAAGAAACATAATTTAAGCAATAAAACACAAGTAATTTTCAGAAAACAACAAACTTACTGTATAAAATAGAACAAACACACACAATAGTTTATTGGGTTTAATAACAGTGTGCCCCTGCGCCACGACTAGCCATAATAATATTTTTTTATTTTCTTCTCACAAAGCTAAATTCTTTGTTAAATGTGTATTTATTATGGCCAGCAATAATAAATACACAATTAACAAAGAAACCAGTGGCTGGACATAATATAATATAATATAATATAATATAATCAATACAATTTAATTATTTCATTAGTTATTAAATATATATAATTTTTTTTTTATATATACTAAAACCCAAAATAATAAAAAGAAAATAGTTCAAGTTATGCAAAATTAATTTACTCACTTGGTTATGTATTACAGCATCAATAAGATCTTGTCTCTGCTCATACACTGGTAGCTTTTCCCTAAATTTCACTAGGTCAGGATTGTAAGTTGTGTTAGGAATCTGAAAATAAATTAATATACTATTAAAATTTCTTTTTTTAAGCTTCACACTGTATCCCGCACAAAACTGTGTAGACATAGGAGGAACCTGGGAGCCTACTGTTAAGACTCTCCATTCCCATTAAGACACTTTCATTGCAAACTTACTGTCATATTCTGGAGGGATTATATGCTGAGTCACGGAACTCAACAAATGAAAATATTCTATATTTTATTTCTTTGTGTGGGAATCAAACTCACAACCTGCTGTGTTTACAGTTATGCAGTGTATAGTGCCGGTTGTAGCTGGGGCCAGACATGTCCCTGTACCACAACTAGCACTGCACAGTAACTGGCTTCAAAATAATTATTTTTTTACTTTTTTTAAGTGTTACTCCAGTTTTCTTAATAAAATCAGCTTCACGCTGTATCACACGCAGTATGCAGAGGGAACCTAGTGTTAAGACACTCCGTTCCCCACTTTCCGCCGAATTTTGGGAGGTATTGCGTGTTGAGCGGCGGAACTCAACGCCGCTCTTTGCCTCGACACCAGAGCGCAGAAATAGAAATATTAATTTAAATAAATATTTCAGGTTCTGAGTGGAGATCGAACCCACAACTGTCGCGTTACAGTCACATGCCCTTGTGCCCCTGAGCCACGACAGCCTAATTTTTTTTTAATAAGTATTATTTTTTTATGAGTTTCATGCTGCATCCCAAACACTGCAGGGTAGGCAAAGGGAACTTAGTGTTAAGACACAGTTCTGGAGGAATTACTTGTGTTGGTGGAACTCAAATCGGCATTAAAATTTAACAACCCTTTAAATAAATAAAACCAAGCTACTAATAGTTTTAATTAATAATACACATAACCATCACATGTAAAGACTTCACCTTGCTGACTTTTTACTATTTATATTTACATCATACATTTTACTTATTTACATAATTTTAAGAATTGATAATAAGTGACAACATTTCGAGGTTTTGTTTAATGTTGAGTCATAGATTTAAATTTGAGAAGGAGCATAGGAGGTAGCTTTTTGGGGCAAAAATATTTATGACAAAACGGTGATCCTATTTATTAAATTATAAGGGTCTACTTTTTAATATTGTTTTGTTTAACTGATAAATCTACTGGGATAAAAATTTCCAGAAGTACAACTGGTAGGAATTGGAATAGGAATAAGCCATAAAATGATGTAAATTACTAAAAAATTATAAAGAATTCCCTAAGTAACATGAGTATACACAAATTTTTAATGAGTACACTTTATTATTTTTCTGTTTAAATAGAATATAGTATTTTTTTCTGGCTACCTGTGCCACACCATTATTTAATTGTCCAAGAGACTTATGGCTCAGTTGAGGGGATCTTTCCTTTTCCGGACAACAGCTTAAGTCATCTTTTTCCTTGCTAGTCATAGGAAAGGCATTGAAGAGCTCCGTAATAGTGCATCTCATGTTAGAATCCAATATGAGCTTAGCATCATTCTGGATAATGGTAGAACCAGTTCTTTTATATATTGTTATATATCGATTTACACCTGAAAATAATATAATATTGAAATAAACATTTCTTAGGAATGTTGCATAATATTTATTTATTAGTCATGTGCAATGTGTTTTACGAAAAAAATACAAATATTTTTTTGTTCAACTGAGTCAAAGCTTCTCATATATCGCCAGCAGAACATCAAAACAATCCATTCTCTGCTTTCTGCTAAAATTTAAGACATTGCTTGTTGAGCGATTAAGCTCATTGCAGTGTACCGGAGCAGAAAAATGAAATAAATTAATCTAAGTAGGACTCAAATACAGACTTAGCTACTCTCCCACTGCCTCACAATGACCTAACAATTTAATAGAAAAAATATGATTATAATTTACTTTACATTTGCTACAATGTGATAAATATTTATTAAACCACAATGTGCTATAGAAATTGATTTAGATTGTGTAATTTTTTTAAACATTATTAATGAATCAAGACTGAAAATTAGAAATAAAAAATATATAGATAAAAGAGAGTAATAGTTATAAGCAGTTCGTGCAAATATTTGTATACTAAATACACGAAATAAATATAAAAAATCGACAAAAACTTGGCTTTACCTTTCCCGCGCGATTTAGACTTCAAGCCCAGTTTCGCTACTGTTTCATGGATGAATCCTCGTTCTTGAGCGGAGAGGAATGTTGGAAATTTCAATTCAGTTTCATTTTCATCACTGATGAACTTATCTAGTTGGATTTTTAGGGCTATACTAACGGATTCCGCTATGGGAAAATGCTTATTGCCTAAATTACGTCTCCCTTTCTTAGCACTCATTTTATATTATGCTAGTAAACAGGATCAAAATTAAAAATCAAACATTAAGGAATATAAAAATATTCTATTTTGTTTACTCCACATAAAAGGACAATAAATAATATGTGACATAGATTATTGTCTATTTGATAATTTGATATTTTAGAACAGAAAACATTTCGTTTGTTAAAAAAGTATTCCTAAAAAAAAAACTCTATGGTTTCCGTTAGTAGAACAAAAAAATGTTATAGAGCCGTAATGTCTTTTATTAATGTTTCTGACTTTTATTTCAATCGTAAACAATATTGTAATTTAACTGAATAATCATCATTTGTGTGAATATATACAATTTTAAAATCAGTTGGCAGTTTGGATGCTTGGATATATTATTCAATGGGTAAAAAANTGTGAATATATACAATTTTAAAATCAGTTGGCAGTTTGGATGCTTGGATATATTATTCAAAGGGTAAAAAAATATAAGAAAAAGTTGTAAATATAGCACGGTACGGTAAAAAAGAGTTTATGAGATAAGTCCTATGTTATCTTTTTCTTTACTTACGGTTTATTTCTTCAATTATGGCGTTTCGAGCGTGCCTGTTAAGCACGTTATCACTTTGCTAATCCGATAACGATATCTACTATTGTATGGTCTATGATAAATGTCAGTTTACATGTTAACTGACAGCTGTCATTATCCGTAATTGCACGTGGATTTTTACTTTATGCGCGTTACTTCCCTTACAATACTTCCCGTACAACCTCCTTCGTGTTTTTTTCCACACAACGTGACGTTGGCGAAGTGATATGTGCTTTACTGGCACGCTCGGAACGCCATAATCAAAGAATCAAACCAAACCATCCCTTACAATATAAATATTCTGCATAGAAAATTAATCGAGTTTCGAGCATTTTAATCGAGTTTCATGTTAAATGATATTTTCAGTGTTTTTTTTAAACATTAACTTAAACTTAGGACACTTACATTCAGTTTTAAATGTAACTTTTGTATAAAAATAATACAAGATGTCCAAGAAAATAAAACATTTAGTTGTGGACACAACTGCTTTTATACGAGCTGCAAATTTACAGGATATTGGAGAAACTATTTATACTATTCAAGAAGTCGTTGACGAAATCACCAATGATAGGCAACGTCGAAAATTAGTCGTATTACCATATGATCTGAAAATAAAAGATGTATTTGCAGAAAACGTTAAATTCGTCACTGAATTCTCCAAGAAAACTGGTGACTATATTAGCCTTTCGGCTACTGATATAAAAGTTATGGCTTTGACATATCAGTTAGAAAAGGAGCTAGTTGGAACTGATCATTTGAAACCTGAACCTACTATGAGAAAAACAGTGAATGTAACTGGACTTCCTGGATACAATGCAAATGAAAACAAGGAAAAACAATCTGATAATCTTGTTAATAAAGAAGTTGAAAACTCTAATAAGAAAAATGAAGTAACTATAAGCGATGGAGTTCAACATCATAAGGAAACTAAAAGTGCTTCAGTAGATATAAAAGAAGAGGAAATTGATGACGATTCACAGTTTGAAGAACAAATAGCTGAACAAATAAAAAATGTGGATTTGCAAGACAATAGTGTAGTAGATAAATGCATAGTTAAAGTATTAGATAATGAAGGTAAAAGTGATGATGATAATCAGAGTAGTGATGATGATGACTCTGACGGTGGTGAATGGATAACACCAGGAAATGTTTCAGAAAAGAAAAAAGAAATGGAAGATGGTGAATTTGAAGATAAAAATGTTGAAATTGCTTGTATCACATCTGATTTTGCCATGCAAAATGTTTTAAAACAGATAGGTCTAAATGTAACCTCAATAGACGGTAGAGTTATAAGACAACTCCGCACATTTATTTTTAGATGCACTACTTGTTTTAAGACAACTAGTGTTATGACAAAGTTGTTTTGTCCCAAATGTGGCCACTCTACTCTAAAAAAAGTGTCTGTGAGTGTAGATGATGATGGAAATCAACATATACACATAAATGGTAGAAAACCCTTGACAGCTAGAGGCAAACGTTTTAGTTTACCTACTCCGAAAGGTGGACAACACTTCCAATACCCAATTCTTACTGAAGACCAACATATTCACAAGAGATTTGCAACAAAAATGGCCAGAAACAAGACTAATGCCTTAGACCCAGATTATATTGCAGGGTTCTCTCCTTTTGTCATGAAAGATGTTAATTCCAAGTCTGCTGTGTTAGGAGTCAGAGCAAACACACAAGATATTAAATACTGGATGAAAAACTATTCAAAGGGAAAGAAGAAATAAATAATATATACTTAATATTTATATATTGTCTAAATATACAACTATTAAAAAGCATTTTTTTTAATATTATTATTATTATTTTCATATTACATATATTTTACATACAAGTCTAGTATTGTGCAATATCTTACATAAATGGTTATAAAACACTTAAAAGTAGAACTCATTATGATAACATTTGTAAACTTTTGAACAAAAGCTCTTTTGGGCTTATAAACTATTTTTTAATTCTTATAAGAATTATTCTTTTAATTTTTCTTCAAAAAATTTGAACACTGATTCAATACATTTGCAAGATGTCATTTCATGTTTAGGATGACCTGAAATCAAAGTTTAATAAAAATAAATAAAATAAATCGGCTTCACACTGTATCCCGCACACCGCAGGGTAGGCAGAGGGAATTTGGTGTTAAGACACCTCATTCTCCACTTTCTATCGAATTCTGGAGCCATTGAGTGTTGAGTGGCAGAACTTACTGCCACGCTTTACCTAGACACCAGGGGGAGGAAATGGAAATATATAAGTAAATAGTTTCATTTCATCTCCTCATTGAGTGGGGAATTAACTCACAACCAGTCAGTTATACAGTCACACTTTGTGCCCCTGTGCCACGACTGGCCTCAAAGTTAAATCATAGTAAAATTATTGTTTTTAATTTTATTAGCATCATGCATTATTCCACCTAAAGTTTACTGAGGGTAGAGTATAAAACATTATTCTTTAAATTTGAGACACATTTGCATGTTAAGTGGAGGAACTCAACATCCCCCTGTATACTAGAGCAGGGAAATGTGAATAATTAATTTCACTTGCTGTAATACTGCTTCACAATAGTCTATTTTTTAAATATTTATATACAAAAATAACTGCATGTACCTGCTGATACTCTAATAATATCAAAGTCAGGAGTTTTCATTGGAGTATCCAATACAGATGGGCTTGAAATCCAATTTTTTGCCACCTTGAAAAAGAATGTTTTTTTTTAATGAAAAGTAACGTAAGCANTATATATATATATATATATATATATATATATATATATACAACAATGATATAAAAGTGGAAGTGAAATTTTTGTCTTACATTTTTCAAATGTTTTGACACTTTAACACCAGAATATCCATGTACTGAGTCTGTTAAGGCCACTGCTTTTACTTTTTTCTCAAAAACCTTTTTTTGCTTGTCTGCCAACATTACAGTAAGAACTCCTCCATAGCTATGTGCCACAATAAGAATATTATTTGCTTTAATATTTGAAATATATTTCTCCCAAACATATTTTGCATGATCCTCAGCGCTGCCACTGTTTTCGATTGCTTTATCTCCACGAGCATTATCATTTGAATTTAAAACAATTATACCATATCCTTTCGCGCAAGCTTGTTTAATGTAAGGTATTTGAGTGCCATTATCAAGACAATCATTTATTATTACTCTGTAACATACACAAAAAAACTTTAAAACTATTTAGTTAATATGTTGATAAGTCCACTTGCATACATATTTTTTTATCATAAAATACATTACAATTGCTTTATTTATAAGGTAAATAAGTGACTAAATCAATAGAGAAAATTTATTGCACACACCAAACTAGTGGTTTTTTTAAATAGCTGTCTCGCAAAGAGTACTAAACAGCTAATTGCTCTTAAAAATTATGTACATTGTTTATGCAAGATTTAATCAACTTATGCATGCCTAATTCAAATTTATTAATATAAAAAAATCTTATAAGAACTTACGATCTAGCCCACTGTCCTGCTCTCACAGCTCCAGATCCATGTATCAAAATCAAAACTGTATCTGTTTTATCATAATCTTCAGACACAAATATAAAAGTACCATCGTCTTCAGTGCTTCCTTTAGGTACTGGTAGCCTTATCAAATTTACCTCAGTTTCAAGAAGATGATAAATATGTTCTGTAATAGCTGCTCCTAATACTTCATAATGCGTTTGACACTCTTGATGATCATTGCTTATATTAAACTGAAAAGGTTCTTCACCCGGTTGTCCATTTTCACCTATTTTTCTCAACTGGCCTTCTTTAAAAAGAAATATAAATTAAAATAGGGTTTTTTATTTACATTGTCAAAATTTTGTTGATGTTTGATATTTACCCAAATTAAAAGCGTAACCCAAGTCGGCAATAGTCTTCGCTGAAGACATGGTTACAACTGTAGATAAAGAATGATTTACCCTATATAGTGGTATATTTCGTCTAAGAGCAAGTGACTTGAATGCTAAACGTATCGTGTTCATGAATCTTTTTGCTAAAATGAGTTTTAAATACAAAATAAACGAAATCGACAAAAAAATTATGATTGTTTACATCTTTGTAAATTGACAATAACAATTTGAATTTGACATTTGTCAAGGTAACGTTTCTACGTTCTGAATTTAAGTAGTTTGAGAAATACAATATTTACACATCTATAAAAATGGCTATTATGCTACAAATCAGCTTTAATTTACAGTAAAATACAACTAAGTTAAATTAAAATTGCAAGTTTTGCTAAAACCAAGTAACGAATAATTAAAACAATAGGACAATTGAGATTCTATAAATAACATATATTTATCTGGGAATGCAATTTATTGAAAAAAACCTTTACAATAACATTAAAGATTTACAACTACTTAAGTAGATGAAATGTACAATCATAAATAAATTTATAGTCGCAACATAACAAACACAATATATAAATTAAACACAATATTTTATTCATTATACCAATCTAGAAATAGCAACGTAAATGACATGACTAATAAGAAGAATAAGATATAAACTCTGAGCCCAGCATTCCTTTGGATGGCTTGTTTTATTTGTTCATTGGCATCTTTCATTGTTTCTGTTGTACCCACAACTGTGTTAGCAATTTTGTCTATGTCCTGTTCTTGTTGTAAGATCTGACAATAAAGAACAATAATAATCAAAATTAACATATACATTTTATACTATACCAAAAATTCAAATCATTTAATTCTTGGGGCCAGTGTGGTGTAGTACCAGCCAGCTTCATTAATGCAATAGATATGGTTTCAATTCCTATACATTAAATATATAGAACCTATTGAGTTGCCCTATTCAAAATGCAATTGCTGTCTTGAGTTTGAGAAGAATGAAGTATCTTGATACTGAGTTTTTTTGCCTACTCTGTGTGATGCAGTATGAAGGTGAAAACAAATTTTACCATCAGACAAAATAATATACTAAAATTAAAATCAGTTGCACACTGCATCACGCATACAGCAGGGTATGTGGAAGGAACCTAGTTTTAAAACACTCTATTCCCCAAATAATATACTAAATATATAGAATTACCTTTTCTGTAAATATTTCCTGTAACTCAGCAATATGTAAAACTTTACTTTCTATTTGCCTTACTTCCTCTGTCATAGTATTTAATTCATTTAATAGTTGTACATTTTCTGATTCAAACATTTGTAATTCCTCAGCACTGAGTTCACCTTCATCAGACATAACAGCTATTTCATTTTCTGTCAAATCCATTTTAGTTTTTACTACATCCACTTCGTCTGCCTCAACTTCTTTTTCTTCCTTCTCCACTGCTTTTATTATTGGTTTTTCTTCTATAAATGGATTGGGTATAGTTGATCTAACATATGGTAATTCTAGTCGTGATAATTTACGAATATCGAGCGCTTGCTTTACTCTCAAAGCTTTTAATTCACTATGTATTTTAACAACAGCTTTTAAATAAGAGTCTATGAGGTATATTACAGCATCTTTGTATTCTTTTGTCTGACTAGAAACAGGATGTTTGCGGCTATCTATTTTAAATTCTCTTAAAAGGTGGGAACAAGTATTGATTATCCTTTGGGCTGTAACGTCTACTTGATCCCTTTCAGCTTCAGTCATTTCGTCACTAGTCACATTATTAAAAAAACTTAAATATCTCTCTCTGTTTTCCAGGAGATAGTCGCGAAGTTTTGTAATTTGTGATATGATATCTTTTGCCCCTGCCATAAATCCAGTCTTAGGCTTACTTCGAAGTATTCTTTGTTTATCATCGCTAACTGGACTTTGTATACCAAAGGCTTTATTTCTTGTTTTTACTGTTTTGATGCAGGCTTTAAATAATGGTGTTATATCCATTTTCTTTACATATAATATTTAATAGAATAGAAGTGAAAAGAGCAGCAACAACTTTATAGTTATGTGATGTTGTCATTTGTCAACCTACGTTTTGACACTTGTCGGTTTATGGTTGATGATGTATATTGATTTGATAGATGTGGATTTGTTAATTTATGTTTACAAAGTTTAATAAGGTATGTTTGAAATATAAATTATACATTTAAAATATTCGTTTTTATATCATTACAGTTTTACCATACACAATATTAACAGTTTTGTGTAGAAATACGGTACCTAGCCTAATATATTATTATTAAAAAGTTCCAGAATAGTCCTCACAATTATAATATTATCTATGGGTATATATGTTCTGTGGTCTGGATATCCTTTACCGTCATCCGTCTTGACTTATTATTAAAATGACATTTTTTTTATGTATTGACAAACAAAGATATTGCGTTTATCTTATTTTTTAAAAGAAGAAACAGATATAATCATTTTAGATCACAAATTTTTCGAAATTTTACAATATATCATTATAATTTTATATTATAAAAGACAAGTTCAACTTAAATTGGGCAATAAGAAATATGGCTGCGGCGGATAATGCTCGTCATAACAAACATTCTATTCCTATTGACATTCTTGATGACTTATGCAGGTATATATTAAAATAAATTTAAACTTTTTTTACTGGTAGTATTCCAATAAGTATACTTATTGGAATACTACCAGTAAAGTCTCGATGATTCCAAAAGTTATTCACATAAGAATGGTAAATTTAATTGGAATGTAGGTTATAATAGATCAAAGTTTTCTACATCTTATAAATATGTATACCTAATATAAACATGCTTTACAGCCGATTTATCATTAATTTGCCACCTGAAGATAGGGGCAATCTAGTCAGAATCTGTTTTCAAATTGAATTGGCACATTGGTTTTATTTGGATTATTATTGTACTGATGAAAGTGCAAGGCTTAATCCTTGTGGTATAAGGGAGTTTGCAGCACATATATTTCAGGTAAATTAAGAAAAAAGATACTAAAATTGCACATTTTATCCTTCTTTTTCTATGTAGTTTACACTCATAGCACATTGTTAGGATATTTCTTATAAAAATCAATAAGATTTAATTAATATTTGTTTATATAGTAAATATTACAAAAACACCATAATTGAAAGTGGAAATTGCCTGATTTTATACTTTGATAAGTTTGTTCTACCCTCAAGATACAAAATTATTTTTGTTGAATGGCTCTGGTAAGATGAAGTGCATTTGGATAAAAAGAATTACGTCTTGACACTATACCCTATTTATAGAGATATGAGAAAAAAGGCAAACAAATAACAAAAGATTGCATGCACAATTGGTTACATCACTATATTAATTAAAAAATTCAACATATCTGTACATATATGGAAAATATTTTTTTCTTAATAATTTAAATTATTTAATTATTTTTTTAATAATATTTTTTAGTGATGCGCCGAATATTCGTTTGGTATTCGGTATATATATATCATCGTTCTCTGCGGGTGAATATGCGTCCAGTTTGGTATCGCTCCACTCATGTGAAGGAGATAGACATAGCATTAAGTGAGACTCATTTAATTTATAATAATAATTAAATAACAATTATCAAACCGAATGTATTCGGCACCATAACCGAATAATTCGGCCTATTTCGATATTGGCCGAATACGGCACGACGATAATGAAAAAGATGACATATATATACCGAATAAAAACCGAATATTCGGCGCATCTCTAATAATTTTTAAATACTTGATAAGTAAAATCACCCAAAAGTTCTTCATCTTAACTTCATCTTAAAACTTCAATTGCATTTTATACCTACATATGGCTCTTCATATGGATAAATTGTAGAGCACAGGTAGTGCAAACATTTTACATTAAAATGCGATATTTTGGTCAACAGTTAGATCTGTTGTTGATACAAGAGAACTGTTTGCTGATATATTTGTGTAATTCCTGTTCCTACTTTGTTGTTTTTTAAAGTTTTATTTTTTAATAAGTTTATTGACTGTTTTGGTTTTGTTATATTGACATTTTCGTAAAACATGAATGAACTTTAACCAAGCAACTTTACTCTGCCAAAGTAAAAGCATTGAAAGAACTCTTTAATATGGACAAAGTAGTTATTGTTAACATGTTTTAACACAGAAAAGAAACGAGGCCAAACCATTGGTATCTTTATAAATGTGATATTATCAATAAAAGTTTGATAGGTGATTTGCTTGTTTACGTTTTCTCTCATGCCTAGATGACTCACCCACAGGTTTTCTAGGCCTCACCTATTGTTTGAGAAATACAGTGTGAAATTGAAAAAAGGTTACTATATTTTTTGTGGTTAATATATTATATATTTTTTATTGTGAGCTTATCAATAGATACTGAGAAAAAAAATGGTTTTTCCATTATGACCACCATACAATAAAGCTTAGGTCCAAATATTAAATGTATCACTATTTTTAATATACCAATAAAACCAATATAAAAAAAAATATATTGGTTATAGGCCAGTGCAGTTTTCATGTGGTTAAAAAACTATTATTAAAATGTTTCTTTTGATCTTCTTAAATGTGCAATCATTAAAAATTTACAGCATGTCCCTCAACTACGAGAACATATAAAAAATCTAGATGAAGTTCTAGATAATTGGAGAGAATACAAACAGACTGTGCCTACATATGGAGCTATACTGTTAGATACGGAATTAACCCATGTATTGCTGGTACAGTCATATTGGACAAAGGCGTCGTGGGGCTTCCCAAAAGGAAAGGTGAACGAGGATGAGGAGCCCTGGAAGTGTGCTGCTAGAGAGGTTTGTTGTTTTGTTATTTTTTTTCAGCTTCACGCTATATCACGCACATAGCGGGGTAGGCAGAGGGAACCTAGTGTTAAGACATTCTGTTACCCACTCTCTGCCGAATTCTGATGGCATTGCGTGTTTAGTGGCGGGACTCAACGCCGCGTAATGCCTCGACACCAGAGCAAAGAACTGGAAATATAATTTTGAATAAATATTTAATTTCCTTGAGTGGGGATCGAACCCACAACCGGTCGCTTTTACAGTCACACATTGCGCTCCTGCGCCACGACTGGCCTCTGATAACTATTTGTTAGTATATTTAATGTACAAAGCACTTAATTTGCTAATAAATGTAAACCAATCTAATCTTACGCCGATGACGTCAAGTCGGCGCTTTTGTGTGCAAAACAAGCAAACACCAGAATATTTTTGTTAATAATTATAAACTATTTTGGTTTTTACTTTAACATTGATGGATTGATTTAAAAGTATTTTGTGGTAATGGTTATTTATATTATTAGAATGATGAAAAGTAATAAAAAGCATGGTGGTTATGTAAAAAAAAATATTTATATTTCTGATATACATATACACAGAACAATAGAAAGTACAAAAATTTACGAATTATTTAATTAAATAAGGGCTTAATTGGCGCGCAATAAGCGAAATCTCAGGCAGAAATCTGTATATCAGCTTCACGCTGTATCCCGCACACAGCAGGGTAGGCAGAGGGAACCTAGTGTTAAGACACTCCGTTCCCCACTTTCTGCCGAATTCTGGAGGCATTGCGTGTTGAGTGGCAGAACTCAACGCCGCGCTTAACCTCGACACCAGAGCGAAGAAATGGAAATATAAATTTAAGTAAATATTTCATCTCCTCGAGTGGGTATCGAACCCACAACCAGTTGGTTTTACAGTCACACCTCGTGCCGCTGCGCCACGACTGGCCTCAAGTAGCTAACAATGGATCAAATCAGAATAACTACTTAAAATTCATCACCAGAATAAATAAACAAATATCACGACACGACGCAATGGTTGACAACGAAAGTACCAACACTTTCGTGAAAAGGGTAAGGGGAGGGTCTTCACATCCTAGCAAAGCTTAAAGATAATGTCAGCGTGTGATTAAAAATTCTTTGAACTCATGTTCCAATTATAGTTTTACACTGCGCCATAATGACCCTAAGAATCCTACTTTTATAAATGTTGTATATTTAATATTTTCTTTTAGGTGCTAGAAGAGACAGGTTTTGATATAAGCAATTTAATAAACAAACAAGACTACATAGAAGCTATGATACACGATCAAATTGTCCGTCTATATATAATAGGCTATATATCACGTGATACCAAGTTCCAGCCGCGGACAAGGAATGAAATCAAAGCATGCGAATGGTTCCCCATAGCTGACCTGCCAGCAAATAGAAAAGATATGACTCCTAAAGTCAAGATGGGAGTGAGTCCGAATGCATTTTTCATGGTGTTGCCGTTCGTAAAACGCATGAGACGATGGGTGTCCGAACGTAATCATAAAGTGTTCAGACGAACGAGACACAAGTCAATGGGTGATATTGAGTCTAGTAAAGCAAAGAAAACGATTTCTCAAGGTCTGCAAAATGAGATACAGGAATTTCAGCAGACTTCCAGCAGTCACAAATACAATAATAAGAACGGTAATGGGAATCATTCGAATATGAAAGTTAATGGTAATGGCAACACTAGTAAAAGATCGGCAAAAATGGCGAAGCGTCAGTTGTTTACGCCACAAAATACTCACACAAATAATTTTTCACCGGTCCAAGTCAAGGATTCAAGTCCAAATGAAAATGAGGATAATTTTCTTAACTTCGTGGCGCCATCTTGGGCCAACTTTAAATTTGACAGACGCGCCATTATGGAGTGCTTGACTTGAAATAAAATATTAAGATAAGGCTGATCTCAGTTTCTAAAGCAATGTTTTTTTACAGTGTCTTTAGATTTTCGTTTTGAAAATAAAATTTTCCTGACGTTCAATTATATTGTTGTTTTATTTTTAGAACTTGTACATTTCCCTCTATTTTTAATGTGTTTAATTAAAAAATCTAGAAATTTGGTGATTTCATATATTCATTGTTAAAGGCTAGGTGTAGATCTATAAATTATTCAATGTTAAATTATTCAAGATTGTAAAGAGATAAATAAAGAGACAGGAATAATATTTTTTTAAATTTATTGCTATTTGTCAGTCATGTATCAGATATAAGACATATACTAGAAATATTTGTATTTCAAAGCCTTGCAATAACTTGAACGTAAAAGACAATAATCTAGAGTCTAGACTTATAAAAAATCGTAACTGCTCGAGATGTCTGTACATAAAAGAAATAAGAAAAAATGGAATTGGTGTCATTTATTACTATAATAATGTAATAGAACCAAAAACAATAATTTTTAAAAGTTTTGTTTGTTTGTATGTGAATTTGTTTATGCTCATCTTAGAAACCAGCCATCTTAGCCAGCTCCTCTTAACATTTACTTATTGCATGTTTTATTTCAATTGATTACATTTATAATGAAATAGTTATACCATTTTAAAGAATGTTGTTTGACCAAATTGCTATTAATTATTATTTTATTAAAATACCTAAAACTTTACTTTTCAATATAGGTTTAGAAGTTGTTTTTAAAATTATATTATTATTAGAATGAACAAGAACAAAAGTAAGGATTCGTAAATTAATAATTATGTAGTTCAAGCGGGCGAAGCTGCAGGTCGCTAATTGTTAATAAAAATAATACTTTACAAAGCTATATCTATGAAAAATGTTTTACAAGTGCAAAGTACCTGTTACTAATAATTAACAAAGGCCATGCGTGTCACATGTTAATTGTTGTTTACACTCCCTATCATACTCGTATATAACATATAAGATTTATTACTGTATGACATCACTCTGCAACTGTATCTGTACAATGTTTTATTTTTTTTTCTTAAGTTCTTTTTATATATAGTTATAAACTACGTGGTCAGGCGTCCCGTTTTATAAAAAAAAAAAAACTCAACACGCAATGTCTCCAGAATTTGGCAGAAAGTGGGGAACGGAGTGTCTTAACACTATGTTCCCTCTACCTACCCTGCTGTGTGCAATGATACAACGTGAAGCTAAAAAAAATAAGCCCTTTAGTTCATTGGATCTGCAGTCGGGATCCATTTAAATATAACAAGATTTCTTGTTTAATTGGTTAAAAAACAATATGATACGTTTTGAGCCGAAAAAATGGTCACGTTAGTCGTAACTTATTGCTTTTATTAGTTACAAATTTATTTATAGTTATTATAAATCAACACAAAAAAAAAACGACCAAGCACTATTATGTGATATAATAGTCTTAATTTAAGTTCAATTTAAAACATTGCTCTGCTCCGTTTTATTTTAATGAATAAACTAAGTGGCTAAAATTGCAAAAACTGCCTTGGCCAAACAAGGATATACTTCAGTAATTTTAAGACTATAAGAATTAGTTTTTACTAAGAAATAAAGACAGTAGGTTAAAAATAAAAATGCTTTACAATATAATATACAATATTTTATTAAAACACAATTGCTATACATTTATACAGAACTGAACAAAATATCACATCCAATCATAAGCCTAGCGATATTAACACTTGTCTTCTTTAACTAAAATAATAAAAAAATATATATTTATATGGAAATGACATATTTATGGGTAAATTTCATAAATTCATCGAAATGCTGTATTTTTAGATAAGTTATGTATTTTAATATCAATATTAATTTTTAAATGATCGACTCATAATGTTGTGGCCATTGTGACGCATGGCACGAGCGGACGACTGTTAACGCGATGGTTGTGGGTTCGATTCCCATTGGAGGGAATCAAATTTTTGCATTTCTTCGCTCTGATAGCGATGCAAAACGAATTCCTCACCTCAACACGCAAAGCCTCAAGAATTCGACGGAAACTAAGAAATAGGATGTCCCCAGGTACTCGGCTGCCTGCTCTGCCATGTGCGGGACAGCGTGAAGCCAAAAAACAAATGCATTGTATTTTCATGAAGATATATAACATAAAATGTAATTCATATACAAATAGTTTTTTCCTTCACATTTATATTTAAAGTATTATTTTTTAGAAAATTTAAATATAATAATTTATTTATATTTTATACTATGTAAATCGATTATAATTTTATAGAATACTGATTTCAAATCATTTGTTATCACAATTCCCACATGTCACAGATTAAATATTTATATACATGTTCATAAATCGTCAATGAGTTTCATTCAGCTTTTAATATAAAGTATATGATACAAAGAAATAGTTTATAAAAATAAAAAAATACAAATAGAATAGACATAATAAAGTATATGATACAAAGAAATAGTTTATAAAAATAAAAAAATACAAATAGAATAGACAAAACCAGATTTTAAAAAAGAGTAAATAATGGAGATAATTAGGGATTATTCGTAAAATATAAATACAGTTATTTATAGCTTATTTTTTAAACAATTTATGTAATTTGCAACTACACGCTCTAAAAATACTACTTTCTATTATATATTATAAATAACCCCTATATTTATTTACAATATAAAATTAAAGCGCAAATATATACCAATATAGTTTCTAAAATATATAAATATTATAATATATTTAATATGAATTTAATTTTATAATAGTATGAAAAGAAATTACAATAATTGGTTGAATTTTTATAAATAAAAATAAAGAATGGAATAGAATATCTTGTGTGAATATCTAGAATATTTTGAGAAGAAAATAACAGAAGTTATAATTTTCCTCATATTAAATTTTGTTATTTTTAAATCGAATTTGCATATAAAAATTTATTTACCCAAGAGATTTTATTAAATTTATGCTGCATTTAAAATTGTAGAAACTTTTTTGACATTTGTAAATAAGTGTAAGTGTTAAGTAAATATTACTAAAATTATTTAAATTTTATTTGAATATGCGCCTGCGCTACATACAGCTATAAAAATGCTTTACAATATAATATACAATAAAATAAGGATGTTGAAATAAACAGCTTTTTCTAAATTTTAGTACAGATTATAACCATCCATAATAATAACCCACTTTAAAACATAATAATTGTCTTTAAAATGTAATATTGCATTAGAAATAATATTATAAATATAAATAAGATCTATAGAAACGAGTTGATTCTTATTAAGAAAAGAAATAAGTTTAACAATATCTATGTCTAATTATTCAAGAAAATTGACATTTATATTTTTACTAACTTTTGTCCTCAAAATTGGTAATAATTTATCATCTATTAATAAATAATTGTCAGAACTCAAAACTTTAATTAACTTTATATATTATGTTTAATAGTCAAGCCAATAAAATAAAACAAAACTAGGAACTTTATAAATGAAACTAATATGTTTTTACAGTTTATAAATATCGCACCATTACTATAAGAAGTGGCCTAACTTAAAATTTCTCATTATATCCTATTTACATATTCAAAAACTGATCACGTAAAGCCTATTTATACTAAGAGTCCCATTCAAAAAAAAAATAAATACATCTGATGTTCTTAACAAAAAAACTGACAATAAAAAAAAAATAAGTTAGGTCACTTTTTTATTCAAATAATATATTACATTAATTTAATCCTCATTGGTGAACCTAGTTCTGTTATTACGATGTTTGTACCGTCTGACTAAAACAAAGGCAATACCGGAGAGCGCGAGGAGGACGGGGACACCTAGGCCTATAGAAATAATCATTATGACGAAAAATGAGAAATTCTCTATTGGTGGTGTTCCGTAACCTATTGTGAATGACCTGGAAATTTTATAATGTGTTTAATATGATTAATATAACATACATATCTAAGGAAAATTTTAAGCATCTTTTGTCCATATAGTAGGGTAATTAGATACACTTTATTCTCTATATTTTGTTATAATTTTTTCATATGGTGTGAAAATTAAAAATGTAAACATGTTAGCACAATACAGTAGGTACGTATGTAGGTCGTTGACTCTTTAAAGTATTTTTGTTTAATAGTTTTTAATTAAATGTAATTTTAGTAAAACTAAAACTACTACTAAAATCCAATACAAAATCTTAATATAAAAACAATAAATTCTCTTTGCCTACCCTATTCTATTAACGGAACGGGCAGAAAAATATAAATAATAAATAGAAAAAAAAACTTACCAAGCAGTATAATTGTGTTGTTTATAAAAACCATCGCCGGCTTCACCGAAAGAGACGAACATATCTTGCACAAGAAGATCAGATACATCGTAGTTATCATAGAACAGTTTCAATGTGCTGTGTCTGGCGAGGGTCGTTCTGAAAGGAAGAAATGAAAGATTATTTAGTAGAGTCTTAGTAAATATCCTGTAGTTCAGGGGTTCCCAACCTTTTCTTGATCAAGGACCACTTTTATATCATTCTTGGTAGCAGGGACTGTATGTAGGTATAATAAAAATTGTCCCAGCCTCTTTCGACGGTTTCCCAAAGAAGCTCGGGTCCAAATCCCGCTACGTTCAAAATTTTTATACTTTTTTTTAATAAGTAAATTATTTTTCTCTTTAACTTTTATTATTTTCTTCTTCATTTAATCTAATATATTTATAATTTACCTATTAAAATCCGATACTCTCGCGACAGTGGAGCTGGCGACGCTGCGTTCGGATTGCGTGTAGCCCACCGGTCTGAATTGTAGGTAGCCGCCTTCGTCGTCGTTGTAGAGAGATGGCGTTTTAATCTCTATTATCTAGAGGAAGGGTTGTTTTATTGTTCCTTCTTTTATAAGATAAATCATCATTTTAAATATATATGTATACAATATATCCAGTAAAAATATTAACATAAACTATGTATTGTGAACAATACAAAATTATTGTTTTGGTTACAGGTTTGATCTTATAGGAGGTTAGAGAAAATAAAAGCTATGGTTTGATTTTCAAGATTTAATATATAGAGATTTTTTGTTTGTAATAATATAATAGTTAATAAACAAGAATATATAATGTATTATAAATAATAATAAAACAAAGGAAATAAATATTTCTATTTTCAATTAATATTCCAAGAGATCTTTACGGAGGGAAATGCTTACAATTATAATATAATGGTTACCTAAGTCTATTGAGACAAACGGACCAGATTAGTAATTCAAACACGACGATATGTTCCAATGACAGAGGAAGAAAAGTTTCTCTCTTGAACATAATATAATACTACACAATATTATATTATGTTTAAGAATTGAGGCCGTCGAGACCCAGGGGCACAAGGTTGTGGGTTCGATCCCCACTCGAGGAAATGAAATATTTATTTAAATTTATATTTCTATTTGTTTGCTGTAGTGTCGAGACTAAAGAGCGGCGTTGAGTTCCGCCACTCAACACGCAATGCTTCCAAAATTCGGCGGAAAGTGGGGAAAAAAAGGGCAAACTTACCTCAAAAACACCAGGCGTGTGCTCATCATCCAAACTCTTCCTCATAGTATAATGCATTGTTTCAGTCACATCGTCGGTACTGACCAGCAACAAGTGCACGGCGTATCGGGACGCGTTGTACTCCTTAGAAGTTGTTAAATTAACTAGGCTTATGTCGAAGAGAGTTGAGTTCGCTGTGTGGATGAGATGCGGCAGATCTACTGCGTAGTCTTTAAACGGTAATAGGTCCAACTGTAAAGAATATATTAATATGTATAATAGATAGATAGACACTAGGCACTAGGTTCTCCTAGTTAAGAAATATATCACATGAAAACGTGGTTGTTTTAGATGGGTTAGAAGTTCATTAAGCCCATGGAGTAAAGTTTTTATAATTTTACGATACATTTTATGTGAGTCGTTTAGGTAAGAGAAATCATTTATAAGTTATTATTTATTTATTTTATTAAACTATGCAAGCGTACAATGTAATATTAAAATGGAGCAACCAGTGAGAATAATATATTTGAATAATACAGATATCAATGCTGTTTACACGACGACTGTCTCATTTATAAATAATAGCTAACTAAATCATATGAGCGATGTTACTATTTGTCCAGTAAAGAACAAAAACGTGTACTATATCTTATAGGTAATTTTTAAGTGGAAGAAATGGAGAAGGGTGAGGGTTGGGTGAGGGGTTTGGGGAATTTGAAATTTTTAGCTGGCATTCTTTATCTTTCACAGAAGAATCCTTTGACAGCCATAGTCCCAGATAGTAGCGGTCGATTAAGAACAGCACGATCTTTTGATATAGGGATATGTAACTAATTCTTTGAAGCGTGACTGTTTGTGAGTAATAATTTAGAGAAGGCACGAATCAACCGATCCCTCAAATTCCTACTCCCATGTGGGTAGTATAGACGATACACGGTCTAAATTAAAAATTAAATTAAATCAGCTTCACGCTGTATCCCGCACACAGCAGGGTAGGCAGAGGGAAAACCTAGTGTTAAGACATTCCGTTCCCCACTTTCTGCCGAATTATAGACGCATTGCGTGTCTAAGAGTCTTACATAATTCATTCAAGTCCTTTCCTAGACCGTGTAACCGTAAAAGGATTTCCTCACAACAAAAACGGCTTTATTTTATATCCCACATATTGCGGGAAACGTTGGAAGATAAAAATGGGTATCTTCGATAACTATTTAATCATTATCGCATCTTTTTTTATCTAACAAAAAACATTACAGAATTACTATATATACTATACCTATGCTGCTTGAAAATAAAAGATTTTTATTTTTATTTTATTTATTATTTATACAAAATATTTTTAACAACGTAATACTGTTTTCATATTTATTTTGCCTAATAGACTCTAAAAGTTAGAGTATAACCAATTAAGTAATATAAACATATTCTATTGTGTTGCACTATTTCTATCCGGTTGTTATAATAACTGTTATAAGTACCATACATATAGCAGCACCACGTCTGACTTTAAACGCGAAGGTTCAGAATTGATTCTTACTTGCAGAATATATTTCCTCTTTCATTTCCTCGTTCTGGTCAACAAAACATAGCGCGGTGTTGAGTTATACAACTCAACACGCAATGTCTCCGAAATTGGGTGGTGCGTAGGGAACGAAATATTTTAACAGTGGGTTTCTTCTACCTACCCTGCTATATGCGGGATACAGTGTGAAGTTAAAAAAAGTATTCATGTAATACATGCATGTATGTTACGCGCCATAATGTCTTCGTAAATCGAACGTCAACGAAATGTTTTAAATTAAGAAACATTTTAATCTCCCTGGTCCATTTATTTGGGAGTTGCATTGCCTTATGCTTTATTTCTAAAATGTTTAAAAAGTGACGAAATATTGAAACATACTATATGTGTGGAAAGAACGTATTATACTAAATTACTAATTTAACGGTACATTCTCTTATCAATACAACAAGTTAAATGCAAACAAAAATAAACCAACATTTTAATATGTGTAGATATTTATTAAGTGCAATAAAAATATAGATAAGCTGAACCAATTAGTGTTCAATACAATTATTATAATACAATATGCTAACGAGCTTCGT
The DNA here is from genome assembly GCA_013403705.1 of Heliconius hermathena. NCBI lineage: Eukaryota > Metazoa > Arthropoda > Insecta > Lepidoptera > Nymphalidae > Heliconius > Heliconius hermathena. Next base: position 88,214 of record JAAIXJ010000258.1, on the reverse strand, counting down.
AAAATTAATTAATTGTAGTAATGTTTCTGATTATAAAGAAAGTAACATAATTTAAATTTGAGGCCAGTCATGGCGCAGGGGCACAAAGTGTGACTGTAAAACCGACTGATTGTGGGTTCGATCCCCACTCGAGGAGATGAAATATTTACTTAAATTTATATTTCCATTTTTTCGCTCTGGTGTCGAGGCAATGCCTCCAGAATTCGGCAGAAAGTGGGGAACGGAGTGTCTTAACACTACGTTCCCTCTGCCTACTCTGCCGTGTGCAAGATACAGCGTGAAGCTGATTTAATTTATTTTTTTATCATAATTTAACACATTATTATTTAGTGTTTAACACGACATGAAGTGGGGACAGTGGTATTATATTTTATTTCCGCTTTAGTCTTTAAATAATAAGAACACAAGACACTCCGTTTTCCACTTTCCATCTGAGTTCGGGGACATTATATTTCGAGTAGCGGAATTCAACGCCGTGTTTTGTTCTTTCGATTTAGAATCAAACCCACAACCACTGCGGTTACATTCCAACGCTGTCTGTTGTATTAAAAGGGGGACAATGTGAGAATATTGTTTTAATATGAAACTAATTAGCATCACTTATATATTGTTTAAAATAGAATATATATAATTTTGTATGTATGGAAACAAACTAATACTAGTGCTCTCTCTCTAGTGTTTATAAATAGCTCTTAAGTCTGAAATCGATCTTGAGATGCCGTTTTCATTCATGGCTATACAATTTAAAAATGATAACGCCATCTCAAGATTAATATCAGAGTTGAGAGCGAATTAAAAATGACGAGTCTATGTGACGTTGCTGCATTTAATTAGACATTTAGCACTAGTTCACCTTGGCTTCAATAGCAAAACACAATTTGCTGCATTCTTAATATAGAATAATGGAAACTACGGTTTTGAACTACACCAATTAAAACATATAGCTACATTGAGGCTAGCGGCGCAGCGGCACAAAGTGTGACTGTAAAACCGACTGGTTGTGGGTTCGATCCCCACTCGAGGAGGTGGAATATTTACTTAAATTTATATTTCCATTTCTTCGCTCTGGTGTCAGCCGAGGCAAAGGGCGGCGTTGAATTCTGCCACTCAACACGCAATGCCTCCAGAATTCAGCAGAAATTAGGGAACGGAGTGTCTTAACATTAGGTTCCCTCTGCCTACCCTGCATACAGCGTGAAGCTACGTTGAATTTTACAGTATTAAAATCTAAGTTATACGCACTTGATCGCATTATATTTGGATTTAATGTAAAATGGAACACCTCACCTCAGTAACTAAGGTATATTTACATATATCAACAAGAGTTTGTATAGAAGATGTGGCTATTTGTACATCAATTTATTTCTATATTTATTATACAACTAAGGTCCCCTGCGCGGTTTTGCCCGCTTGAAGTATGAGAATTTTTATTTAATATTATTTAAGAGTATTTATAATAAATGTGTTATATTTTTAATAAATAGCCACAAATATTATTTAGGAATTCAAATAATTTTGCTCACAAAAATTGTCATATTTAATAGAAATTTGTTTATCCACCCACAAACACAGTTTTTCCAGCGTAAATTCCGACCCTGCGAAAATTCTGGGATTAAAGTAGCCTATTGTAAGGGTTTTTACTCTCCCCATGATTTTTCTAAATAAATTCCATCTAGCTTTAGATCATCATTTAAATATACCCGATCTCATCAAGTTATATCAACATATATCATTTAAACCACATCCATCCATGTCCATATATGATATGGCTTTATATGATATGGCTTATATGATATGGCTTATTTAATATACGTTATCTACAATGCTTTAATGTATATAAATTGAATATATCGGATACACAAATGATAGAAACGCTTACACGTTTTTTTAGCTTCACGCTGCGTGTTCCGCACATAGCAGGGTAGCTAAAGGGAACGTAGAGTCAAGACATTCTGGGAGCCTTGTGTTAAGATACTCCATTCCCAATTAAACACTTCCGTTTCTCACTTTCCGTCGAATTCTGTAGGCATTGCGTGTTAAACGGAACAGCCGCGTGACGGAAGAAACGGAACTCAACGTCGCGATAAAAGTTTTACATTTTGAAATATTTCTTTCCGCAAACATTGAAATATTTAGTGATTGACATGTTTAAAGTGTTATTCCACAAGTAGGAAAGAAAAATACTTATTTTAAAAAACGTATAAAAATTTGAACGTAGCGGGATTTGAACCTGCGCCTCTAAGCCGCTTTGACAATAAAAGAAGAAAACGCTGTTATATTTAAATGTAATTGTGAAAATTTTATAATGTAATAATCTTTTATTTTAATAAAAAATATCTTCAATGACTGGCGACCTTCAACATTATCAATCAAATTTAATTTTCTTGGAATGTTTGTATTTAATAAATTATATTATAATAATTAATATAATTCGGCGGAAAAAGAGGCACGGAGTGTCTTAACTTAGGTTCCCTCTACATACCCTGCTGTGTGCGGGATACAGTGTGAAGCTGAATATCACGTTTTACTAAATATACTAGAACTTTTAAGCTATTAATAGAAGTGATAGCACTTCTAACATATACAGATATATAATAATTATCTATATTAATATCAAACCTTATTTACATATAGACATAAAATGTGTTTACATAATAAAAACACTTTCGCTTTTGCGTCATACCGTCCCATAATCCATTTCTAACGTGTTTTGTTTACTTATGTCTTGTTATGTCATAGAATAGTGATGTAATCTACTAGTGATGTATTGTAACCTCTTTTGACATAATAACACTACACTATCATGGCGCTGTTAGTGTTGTTATTGGCTGAACGCGATAGTTGTTTGTTCAAATCTTAATTACGGATTTTTATATTTATAACATAATAACAAATTAAAAAAAATAAAATTAAACCAGCTTCACATTGCATCCCGCACTCAGCAGGGTAGTCAGAGGGAACCTAGTGTTAAGACACTCCGTTCCCCACTTTCCGCCAAGTTTTGGAGGCATTGCGTGTTGAGTGGCGGAGCTCAACGCCGCGCTTTTACCTCGACACCAGAGCGAAGAAATGAAAATATAAATAAATATTTCATTTCCCCGAGTGGGGATCGAATCCACAACCAGTCGATTTTACAGTCACACTGTGCCCTGCGCCACACTGACCTCAACTGGCTAATAACAAGTTTATTTCAATAATTGAAGTCTAAGTCTTCTAAAAAACTATACTAGTAAACTAGTATAGTTTTTTAGAAAATTAAAATAATTATTAGCAGATTTAGTAGATATTTACATGAATTAATGTTAGTAATTTTTAAACATTTTTAAAGTGTTATTCCACACTTAGGAAAGAAAAATACTTATTTAGAAAACGTATAAAAATTTGAACGCAGCGGGACTCGAACCCGCGCCTCCTGGAAACCGACCAGGTCGGTTCGGCGCGGGTTCGAGTCCCGCTGCGTTCAAATTTTTATACGTTTTCTAAATAAGTAATGTTAGTCATGTCATAAAAAGTATATTTTATCATAAATCATAAAAAAATATATAAAAAGAAAAAAATTACTTACCATAATATTAACAATTCCGTGTTTCCCATGTCTATTGTCATCTACTACCCCATAGACGTGTACCATAGCTTCTTTGTCAGTCAATTTGCTCTCATTTAGGTGCCACACCATACTGTTAAGTCTGACTTCCCTTTGGGGGAACTTTGGTTCTATATGACCACTGTCATCTAAATCGTCATATTCATAAAGCTGGAACAAAATATTTTTTTATAGTATTCATAACTTTTTCAGCTTCCGGCATTATACTGCATATAAAAAAGTATAGAAACTAGTCTGGGAGAATCTAGTGTTAAAACACTCTGAGACACTGATGAATGGAAAATCTGTCAGAGCGGGAAATTGGAAGGAAACCACTATTGCCACTTAAAATAAAAAAAAATTAATCAGCTTCACGCTGTATCCCGCACACAGCAGGGTAGGAAGAGGGAACCTAGTGTTAAGACACTGCGTTCCCCACTTTCCGCCAAGTTCTTGAGGCCGCCGCGCTTTGCCTCGACACCATTGTTAAGTGTGGGGATCGAACCGAGCATGGGTATCGAACCCACAATCAGTCGATTTTACAGCCACATTATGTGCCTCTGCACCACGACTGGCCTCTTAATGGTAGTTAATTAATTGAGAGTTCCGTTTCCACTCACTGAATGGGAATATCGGCTTCAACCATTCCGTTTACAGCCAGACACTGTAGTACATTGGCCTCATTATTATGATCGTTATAAATTAAAAAAATTAAATTAGCTTCACGCTGTATCCCGCACACAGCAGGGTAGGCAGAGGGAACCTAGTGTTAAGACACTCCGTTCCCCACTTTCTGCCGAATTCTGGAGGCATTGCGTGTTGAGTGGCAGAACTCAACGCCGCGCTTAACCTCGACACCAGAGCGAAGAAATGGAAATATAAATTTAAGTAAATATTTCATCTCCTCGAGTGGGGATCGAACCCACAACCAGTCGGTTTTGCAGTCACACTTCGTGCCGCTGCGCCACGACCGGCCTCAAATATATATATGATCGTTATAATGTTTAATAAAATTAAAAAATATATAATTATTTATAAAAAACGTTGTTGTGGAGACTAGCAGTGGCGCAAGGGTACAAGTGTGCGACTGTACATGCGACGGTCGTGGGTTCGATTCCCACTTGGAGGAATAAAAAATTTAATGTTTTAATTTCCTAGCTCTAGTAACGAGGCAAAACGCGGCGTTGAGTTCCGCTACTTAACACGCAATGCCTCGAGAATTCGGCGGAAAGTGCTGAACGCAAGTGTCTTAAAAAAAGGTTCCCACCGCCTACCCTGCTCTATGCCGAATACAGTGTGAAGCTAAAAAAAAGGATATATAAAAAAAAGTTATATTATTTGCATTTTGGTGTGCAATTATATGACACTCCTTTGTTTACTTTGCTCATTCGGCGTTACAATGTGCTGAGTGACGAAACTTAATCCTTTAACTTATTGCTTACAATTTTTAATTTTAATGAGGGTGCATTGGTGCAAAGAGTAACTGTAAATGTTATGGTTTTGGGTTCATTCCCCACATGAGATATGTAAATCATTGTTACCTGCCCACTCTCACTCTGGTACACACAGAGACTTGTGTGCCACCACTCAACACAAAGTCTCAAACATTAGGTGGATCGTGGGGAACAGAGTGTCTTAACACTAAGTTCCCTGTGCCTACCCTGCAGGCATTTAGAATTTTTATTTTAGCCCTTTTCTTTTTAATTTGAAGCCATACCCATTATATTCTATTTGCACTGCAATGGCCTCACTTAATTAATTCTCACATAGTGGAACATGAACTCATCAACTCCCACCCTCCATAATGCAAAGAGATTAAGATATCAAATGTCAGATGTGGCAACTTTAAATTGCAAAAAGATTTAGTACATTTGTTTTAATTAGTTTTTTAGTTATTAGTATAATTTACAAAGCTGCAATATCTGTACTAATATTTTTTATGTGTTTTCTTAATTAATTACAAATCTTTGCAAAGTCACAGGTATTTATTTTCAATTAGGATTTACATGCCGCTTTGCTCGGGACATCCCAACAGAATAAGGTGTTTTATGAACACATTCTAAATGTTTGAGTGGAGTATTTTACATAAGATACAAATAATATGATTTTATATAACTTATAGCCTTTCTTGATATTCTTGAATAGACTATCCAATACAAAAATAGTTTTTTAATTTAAGCCAATAGTACTATTATAGTATTTCCAAATATATCTTTTTATCTATAAAATATTAAAATATAGAATATAATCTAGTGAATATTAACCTATATTCATTATCATACTGGTCTAGAAACTACAACTTCATAATAATCTGATTTCAACATAAACTAGGTTAAAGATGAAATCTTATTAAAGAAATTTAATTAAAAAACACAACACAATGTTACTTACTAACTCACTTATTCAATGAAATATCAAATTTGCAATGTAAATAAATATATCAATTTACATCTAGGTCATGTTTTGAAATGAAGACATTAAATATTTCTACATATTTGGTACTGTAGAAATCTTATTTTTTTACATGTTCACTGTAATCCTAAACTAGGGAAAGTTAACATTTAAAATATTTTGTATCTTCAATCTATTAAAATAAGGCCCCTGTGCCAAGCGGGATATTGTATGAATATAAGTAATGGTTATGAATTCGATCCCCACTTATTAAAATTAATCACTTTCATTTGCTTTCTCTACGAAGTGTAGCATTGAATTCGGCAGTGGCACTCAACATGCAATGTCTTGAATTCAAGGTGAAAATGGACAATGAAATGTTTGGTCACTAGGTTTTCTCTGCTTACCCTGCTTTGCATCATAATGCAAAAATCTAAACCAAATTTTACTCAAATATAGTGTAGCTCAGTTCTACATTCTATCAGAAATCCTTCTGCCTATAGAGCCTCATTGAAATTATAATCTCATTACTAATAAATTACTTTATGACACATATTTCTATAGTCTAAAAGTAATATAAATATTATTTCTAGTAATTGCTTAGATCATAATATGTCATATACTATTATAACAATTATTGTTATGTAATCAAGAATCTGTTTAATGTGGGATGAATAATGTAGGCCAGTTGTCTGTGAATCATAGACCACATTTACATACCTAAATTAGATTTGTTTTACTTCTTTTATTCATTGTAATTTCATTGTATTTTTAAAAAATGTTGAAATTTTTGTTTTATAGTTATGATAAATATTTGATGAAAACCATTATGGCAAAGTGAGATATGACTGTCAGTGAATTATAATTTAATAAATCTCTTCAATTTCCCAACTCTATTAAATTGTATAAAAAAGTTTTTTAAAGTATTGTGTTATTAAAAACAGTACACAAGGATAAAAATTAATATATGAACACTCATAGAATTTTATCTATTCCTTGAAATAAAATATGATGTGGATAATTTTACTTACTTTGTCAATTGCAGTTGCAAAGCTGTACGTGGGTTTTTCTGATACAGATATTGTCTTTGGTAACATCCTGTCCCAAGTTACATTTAATGTGGAATTTAAGCTTCCTATAGCAAATATGACAGTGGGTGTATGCCTGGTAAAGTCCCATATTTGATGAATGACATCGGTGTCCCCATCACATTTAACATAAACTAAAGTAGTTTCTTTTGTACAGCTCTGGCATCCCGGATTAAGTTTTGAAGTAATCTAGAAAATTATACCATATTTTATTAATTTCTTTAGAAACTAGTGAAATTTCACTTCCAATATAAATATTATTACTTATGATAAGAAATAAATAAAATGTTTTTAATTTAGCACAATATTATTACAAAACATGTTTTATTAAATAATCTCATTATTTGTTGCAAATAATAAGATTCTATCATGAAACATTAGTTGTATGATAGTATACTATTAATTTATTCAAATAGAACAAAGAAATACAATTTGGGAGGGTGGTTTGATAATAAAAACAATTAGCAAACAAAAGTATTACTCACTTTTCTATCTTGTCCATATGCAAAAGAAAGAGCCACAACAATCAATAAAGTCTGGAGATGCATTTTTATCGAGGAAATAAACTAATTAGGCAAAAACATTCACTCCGATTAAAAAAGGTCGAGTTCACAAGACAATAAACATGTTACCATAATACGATAACTACCACAGCACGTGCGAAGCTTGAGCGAATATAAACGGATACGATAACGCCTATTATTAATTATTAATTACCTATAATATTGTATTTATTTTGCCCTTTGCTTGTTGTGAACTTGTGAAGCACTACCCCACAATAAAACGTAACACGAAATGACATTTGAGTTGACAATTTAGTCATGTAGATAATACGACTCTTTTGAAAAGTATCTAGGAAGTCCCATTTGTACGCGTAAAATGACATTTCCGTGTGTTTTAAATTGATCGCATTATATTAAATTCCGTTCTGTAATTTATGACATTATTATTGTAAATTAAGTTAAGGGTATAAAAATTTTAAGAAAATCATAATTTTATTCATTTTTAAAGAATAATTTTGTTTATTTAATAAAATTGCTGTGACGAAAGGACGGACAGATGAATAGTAATACGAATCTATTTGGGGTTTATTTTCTGGTATTTGGCTAGGGAATAATTAATTTTTATATACATTTATTTTAAACATATATTTTTACTATAGCTTAGCTTATAGTTTTGACCGCTCGAACTACACAATTATTTATTTAAGAATTTGGATTACTTACGTGTTTTAATAATATTATCGTATTTAAACACAATATCTACACATTAAAAACCACAGTTTCAGCCAATTCAATAAACTGTTATTAATTTTACAGCAAATTATAAAATACTTAATACTGACATAGGTTTTTTATTTATGAAACGATTAAAATAAAACAAATACTAAAAGGCAAAAGAAATTTGTCAAAATACAATAATGAAAACTGTATTTAAAATGGTTAAGCTGATTTTAAAATAATCGTGCATACAGACAAACGAACAAATATTTTTAAAAATCGTTATTTTGGGTTATACAGGTACAATACTCTATGTGTATTACACTGTTAAATGCCTCCAAAAACCATCTTTCTCATATATCTTCCATATACAAATACCAATCAGCTATGATTTTCTTATAAGTATAGATTGGAATATGTTATAACGCAATAGTTTTAATCATAAGAAAGTTACTTTAATTATTTATTCTCACTACGAATTACTTCATTTAAAATACACTTAATATTTAAGTGATATAATAAATATCTGGGATATTTTTTATTAAAATAACTAGGTGTTAAAATTATAAAACGAAATAAATATAACAAACAAAATTATTTATATATATCGTTTATTAAGTATTTGTCACTTCCATTTCAACATTTATTTTCTTTCGCGGATCTTTATCACTTGACGATGAGTGGTCTCGTTTTTTCGTATTTTTATTTTGATTACGAATTGCCTTAGACATTTTCTCTTCGCCGACACTAAAACAATATTTTATTATAATTATATTTATTATACTTGCTTTTGGTTTAAAAATAAATGAAATGTATGGGATATTTTTATTATAAAATAAATATTTGTATAAAACCACTATGTATTTACATTAAAAATAAAGAAATATATTAGAATCATAAACAGATATGTACAAAAGTGTAAATAAAAATATAGCCGCGAATAAAATTAAAAAGTTATTTTTTAACAAATTTTGACATACAAGGAAAACCCTATTGCATTAAAATCTTTATATATTATTTAGTAAGCTTATACTCTTAAGTAATAATAAAAAATATAGATGTAGATCTGTATTTTATACAAAAATATTAAAATAATATTATCAGTAGGTTGGCTGGTTTATATACTATTTAGTAAAAAAAACAAACTTACTTAATAACAGCCCTACAACCTGGACCCCAGTGTGGAGTAGGGTTAAACTGGAACCTCAATTGTCCAGTCTTACGACTCTTTGGATTTGCACATGGATTGTCAGTGAAGTCTATATTGTGTGTTATTTCCTTTGATAATATAGCCTTTGCCACTAAATCTAATTCTATTCTGAAAGAGAAATAGTTAAAATTGTTAGAAAGAAATAAAGCTATTATTAATAAATATCGCTAATAATATTTAAATGTAACGTGATGTTTTTGGAGGATGGGTAATCCTCCAGTTTCTACTCGAATTCTAGACTAACGTAATACTTGGCGGAACTTAATACCGCACGTTATCTTAAAATTACCCAATCATCACCCTACGAGTACATTATCACAATGACTCCCCTAACACATTTCTACCTTATTTATACATAATTGCCACACTTAGAAAAAAACATTTTTTTGGAAAAGACACAAGTTAATCAAACAAGGTCTTAGGTTCAAGTCCCATTAAGTTTGATTTTTTATACATTTTAAGATTTTATTATATATTTTATTTAAAAAAAAGTACATATATTCTTACTTTTCAGGCTTAGCGGGATACATTTTCTCCCAGCTTCTTATAATGTCCCACACAAAGTGCGGTGGTGCGTTTGTTTTCACTGACATTTTGGCGGCGTGAGAGTACGACACCTCGTAGCCTGCATTTAAAATTGCTGATCTAAAATAAAAAAAACGGATTTATGTAATATTTATTATATTTTTTCTTTTTAGGTTCTTAATGTATCCTTCATGTAGCAGGGTAGGTAGAGAAGACGGAACGTAGTGGTTAGACACTCCGTTTCCCGTGCACCGTGTTACATTTTTTGAAACATTAAGTGTTAAGTTGCGGAACTAAATGCCGCGCTTTGTCCTGTTACCAGTACAAAGAAATATATAATATCCATCATTGCTGAATATATAATATATAATGGCAGCAATGATGGCCCCTAATTTTATTACTTTATTTGAAGACTTGTATTATCAAAGCTAATATGTCAAGATGAAAAGTTTGTTTGGTTGAACATGTTAATCTCAGAAACTACCGTTTTGGATAATTAGTTAGGAAAACAGTTTATCTATTATATACTTACTTTACTTTGACTAAAGTGAAATAAAAAAATATAATCCTACCTCATGACCAACATTGGCATAGTTTGCAAATGCACACGTCCAGACATTTTATCCAAAGAATAATACAAAGGAGAATCTTGCAGTTCTTCGTTTATGACGGACAGGACACCTTCAATTCTCTTGGCAGTGCCAAAGATATAGGGATTTTTGTGTAAATACGCTTTCACCCTGTTTACGAAGTTTGCGTCGTGGATGGGTGCTGACCATATTGGACCTCCTAACTGAAAATAAAGCATTAAATTTTGAACATTTATAAAGTGTTATACCACACTTTTTCAGAAAACGTATAAAAATTTAAACGTATTTGAACCCGCACCTCTTAGAAACCGTCAAAGCGTTCAGCAACCACTAAGCTAATTGGATGTTCAGAACAGTTGACGAGTCGTAGCCGACCTGAACTTAGGGTTTCTAAATTCTACGCATTATACACTCGGAAAGAAATAATAAAAAGTGGGAAAAATCCTAAAATGAAATCTGCGACACAGCTACACAGTACAGCTAGCTTTACAAGCTAGCTGTACTGTAACCCACTGTACGCGCCGTTAGAATTATCTCGCGTACTAAAAATGCGTCACGGGTCATATACGATTCAAAGTTATTTCCATTTGACCATGCAAGGAATGCCGAAGGTAAATAAATGCTAGTATACTATATTTTTTAGGCTATTTTAGAACGCGGCAGGATCAGTTGTAAGAATGAAGTTTGCGAGTTCAATCCAATGAATAATTAGATCGAATGAACTTTTTTTTGTTGCGTTGAGTGCCGTCATTCAACACGCAACGACTTGAATTCGTGTACAAAGCTGAGAACAGAGGCAGAACGGAGGTATCTTGACTTTAATAGCATTTTCTTAAATAATAATAAATTAATAACTCACATGATGTTTCTGATCGCAATTATCGCATTTCTGTCCAACCACAGGTCCCAGAGGCAAAAACGTTTTAACTCGCGCCGGATTGCTTTCATTTGGATTAGGTTTATGTCCACCTAGCGGCTGTAGTGTAAAATTGTCACAGCCCACGCAATTGTACACCATTGATAATTTACTGTGAAATAAAAGTTAAATCATTATTTTTGTACCCTATGGCGCAGTAGGACAGAGTGTTACTGTGAACGTAATGGTTGTAAATTCAATCTCCACTCGGGGGAATGAATTATTTTCAGACGAGTTCCGCCACTAAAATGCTCGTATTTAGATATTAGGACCTAGAATAAGTTCTCGTTCTCTGTTTTTTTTGTTTAAAAAAATTAATTTAAAATATAATGCTTACAATGACATTACTCAAAGTATTGTCCATCATTAGAGACCACTTTCTCCCATCTCTCTGGTAGCAATTCAATCCCCCGTCGGAAAAACGACTCATCTTTCGAGGCAATCCAGGAATCAAGCCATTTTTCGGCTTCTTCAAAAGAATGGAAGCGCTGCTCGCTTAAACCGTGCGCCATCGACCGAAACAAGTGGTAATCGGAGGGGGCTATGTCCGGTGAATACGGCGGGTGGGGTAGAACTTCCCATTGAAGTGTTTCCAGGTAAGTTTTGACTGGTTTTGCCACATGTGGCCGAGCATTATCATGTAATAAAATCACTTTGTCGTGTCTCTGCTCGTATAGTGGCCGCTTTTCTTTCAGAGCGCGACTCAAACGCATCAACTGAAGTCGATAGCGAGCTCCCGTGATAGTTTCATTAGGTTTAAGCAGCTCATAATAAATTACGCCCTGCTGATCCCACCAAATGCAGAGAAGAAGCTTAGAACCATGGATATTTGGTTTTGGCGACGATGTTGATGCGTGACCCGGCATGCCCCACGATTTTTTTCGCTTTGGATTGTCGTAGTGAATCCACTTTTCATCCCCAGTGACGATACGGTGCAGAAAACCTTTTCTCTTTTGCCGTTGAAGCAACAATTCACACATGAGAAAACGTCGTTCTACGTCTCTCGGCTTCAACTCATACGGCACCCAATGCCCTTGCTTTTGGATCATTCCTAACGCTTTTAAACGTTTTGAAACTGTTGACGCATCTACTTGTAACGTTTTCCCGAGCTCTACTAACGTCTGACATGGATCTTCTTCAAGCAATGCCTCCAATTCTGTCTTCAAATTTTGTCGGTGCTCCAGAACGCTCTTTGTCTTCAAGGTCAAAATCATTACTTTTGAAGCGCCTAAACCAGTCTCTGCACGTTGTATTCGACAAAGCATTGTCTCAACGAGAATTCTGTGTGCTTCTGCTGCAGATTTTTTCTGAATAAAGCAGTGCAATAAAATTCCCCGCAAAAACACTTTATTTGGCACAAAAGTACACATTTTCACAAAGGGAAAATAAATATGTAGTTGACACTGTAGTAAACACTATTCTACTATAATTTGAGGTTACATATAGTACTACTTTGGTGATTCGTTACCGTACGAAATTCAATGCACAGAGTGCCGCAACGCCATCTTTCAAAAAACAGCGAGAACTTATCCTAATTATAGATCCCTATTCAAGGTCCTAATATCCATATTTTTCCTTGGGGGCCTTGGTTTTAGTTTTGAACATTTCTTTTCGTGTAAATGTCTTTTATTTTATTTCTCATGCTTAATTTTTTTTGATAAAAACTGCCCACTCCCATGGCCACTAAAACTCGATTTTTTAAATTCGGAAGGAAAGTGGGAAACACCATGTCTTGAACACCGAGTTCTCTTTGCCTAATCTGTTGTATCCAGGTACACTGTTTGTATACCAAGCAATGTTTACATAATATTTTTTTTCCTATGTTATTACATAAAGTGCTATAAAATAATATACAATTTAATCAACAAAAATCTAAAAGCATATTAAATACGACAATTTTTTATAAGAGTAAAAAAAATACATTTAAAATATTCACTATTCATGTATAAATATGTTATTACATACCTTATCGTCTTATTACAATGTACAGCACCAGAATAAACTTTAACAAACACCCTTGTATAGAAATCAGCAGATAAACTTATTAACGGTACAATGTATCGGTTATATCTGTTTGCATGGGACTCTATGCATTGTAGTAATATTCTAAGTGCCTGAAAAAAGAATTATAGAATATGATTACATCAATAGAGTTTTGAATAAAAAAAATCATCATCAATAAAATATTTTAAATGAAAATCTTAAACTAGATTAATCCAACATTTCAAACACTTTGCAATAGTAAAAGAAAATCATAGATTATTAGTATCAATAATTGATATATTATATAATATTAATTTATTCTCTTTAATAACACAGTGGGACAGCATAAGACTGTAAACACAATGGCTGTTGGTTGGGTTTATAATTAAATATTTTTTGTTTTTCCCTTCCATAAGACAAAGTTATGAGTTAAGTTCTGCCAATCGCAATTTAGGAGACAAGTGAGTAAAGTTTAGGAGACAAAACAACTAAAACTCAATGTTCACTCTATTAACTCAAAAAGAAACAATTGTAGAGGTGAAAAAGAAATAAATGAATATTTACCATTTCATGACAGCATTTAGTTTTCAAACTAATAGCACCATATTTGCTATAACACGTTTCAGGTGCATTTCCAGCCAAAACTGCCATATCAGTTGCTGTTACAAGTAATAAGCCACCCTCTTGTACACTTTGTACTGCCGCATCAAGAAATATTGTGGGAGAGCCATATGGATCAAGATCTATGGCTGCAAACCTCTTTAATGGGTACTTGTGTTTGTACATTAGAATGCTGCAGAAAAATCACATATTTGATATATTAAATTTAACAATGATATTTACGTAACTTAACTAAGCTTCACGCTTTATCCCTGCGGAGTAGTTAGAAAGAACGCGAACGCTACGGTCTTTGCATATGTCATCAACTGTCATCAACCTCTTCATACATGCCCTCCGAGGGGTCCTCATGCTTTTTACATAACCTTCCTCCAGTATTTTTGATACTGTATCATCAATGATTCATTCAACATGCCCAAACTAGCTGAGCATGTTCTTCTTCATTCTCACCGTAACATCCTCGCTAGTACCTGCCATTCTATATATATCTCTTCACTGCGGATTCGATCAGCCAAGCTGACGCATCAACATTTATCTTTCTTTCAGTCTTTTTCTGTAATACCCATGTTTTCATTTAAATCTCCATTTAAAGTAATAAATTATTTTCATTTCCTTGATAATATGAAGTCTCTTAAAGTAGAACAGAAAGCAGAGAACACAGTGTCTCAAAACTAGAATAACAGAATTTTAAAAAATCTTACCAAGCATCCTCAAGACTTGTTTCAACAACAGACTCTACACCATTATGTACAACATTTGACTGTATTGTCTCCACAGCTTGTTTGGACAAATCATTAGCAATTATTTTGGTAGCATTTGGAACTTCCTTTGCATATCTAATGCTTCTCAATCCTGTCGCTGATAAGGCTTCTAGGATTGTAACAGGAATCTCAATCTTAAAGTATAAGAGAAAGGTTTAAAACTAAGTATTATATGATACATAATGTGATAAATTAAAAAACAATCTCAAACATACTCCAGTATCTTCAGTGTCTCCTACTCTATCTTCTATAATTTCGTTATCAGACAATTTTTTTATATTTTTTAATGCTTTTGCAAGCTTTTCAGCTTTGTAATCTTCGGTAAATACATTCAATACAGCTATACTTAGATCTCTGTTAAATTCCTGCACAGGATTATAGAAAACTTTATCTGACGTTAAACGTATCTCTGCTTGTCCTTCTATAATGCATTTAGTATTATCTCTTCTCCCCGATACGTTCATTTTCACAATATTCTAAAAGAATGTATGTTTATATTTACTTTAAGTATATTACTTTACTGTATATACAATAATACAGCAACTTATGTCAAAGTTCTATTATAACCGAAGTAAGATTTCTTCTAAATAAGTTTAAGCACTTCATTAATATTGTTTTTAAAAGAAAATCAAAGCCAAAGGTTATTTTGTATTCCACATTGCATTCAATAATACACATTGCTTTCCACTTTACTCCACATTCGGCTGTCACTGTCAGATTTTCATTAGATATTTTTATCACTGTCAGTGTCAATGATAGCCTAAATTTTTAGGTACTGACTCTCGAATCCCGAGTTAAAACTCCCTTCCATTGGTTCTTGATTCGGAAATGGTACCGTAACAATAGGCCGGTCTGCTTATAAGTTTAAAAATATTTAATTTAGGTAACTTATATAATAAGCCAAAAAATATATATAATTTACAGAATTTTATCAGGACCTTAGTATTAGACGAAGACGACGACTTAGTATTGGACGTAATATTCCATTATCAGTCTGTATTCTTATCACTGCGTCAAAATGACATGTTAGTAGCTTGACTTTAGCGATTTTGAACTTTGAAGAATCTGGAAAAATAACCTTTTATAGATATTATTTAACAAAATATATATGAAAAGTATTATATATTAATTAAATTGTAAGTTGCAAAGTGAAAGATGCACACAGCGAGTGCAGTAGTAAGAAATACCGTGCTTTTCAATCCAGCTCTAAGGCCGTCTACACAAATAAGTAGAAATGTAACAAAAATTACATCATATTTACATCGTAGACCGGTGAAACAGAAGTTAATAAATCAATTTAATGTTTACGGCTTAAAAGAAGGACGAATATGTAGTTATAATAGCGATTTTTTTCTTTCAAAGCAGGTTAGTAACCATAGTATGTAGATTTACTACATTGCTATTTTACTAACAATACCGCTTAATTTTGTAATAACTAATATCTAACAAGATTTTTTTATGTTATAATTGGTCACGATTGCTTTAATTATTAAATATATATATTTTTTTAAATTTACGATTAAATTATTATAGATTTTAAGCAATCGTCAATATTCGACTGGTAATAAAAATGACCCCGAGGAAGAGGAACCAGCGGTGGAAGTAAAAGATGAGACACCTCTATTCTCAAGTCAATTGCCAGCCACTGTAGCTGTGCCAGAAGTGTGGCCTCAAGTACCTGTCATTGCAATCAATAGGAATCCAGTGTTTCCAAGATTTATTAAGTTAATTGAGGTACAGTAAATGAAAAATGCTAAAAAAATATTAAGTTTTTAGTGAAATGGTCCACTCATCTGAAGAATAATGTCCTAATTGCAAAGATACTTCTTTGCTAATAGGAACCTTATTTTTTGAAGAATAATGTCCTATTTGTAAAGACACTGTTTTGTAAATAAGACCTTATTCTTTGGATGAAGTGATGTATTATTTTGAAAAGCCTTTGAATATTATGTAGCTTCAATTTTATCCTATATTTAGTGAGATAAGTAGAGAGAACCCAATGTCAAGACAACATCCTCTGCTAGATCTTACATTCGAGACACGAGTTGTGTGATATATTAATATGACAGTAAAAAAAATCCCCAAGTGGGATCAAGCCCACAACTATAACTTTCATTTGTAAATGCTTTCTATTACTGTAGTTGATTTAATGATCTTAAAAAAAAATTATCTTTTATTATTAGGCCTTTGTGGCGCAGGGGCACAAAGGTAACTGTAACTCGTCAATTGTGGGTTTGATCCCCACTCAAGGTAATAAATTATTATTTCTTAATATTTTCATTTCTTCGCTCTGTCTCCAAGTCAAAAGCCCAGTGTTGAGTTCCACCACTCAAGATGGAATGCCTCAAAAAATTCGGTGAAAAGTGGGGAATGAAGTGTGTTGACACTGGGTTCCCTCTGCCTACCCTGCTGTATGCGGAATACAGTGTCAAGCTGTTTTTTTTTATTATATACAATCTACGCAGTCCTATTGTATTTGTATTGAATTTATTAACTTTTGATCTATATAGATCTCAAACCCAGCACTAATCGACTTAATTAGAAGGAAGGTCAAATTAAATCAACCCTATGTAGGAATATTTTTACGTAAAACAGAAGATGAAAAGTCAGATATCGTATCAAATTTAGACGACTTGCATCAAGTGGGAGTGTTTGCTCAAATACATGAAATGCAAGACATGGATTATAAGTTGCGACTTGTTGTGATGGCACATAGGAGAATAAAGATAACTGGACAGTTTATAGAGGATGAAATTGAAACTGGACCAGCAGGTAAAATGTTCTAGTATATGATATCATAATATCTTAATTAAGATTTTACATCTAACATTGCGGTGGGTATACAAGATGATAATTCTGATTCTGTTAAAAGCAATATTTACTGATAAAAAGAAAAAAGACAATATGTTATTCTTTAGTTGGATTCAGGGTCACTTTAGATGCAGTTGTAATACTTGTTATACCATAGTTGTAGTAGTGTATCCTTGTCCACATTTTTAAGTTTTTTCATTTCTTTAATCTATTTAGATGAATCTTGCTGTTTTGCCATAGACTGAAAATGACTGAAAATAAAGTTTAGTCTTATTCACACAAGGCTCTCTCTCTCTCTCTCGTTGCCTAACAAAAAGAAAGTGAGAGATGTCTAAAAAAATGGTAAAAATCTCATTGTTACTAACACTGATCTGTCAAAAACTCAATGATACATAATACTTCAAAATGTTACTGATATAAATCTATGATTAACAAATACGTTATTAAAGAATAAAAAATAAAGACCACAGACACACGACAACGACACATGTGTGGCGACACTCAACGCCGCACTTTTGCCCCGATACCAGATTGAAGAAATGAAAATAAATTTAAATATTTTATTCCCTCGAGTGGGGATCGAACCCACAACCAATCACGTTTACAATCACATTGTACCCCTGTGCCACGACTGACCTCAAAGACATCATTAAAGATTTACTAATAACCCCCACTAACTAAACCATACAATATAAATTAAAACTTGCAGCTTCAATTCTGAAATATATAAATATATTTCAGAAATGAAGCTCAAGTTTCCTGTATTTAACGTGGAATTTAACGTTACGCGTGAAGAGTCCGACGCGGAACGACGGAGACGGAAACATCGTAATTCAAGGAAACAGAGGAATGATGTGGAGAAAGAAAATGTCGAAAACGAGAATAAGAAGCCATTACCAGATCAAGTCATGATGGTTAAAGTGGAGAACCTGATGCATGATAAATTCAAGCAAAATGAAGAGGTCAAAGCTTTGACCCAAGAAGTGATTAAGACTATACGGGATATTATTAATATGAATCCGTTGTACAGGTATGCATGTTTTGTTAATTATTTCGTTGTTTTAAAATACATTTACACCTTTTTGATTATTTTTTTACACATACATAATTGAGAGATCGATATAAATTTCAAAATAATACGTAATGCCTCTAGAATTTGGCGAAAAGTGAGGAACGGTAGTGTCTTAATGGGAATGTAGTGTCTTAATATGTGTATGTTCCCAAGTTCTCTCTGCCTATTAGCGATTACACTAATGAAGGAACTAAAAATATAGCTATTTATTACACAATATCTTGAAAATTGGGCGCCTAACGTATATAGATATAGTACTTTATACTTACTAATATTATAAATGTGAATGTAAGCTAGTTTGTTACACTTTCACGCTAAAACTGATTTAACTGATTATCATAAAATTTTTACACATTATTTTTGAGGTATTAAAAAGGACATAGGATTTTTGTTAAAAAATGTTATCTTTTGGTTATAATATAAAAAAAAGGGTTGACACAAGTACATATTATAAGAAAACACAAATGCTTTTGAGATTTCGCGGGCAAAGCTGCAAGTGGATTGCTAGTATTTCTAATAAAACTTAATAATGAACTCCAATTTCCCTAAATATAGGGAATCGCTCCACCACATGCTGGCCCAAGGACAGCGTGTGGTAGATAACCCGGTGTACTTGAGTGACCTGGGAGCAGCTCTCACTGGTGCCGAGCCACCGGAACTGCAGGCGGTTTTGGAGGAAATGGACGTAAGTTTATTTCTTGTTTATATATTTTTGAGGTTTCGTACTTTTTAAGGAAAAAAGGAACCCTTATAAGATTACTTTAGGTTTCCAGGAGGCGCGGGTTTGAGTCCCGCTACGTTCAAATTTTTATACGTTTTCTAAATAAGTATAATATCACTGTGTTGTCTGTCTGTCTGTCAAGACTCTTTTTCTCAAGAACGCTTGGAGCTATCGAGTTGAAAATCAAACTAAATACTCAGATCTACGGCCCCATGATTTCCTGATAAAAACATCTATATTTATTATACTTAGAAACAAGATCTGGCCGTTTATATCGCAAAAAACGCGTATTTCGACACTATAAAAGGAATTATGAAATTTGGCAGTTAGCATCTACAGGTAGTACTAGTTTAGAATAAAATCTGAAAACTATTGCTAACATTTGCGGTTAAATTCTAAAAAATAATAACCATAAAAGGAGGTAAAATTTGGTATTAAACCCGCTAGTTCAAGTGAGGTATCAAATGTTGAGGCTCTGCCTAAAGCTAAGCCATCAGAAAAAGCTCGAGATCTTCAATTTTAGTACGGAAACCTCGGTGGGCGAGCCTGACTCGCGCTTGTCTGGTTTTTTTGTTAATTTCTTTTACCTGCCATCATGTCTAAAGCAGGCCTGTGATTTAACTGAGGCTTAAAAATATACATTTAGTATTTTTTGCCGCCATAAAATTGTCGCTTTATTTAAGATTTCTAATTATCAACAATGTATTGGGACCATCGTGGCGCAGGGGTACAAGCGTGCGACTGTAAACACGACAGGTTGTGGGTTCGATTTCCACTCCAGGAACTGAAATATTTACTATATTCATTTCTTTGTTCTGGTAAGCAGGCAAAGCACGGCGTTGAGTTCCGCCACTTAGCACGCAATACCTCAAGTATTTAACGGAAAGTGGGGAATGAAGTGTCTTAATACTAGGTTACCTCTGCCTATGCTATGCCTATATTGCTATGTGCGGGATACAGCGGTGAAGCTGAAAAAAAACAATATATTAAAAAAAACATATTTCCAATTTTATAGATTCCCAAACGTTTGATGATGTCGCTGTCACTGTTGAAGAAAGAATATGAATTATCCAAATTACAGCAGAAAATTGGTAAGGAAGTGGAAGAGAAAGTTAAACAGCAACATAGAAAATATATACTGCATGAACAGTTGAAGGTGACTTAATTAAGTTTGTTTTATAATTTTATAGTAACAAAAAAAATCTGTATATTTACTTAAATATTTCAATTTTAGTATAAATCTACCTAGTTACCACAAATTATAAACGAAACATTTTGTTTTTAATAAAATATTGTTCCTTTATTGTTTTAAATTTAATCTGTTTATGAATATTTTTTGAATTGTGTTTTAATTTATTATTTAAGATGTTTTTATATAAAAAATAAATCCTTTACAGGTAATAAAAAAAGAGCTAGGTCTAGAAAAGGATGACAAAGACGCCATAGGTGATAAGTTTCGAGAGCGCCTAGCTGATAAACAAGTGCCCCAAGCAATACAAACAGTCATAGACGAAGAATTAAATAAACTCAACTTTTTGGAAAGCCACAGCTCTGAGTTTAAGTAAGTTTGAGTTTTATAATTTAAAGTAGGTATCATATAATTATTTAAATGAAAATTAAGTAAAAGGTATTCACTCAGTAAATAGGCCGTTGTCGCTATGCACGGCATGCGACGGTTACGGGTTTGAATTCCACTCAGTGGAATTAATTATTTTTATTACCCACTCCTAAGAAAATTTTACCAATAAAACCTTTAATTAGGAATGGCTATAATAATGTGTGTAAAACCTGTAACATAAAATTATTTGTACTAAATTAATTAAAAAAAATATATACAAAATTAGTGAAAAAGTTCTACAAAATAAATTGAAAATAAAATATGAATACATTTATTTTTTAACTAGCGTTACACGTTGCTACCTCGACTGGCTGACGTCCCTTCCATGGGGTGTAACGTCAGAGGAGAACCTAAAACTAGAAGATGCTCAAGTCATCTTAGATGAGGACCACTATGGCATGGAAGATATAAAGAAGAGGATTTTAGAGTTTATAGCCGTTTCACAATTGAAAGGTAGTACGCAGGGGAAGATTTTGTGCTTTCACGGACCACCTGGTGTGGGAAAGACTAGTATAGGTATGTCTTAGTAATTTGCTATAATTTATTAATAGACGCGCGGTGGCGGTTTTGTCATATTATACCAAATAATACAGAAATCTTTACCCAAATTGTATTTTATGTTATTCTGATGTGTAAGCTGTATTATTGTAAAGTTTCATCTAAATCTGTTCAATAATTTTTGTGTTAAAGTGGAACAATCATCCTCACAAACCTTCACATTTGTAATATGAGTAGGATATAAAAGAATATTTAATATATAAAATATTTTTTGCAATAGTTTTAATCCGTTGAAAAATATATTTCTCTCACATTTTCTTTTTTAAATTGCTTAAGTCAACGCCACATTTGACTTTAACTTTCTTATATGCTTTTGTTTTTCCTCTTCCAGCCCGTTCAATAGCGCGCGCGCTCAACCGCCAATACTTCCGTTTCTCCGTCGGCGGTATGACCGACGTTGCGGAGATCAAGGGACACCGACGTACATACGTGGGCGCCATGCCTGGCAAGCTAGTACAGTGCTTGAAGAAAACGGGGACTGAAAACCCCTTGGTGCTTATCGATGAAGTGGATAAGATTGGCAAGTGAGTATAAGAAGGGGGGAAGGGGGGGATAAGAATCGTAAAACCACATCTACTCTAAATATGATGGTGGGAGGTGGCCATGACCCACGTAACTATAACACTATAACACCTTGCATATTAATTAAGTGGACATATTTAGAAAGTGACTAGAGAGCGGATGGTGATGGTGAGGTATGGGACATGTTGGACAAAGATAAAGGAAGGGAGTTATTAATGGTGATTATCTACGTTGTGGAGATCATGGAACACCGACGATCTTATCATCGGTAAAATGATAAGATTGGTAGTGAGTGGAGGGAAACAGTGCATAGTATGTGTAGTATCCTCTTCTAAGATTCTAGGGTGTTGTAGGATGGTAGATTACTCTGACAGAATGCATACGATGATAAATAAAAGGATAATAAAGCTGAAAAAGGTGAAGAGAATATGAGTCGACAAATTATACACAGAAGTTACACTTTTGAAAGTGTAACTAATAGATCGGTGAGAGAGTTTGGTAGTTATATGTATAATTGTAATAGTACTTATATTTTTTAAAATATAAGTCAAGAAGGTCTACAGTAAGTTATTTTGTGCACTGTGCAAAAAAAATGGTGTTTTAAAATGTTATTTCAAAAGTTTAGGCTTATTTATTGGTTAATTATGTTATAGAGGCCGGTCGTGGCGCAGCGGCGCGAGGTGTGACTGCAAAATCGACTGGTTGTGGGTTCGATCCCCACTCGAGGAGATGAAATATTTACTTAAATTTATATTTCCATTTCTTCGCTCTGGTGTCGAGGATAAGCGCGGCGTTGAGTTCTGCCACTCAACACGCAATGCCTCCAGAATTCGGCAGAGAGTGGGGAACGGAGTGTCTTAACACTAGGTTCCCTTTGCCTACCCTGCTGTGTGCGGGATACAGCGTGAAGCTGATTTAATTATGTTATATTTCCTCCATCACCCAGAGGCGTCCACGGCGACCCGTCCTCAGCACTCCTGGAGCTGCTCGACCCGGAACAGAACTCCAACTTCCTGGACCACTACCTGGACGTGCCTGTGGACCTGTCCCGCGTGCTGTTCATCTGCACGGCTAACGTGGTGGACATGATCCCGGAGCCGTTGAAGGATAGGATGGAGCTCATTGATATGTCTGGTAAGATTAGTATAACTTTATTCTGTATTCTTAGTAGAGGAGGACTGATTAGAACAGAGTTCCAATTAGTTAGACCTTCGTCTACCTCTTCATACCTATTGCTCTTGGGTTCCTTGGGGGAATTTCATGCTTTTTAAATGCCATGAAGGTCAAGCAAATATCCTATTAAAGTAGAAATGTAAGTTATTCTTGGTGGATATTAACTTTGGTTATGGATGAAACTAGCAGCGTGTGACTATAAATGCGACAGGTTGTGGGTTAGATACTCAATCGGCAAAATTAATTAATATTTTCGCATACAGCTGGGTAGGCAGTGGGAACCTAGTGTTAAGACACTCCGTTCTCCATTTCCGCCGTATTTTAGAGGCTTTGCGTGTTGAGTAGCGGAACTCAACGCCGCTCGCCTCGCCTCGACACCACCACAGCGAAGAAATATAAATTTAAATAAATATTTCATTTCCTCGAGTGGGGATCGAACCCACAACCGTCGCGTTACAGACACACACTTGTGCCCCTGGGCCACGGTTTTGCGTATTAAGTGGCGGAACTAAATGCCGCGCTTTGCCTCGAAACTAGAGCGAAGAAAATGGAAATATTAATAAATATTTCGTTTCCTTCCGGGATCGAACCCACAACTGGCCTCAATGAATGCAATATATTTATGTAATAAATCCATCCATTTTTATTATTGCGATAAACTAAACTGCGTATTTTTTTTAAATATCCAAATCCACACAAGTACATGAAGTTTAAAAGTTAAATAAATGCACAGGTTACGTAGCAGAGGAGAAGTTAGCCATCGCTCAACAGTATTTGGTGCCAACAGCTCGCAAGAACTGCGGCCTGTCAGAGGAACAGCTGGACCTCACCGCCGACTCTTTACATACACTCATCAAGTCCTATTGCAGGGAGAGTGGGGTTAGGAATCTGCAGAAACATATTGAAAAGGTAAGAATTAGGTTCTTTTTGCCATCTCTCAACAGTACCTAATTAGTACCGAAAGCTAGTAAGAACTGCGCTGTGTCAGAGGAACTGCTGGCTCTTTTTGTTATACACTCATCAAGGCATGTTGCAGAGAAAGTATAGCTAAGAATCTGCAGAAACATAATAAGAAAGTGTAAATTTTTATTTTCTTTTTAGTTTTACTTACTATTTTTCCGCTTACAACTGGCAGAGTACTAAGACACTCCGTTCCCAATATACTGATCTGATCACATATTATTAGAACGTTTTTTTTTCAGTTGTTGGTTCGTTTCCCACTAACACCCCAGCTTTTTTTCAGACAAATTTTAATTTTGAATTATTTCTATATGAGTTAAATTAGCAAAAAAACATACAGACCTTTTTTGTAGGTCGTATAATTTCCTACAAGAATATATATTGGTTTTTATACCAATACTATTCGTTTAAAAATTTTAAATGAGAAAAAAAAAAACAAAATTCCCCTAGTTATTTATATGGGAAATTGAAAATCGCGATGAGACACCTCTCGCGGTATCTTAAGTCGAGGTTTCCAGTTTCCCTCTACCTACTCTGCTATGTGCGGGATACAGCGTGAAGCTAAAAAAATATGTTTTACCAAATTTCAGATAGCACGCAAAGTTGCTTACAAAATAGTGAAACAAGAGGCCGATAAAATGACAATAACAGATACAAATCTATCTGAATTAGTGGGGAAACCCACGTTTAAACACGACCGTATGTATGACGTGACGCCCCCCGGGGTAGTGATGGGGCTGGCTTGGACAGCCATGGGTGAGTTGAAAATTTGATTTTATTTTAAGATTAATAAATATTTAGTTGAGAATTATATATGTAATTTGCAGCTTCACGCCTTTTCCCGGGTAGGGTAGGATAAACAGTCAGAACTTTGTGTTTAATTATAATGATATACAGTTGAGTAGTGAAACCTAACGCCGCGTTCGTTCTATTCAAATCGAAGAAATTGAAAAAAAATATCAGCTTCACGGTGCATTCCGCTCACAGCAAGGTAGATAGAGGGAACCTAGTGTTAAGTCACTCCGTTCCCCACTTCCAGCCAAGTTCCGAAGGCATTGTGTATTGAGTGGCGGAACTCAACGCCGCGTTTTGCCTCGATACCAGGGCAAAGAAATGAAAATATAAATGTAAATAAATATTTAATTTTCTCGAGTGGGGATCGAGCTCACAACCAATCGGTTTTATAGTCACACCTTGTGCCCACGACTGGCCTCAAAAAAAAATTTGTTACTTTTTTAAAAATATTAATAAATAATAATTTGATCCAGGTGGCAGCACACTCTACATAGAAACAGCTTTACGGAACACCATAAAAGAAGACAAGCTAACACCCGGTTCCCTCGAACTTACTGGACATTTGGGTGACGTGATGAAGGAATCAGCGAGGATAGCTCTGACGGTGGCCAGGAACTACTTGGCCGAGAACTATCCAGATAATACGTTTTTGAATACTAGGTCAGTAATAATAATTAGGTGTATGACTGTTGATTTCAGCTTCTCACTTTATCCCGCATATATTATAACATGGAACGCAGATAGAAACCAGTATTTTGATCTTTTGTTCTCAAATACGTGACGAAATTTCAACGTCGCGTTTTGTGGAGATGTGGCTCATAGATGTGCTATGCCATTACAACACTTTAGCCTCAATATACTAGTGTAATTAAATCAGCTCACGCTCAGCTTCACGCTGTATCCCGCACATTGCAGGGTAGGCAGAGGGAACCTAGTGTTAAGACACACCGTTCCCCACTTTCTGTCGAATTCTGGAGGAATTGCGTGTTGAGTGGCAGAACTCAACGCCGCGCTTTGCCTCGACACCAGAGCGAAGAAATGGAAATATAAATAAATATTTCATTTTCTCGAGTGGTGATCGAACCCACAACCAGTCGGTTTTACAGTCACACTTTGTGCTCATGCGCCACGACTGTCCTCGATTTTTAGTATTATTATTATTTATTGTTATAAAGGGTTAAGATTACAGATTATTTATAATTTCTAATGCCGTTATGCCAGGCCATGGCATGTTTTCTTACAGCTTTAATAAGTCTATGTTAGTTATGTTTTGATATTTAAATATTAAAAAGTATTTTTCTTTCCTGATTGTGGAATAACATATATTTATTCAATGATCAATTTATATTTATTTTCCAGTCACCTACACCTCCACGTGCCAGAAGGAGCCACTCCCAAAGACGGTCCATCAGCTGGTATAACAGTCACCACGGCGTTACTCTCGCTGGCACTGAAGACACCAGTCCGTTCCCAACTGGCCATGACGGGAGAAGTCTCGTTAACGGGACGAGTGTTACCCGTTGGCGGGATTAAGGAGAAGATTATTGCTGTGAGTTGTGTTTTTGTTGGTTAAGTGTATTTAGGTTTGGTTGATGGTTGGATGGGTGTGCGATTTGGTTATTCATATTGATTTGGTCGGCTTACTATTTGTCATATTTGTTACTGGGATGTTGTAAAAATGGAAGCTAATTTTGAACTATGTAAAAAAAACATTATTTTTCCATATTTTGTTACATAATTCATTTCTTCGAGTTGGAATCGAACCCACAACCCTCAAAACAATATATGTAATTTAATTGTTTTTATAAATTTCAAGGCCAAACGCGTAGGAGTGACATGTGTGATCCTTCCGGAAGAAAACAGAAGGGACTTCGACGACCTACCCTCTTTCATTAAAGAGGGCATCGAAGTATACTTCGTCAATGACTACCAAGATGTGTTCAAAATAGCCTTCGACCAACAAAAGGTTTAGAAAATTTCTTTAAAATTATTATTATTTTTTATTACTTTTAATTTTGTTTGTTTGTATGTTTATTTGTTTGTAGATAGATTGTATTTTTTTTGTATGTAAGTGTATGTGTAATTATAAGGTATATGAATTTAAATGTTATAAAAGACTTATGTAGTGTATGAGGCCAGTCGTAGCGCATCGACACAAGCGTGCGACTGTAAATGCAACAGGTTGTGGGTTCGATTCACACTAGGAAATTAAATATTTAATATTTTAATTTCCTCACTTGGTTTGTTTGGTGGGTAATAATTGGATAGGATTTATAACTTGTGGACGGTATTGTACAGTAAATGAAAATATGAGGTTTTTATATTGGCAAAAACCATTTTGGCTTGTTCAAAATTAAGTTTAAAAAGAAAAGTTTTTTTTATATAATTAATGCAAAATTATTTTTTGTAAAAATTTATAATTAAAAATATATATGTTGGCACAAAACAATGCTTACTATAAGATGATATATACATCATAATTTATGTGTTTATTAAATAAATTAAAAAAAAACTAAATATACAGACAATGCAATTTGTATGAAATTCATTACGTAATCAAATTCTATGGGGTTCCCGTTGACATACAGTTATGAAATTTGTCACGCATTGAAAACTTACAATACAAATGAAGGGAAAATTCGAAAAGTGAAAATTTATAGTTATTTCATAAAAATAAATTGAAACTTATATTTGTAGTTAGTTTCGTAAAGTTGTATTTCTCGTTGACCTATAATAATTGTTAGTTATATCAGTTGGTGAAGGTGAGAAAATCAATAAAAAAATGCTATATTTTTAACATGTTATTCTACATGTAATAGAAAAATATAAAAAAAAAATGTGTAGCGAGATTAGAAACCGCGCCTCTTGGAAACCGTCCAAGCATCCTGACCACTAAGCTATACGTTTTTATTCTTATTTTAATGCCAATCACCTTTAGTCAAATATTTTCACGCTTTCTTTATAATTATATATTTTTTGTATATTTATTATAATACTATTAACCAACAGTGTATGTATGGATGTATAATTGTAAGTAATTATTATGTTAGCATGGTGTATGTTCTTAGTTTTATTAAAAAAAATACTTTTAATTTTGTTTTTCCTTATAATAAACCCTTTTTCTTTCTTTTTTGTATTTTGATTTTTTATAGATTTTGTTGTTTTTACATGTGTAAAAATATTTTATTATAATTTTGCTTGCATAGATATAATATATATCGTAGTGGTATAGTTGTAATATAATAAATAATAGTAGTATGGGCTGTTGTGGCGCAGTGGCATAAGCGTGTGACTGTAAACGCGACAGGCGGGTTCGATTCCCACTCAAGTGAATGAACTATTTAATATTCTCATTTCCTCGCTCTGATAACGAGGCAAAGCGCGGCATTGAGTTCCACCACTCAGCATGCAATCCAATGCCTCCAGAATTCGTCGAAAATAGAGAAGTACAAAGAGGGTAAAGAGAAAAGTAATGAGAACGGAGTATTTTATCACTAGGTTCCCAGATTCCGTAGTAGATTCCGTTTACGTGTAGAATAAATAAAAAAAATTGTTTATACAGCGTTTGTCCATAAATGCGACGGCTATGAGTTCGATTCCCACTCAGGGGGTGGAATTATTTCAATTTCGGAGGCGGCGCGGAGTTCAGTTTCGCTACTTATTATTTGTAATTAATTTTTTATCTTCATTTTATAGCGAAGGGTCGGAAAAGTACAATAAGCTTCGTCCGATTCATTGTCTTCCGCCTAGAAGAAGTTTGTCATGAATGGTGTCTGAAGAATTTCCGGTTGTTTCGTTTAAATTTTATTCTAATAAATAATTATATTTGTTAATAAATATTGTTTGATTTTCATATACACATATTTACATTGTTTGTTATTTACTTATTTATATAACATTTTATAATTTTTCTATCTTTACCATTCAACATGCAATGCCCACTTTCTAAATTTCTGATTGCAGAAATAGACAACGGAAGAGTTGATGGGAACAGAGTGTCTTAATACAAGATTCCCTCTAAAAAAATATGTATTGAATATATTTTAAAATAACAGTGTTAAATACATAAAACTAGTAAAAAAATGATTATTACAATTTTAGAACATTGTAGAACGGAAACACGCGTCTTTTAGAAGCCGTCCAGGCGCTTGTACTACCCAAAAAGTTAACAGCTTACTTAAGTATTATAAAATAGTAACCAATAAAAACGACATCTTATATTAATTCTTTTCGCAATCCTATATTGCGTAAAAGTAATTATTAACAGTATTTTTTATTCCTTATTTATTAAAATTATCTGTTATACAAAACATTTTATACTTTCTCAAATATCTCAATCTGTTACCACCTTAGCCGTACAATCTTTGTACCTATCTACTTCTTCAAAGTTTTTCTACCTTCTTCAAGCAACTGTAACAAAACAGGGTATACTTCGTCGTAAGTCGCTATTTGATTTTGTCTGATGTGATTTTGATACCTTTGCAAAGCCCCTGCTATAAATTCCAACCTATCTCTTTCATATTTATGTAAATCCAACCATTGAATCAGTTTTTGAATGTTCCATCCAGCACAAGTATGGGGAGCTAATAGCTGTGGACCTCCATGAGAGAATAAAAACATTAGAACTAAGGAATAAGGCAACGCTCCACCTTCGCTTTGACTCTTTGCTATCTCTAGAGGAGTTTTCTCAAGAAGAAGACTTAGAGCTTTTAGTTGACGGTAGTGATCACCCAGTTCTGTTATATCGGGCACTAATGGTGATAAAGAAACTTCTAGATGTTTACAGTCAGCTTGAAGTTTAGCTCGCCCATACTTACTGACTGGCCGAACATTACAAACATGCTGAAGAAATCTATCAATACAAGATTTTGCAATGTCCACACAACACTCGTTTAGAGCAGATTTTTCATTAAACATTGATAAATAGATATCTTTACATCTAGACACAAAATTCTGTAACTCCTTCATGTATGGGGAACATGATATATTTTTGTTTTTTGGATCATCTGCTCTTATCAGGTCTCCTTCATCATGCAGGGTTAACAAAATCAAGAAAAGTGAGTTCTTAATAGATTCACCAAAGAGATTGAGGACAGGTAAGCTTGAAATGCCTTTAAGACTGTTTTGAACTATTTGCACACTCTCTTGTGGTAGCATGGAGTTCATATTTACAAGAACTCTTTTAATTTGTGATGAAAAATAATATAAGGCATTGCATAAATCTGCATTTTTCTGCTGTGAACTAGTTGGGGCTTCTATAATTTGTGCAACATCACTGTCCATCGATAGCCTTTGTTCAGCCTCAACATTCATCTGTTTAATACATTTAGCAACACTGTTTGCTAAACTTATGCTTAAAGTTTTGTCCCCCAGAGATATGCTCAGTGACTCAGCTACGATTCTTATGGCATTGTCAATCTGGTCCATGGTCGGCACTTGACTCAAGTGCCACATACTTCTCACCGGCTCCAAAAGTTTTGCTAAGGATTTAGATAAAAATGAGTTTTCCCATTTAGTTAAATATGCCCTGTTTACTTCCAGCGTTTTGCATTTTAATCTGGACAGTAAGTCATTGAAACATTTTAACAATTTCGGAAAATCTATTTCAACAGATTGACTCACTGCAGATGGACTTTTTTCTAGTTCTTTACTAAAAATTTTTGACAGTTCATTCCAAAAGTTTTTTGCAATATTTCTAAAGTTGCCAATCGCATGAAGTTCTATAACAACATTTTGTAGCATTATAACCTTCACACAGCTGTTATAAATGTCCATTTTGAAGAGCTTTTCAATGTTGTCCCATAATTTGATATTGAAATCTTGAGCATTCATGATGTTTGCCTTACCTGGGGCAATGCGACCTGAACTAGATTTTTTTACTTCAATGGACACCATTTGCACATTTAAAGCATTTGTGATTTCCTTTTTCAAATCTTTCAGAATAGAATCTACAGTTTTCTTTAGTTGCTCCTCAGTACATTGTAAGTTATGAAATACTTTAAAACATTGTAGTAGTTTGGTTTTGTCACCGCTTAGAAGACTGGACTGCAACATTTCTGTGGAATTACTTAACAATCCTTTCTTCTTAACATCTACTTGCTTCAACACATCTTCAAGCATATCAATACCTTCAAAATCATAATCGTTAATGAGTTCTTCTAACTCAAATAGAACTATGGCTTCTTTAGCTGGATTATCCTTTATACAGTTAAGTTTATCCCACAGCGCAAGAATTTTAGATGAGTGCCGAAGAAGATTGCAGGTTATTTGAACATTTTCAAGTATCATAATTTGATTTTGTAATTCGTAGAAAGGTTTGTGTATTCGTTCCTGAAGTTTTTGTGACGTTTGCAATAATTCTTTTATTTGACCACGGACTGTCTCTAACATAGCTTCCAGTTCAGATATATTGCTGGCTTGTGTCAATAAATCATTATGTTTCGCGAGAACTTGTGTTTCTAAGCTTTTTGATAACCTATCAACAGCTTGGTTTAGTTTAGTGACTTGCTCTGTTACCGATGTGTTTTCATCAATAAGTATTTTCATAGAACCATTTAAAAACTTGCTATAAAATTCATCATTTTCTATTTCCACACATATATCTTTTGCGTCCATTGTGAAGAGGTTTTTTACGACGTTATATATAGTATTTATTTACTTATTGCAATTCCATTAATTAAGATTTATTACTTTTGCCGCAAAACAACGTCGTGAGTCCACATCAGACATCCAGAATTTGTTATTGACATTTGACGTACAACTGTAAGCGTCAAGATCAAAACCACAGATAACAATTGAATCTAGAATATAGATCAAGCATATCACATTTAAAAAAAATAAGTTGATCTAACTGATCAATAAAAAATATCTATATGAACAAAGATTTGAATAGAATTTACTTACATATAACTTAACTTAACTTAGCTTCACGCTTTATC
This sequence comes from Heliconius hermathena, assembly GCA_013403705.1. Lineage (NCBI taxonomy): Eukaryota > Metazoa > Arthropoda > Insecta > Lepidoptera > Nymphalidae > Heliconius > Heliconius hermathena. The sequence goes on along the minus strand of JAAIXJ010000258.1, from coordinate 56,161 downwards.
CCTTGCGGGGTAGTCAGAGAGAACGGAGCGCCAAACGCTACGGTCTCTACATACCTCTTTCGCCTCGTCCACTGTCATCAACCTCTTCATACATGCCCTTCGGGGGGTCCTCATGCTTTTTACGTGACCTTCCTCCAGTATCTTTGATACTGTGTTTTCGAAGGTCAACCGAGGTCTCCCCCTACCTCTCTTACCGCTCACTTTTCCATCATAAATCTTTTTTGCCATTCTTTCATCACTCATTCGTTCGACGTGCCCAAACCAGCTGAGCACGTTCTTCTTCATTCTCACTGTGACATCCTCGCTAGTACCTGCCATTCTGTGTACCTCTTCATTGCGGATTCGATCAGCTAAGCTGACTCCGCATATCCTACGAAGAGATCGCATCTCCACAGCATTCATCTTTCTTTCATTCTTCTTCTGTAATACCCACGTTTCGCTGCCGTATAACAGAGTCGGTACCAAAACTGCATTGTGTACGGCCAAACGCGCAGCTGTGCTGACGTTTCGCCGTCTCATCAATGCAGCTAAGGCTCCGTTAACTCTGTTACCGGCAGCAATACGCCTTTCCACATCCATCTCGTATCTTCCATCTCTACTGAACATACTTCCCAAGTATACCACTTCATTCACTTGTTCTAATATCTTACTATTTACAGTTTACACTGATCTTGCATTCCGTCCTTTCTTCATCTTTTTCAAAAATCAGAACCTTTGTCTTATTCACATTGACACATATAAAAAATATAAAACATAGCATGCTACAATTCTACATATAGAATAAAAAGAAACGTAATTTATATAAATCCAAACAATAGAATTAAACTTGAAAGAAGAGAAGAAAGTGTTTTACCTCGACACCAGAGCGAAGAAATGAAAATATTAAATATTTTATTTCTTCACAGAGTTAGTTGAGAGAACCTCATGCAGCAAAATCTGTAAACTAGCGCGTGTATGTCAGTAGGTTTTTTTTAGTTTACATTAATTCCTCTCGTCAGCTAATAGTGAAATAAAAAGGTACAAAACCTCAACCTGTGTATGTATATTTCAAACTGGTAATAAATAAAAAACAGAATTTCTTTTGCCAATTTATTTATGTCAATGAGCACAAAACATTGTGCCTGCTTTACAGATATTAATTTATCTACTATTTCCAACGATTGTGCAGTAACATTGAATATGATTTCATTCAGAATTGTTTTATATAAAGAAATAAGACCCCAAATATATAGTTGTATAGATGTCATAAAATATATCGTAACAAAATTATAAAAATAATCACAATATCGTTTACACTTTCCCATGGCAAAAATTCTCAGGCTGACATTCCGTTGGCAGCTTGGTTTTAAAATATAATAATTAATATTAAACATTTATACTAAACTAATGTACAGTATTTCATGTAACTTAAAACTAAAAACTGTCAAAACCATAAAATTAAATGTTTTCATTAAAAATTCGTTTGCTTTCATTGTACCTATTTTCTATGTGACTATACGTATTTGTAGATTACAGTGCCACTCAAAGACACCAGTTAAAACATTATCAAGTAATCAATCAATATCTAAAACACTGAACAATTAAATATATATTTAAAAATAGTTTTATTTTATCCCACTACATTAAAATATTGATTGCCAGAAGCTAAAAAGATTGTTTAAAAATAATAAAATTATAGATAAAAAATGGATGTGCGCTTCAGATACTTTCGAAAATGTATAATCTATTTATTAAATGTATATTAGATTTTGGATTGTATATGATTTAAATAGAACTATATAATAATATTACGTTTAATTTCATGTTTTTATAATAGTTTTTTTTATTTAAGTAGATTGTAGAAAGATATATTTTTTTAATATGAAGCATTACCTCAAATGTAAAATTCCTAAGCTTATAACAGTAGAAAACTTTAACAACTTACGTTTAGAAAAATGTAGTTTTAGACTTTTTTGTTAGATTGAGTTTGGTAAACATTATAATATATATGTACATAGTTTGTAAAATATTAATCTTGTATAATGTTACAGATAAAAAATTAAAAATAAATACAATGTCCCTTCAATGCAAGCTTGCCATTTATAAGAATGATAAAAATTATGCAAATCAACTAGTTCATTTTATATTACTGTAATTAACTCCATTTTATATTTTTGTAATATTTATATCTAAGTTTAAAATAAAATGGCAACACAGTTTTTTATATCATTATAAAATATTTGTATGCCATTTGTAATAATTTCATGAAAAAAGTCATTTAATTGTTTAAAATTCATAGTTATAACAAGTCCATTTCTGGTTCACTGTTTAAATGTATGTATGAATGACACTTGAGTGATTAATATGAATGAAGAGAAACTTTGTTTATTTAATTAATAATTTATGCTAATATTAGCGTTACTGTTATAGTAACAATAGAATAAAAATGAAATATCTTAAGAATCAGACATTAATTCTATATGGAAAGGAAAGCACACAACCATTGCCTTAGCACCCCCTCTCATAAGTATATATACATATATTATATCATGTCAGCATAAAATATAAAATTTCAATAAGACTTCTTAAAATAAAAATGACAAATTCATATGAATACTTTTCAGCACATATACCGCATGCAGCATTTAACCGCAGTCCGTTTTTCGTTTCGTTAAGTAGCGCAACTCAACGCGTATTTTTTTACTCTGTGTGGAGGAATAAAAAAAAATATTTTTCGAGTGGGACTCTAACCCACTACCATCGTTTTTACAGTCAAAACCGGACAGCGTTGCATTACATCATATGAATAAGTCTATAAAGCAAATACAATTATTTCATATTTTTTTAAATTCATTTTGAACTAGGTATGTATTATATCATTAATATTGTACATTTATAGATATTAAAGCAACTATATAATTATAGTGATAAAAATAAACAATAAAGTTTATATTCAAAAATACTTTTAAAAATTAGCTTAAGAATAAAGCCAAAAAACAAAGAAAAAAGTAAATTTTATCCACCACACGCCAGCCAGCTGCATTCATCAGCACATATCATTTAAATCTAAGTTGATATCTAACTATTAACAAATAAGAGAATACAGTACGGCACGACGACTAAAGACCGCCCTTAAATTAGGTAGGCATATTTGATTTTTGGATTCTTTCTTACGTTTGATTATTTTCTTCCTGAGTGAACAAAGCCCTAAAGTTCAGAAAACCTAACGTCAGGGCGGCCACGACTCGTCGACCGTATTGACTAATTAAGATTGATAGGTTGGCGATATAACCTAAAGATAGTGATGTTCCAATCGTGGAACTTGGTAGTAACCAATAGAAAACTGATCATAAGCGAGTTCATATTCCGACTCCCACTTGGCCGATTTAAGGTGGCTGTGCCCACAACCTTTTATGAGGGCTGGATTCGCCTCTGAGAGAATAGCGTAGCTTATGCTATATTCTATTAGTATAAAAATACGCGAAAAAAGATCCGTTAATTTTTTACATATAATTCCAGTGTTACCAAATTTAAAAATTCACTAAGACTTCAAATTGATTTTGTTAAATTTATTATAAAACATTTTCTATTAATTTATTGTGATATAATAATATTATCATAAGGAATTATTTAATTATTATAAATACATCAATTTAGATATATTTATGAAATTTTATACTGTGTGGTGTTGTTTATTATTTGTGCCGCATAATTTAATTTAATAAAAAAACCATTAAAATGACTGAAAGGTTTAATAAAAAGTACCAAGAAAGAAATATATTTTTTACAATATCAACAAAATGTCTGATTAAATTATAAATTTCATATATTAAAATGAATAAAGTTTACTATACGATAATCATCATAATCCTCTTTATGGCACTTTAAAAAAAGAAAAGAACCAAACTAAAAACCGACCATGCATCTAAACAACACCACACGTATAGATAAAAACAAAATTAGATAAAAGAGCTATCGGGACAATCCCGAAATCGTCAGAGTCATTAGAAAATGATATTTTAATGACAAAAATCTTATAGTTTAAATAAGTGTACACTTAAACGTACGCCGGGAGCCTAATTTGTTCCCCCTCCTGTACTTCTTCCCGCGGCTTTCCTTGTCCTTGCGTATCTCACGGACTAGTGTGTAGAATGCATCGTCCACTCCCATTCGTGTTTTGGCTGACGTCTCCACGAACGGTACACCGTAACTTCGCGCTACCTGAAATTTTGAAAGAATTGCATTGAGATAAATGGTTTCGTATCGTTTATTTTTGTATATAAATTGAGGAGCAGGAAAATAAATGTTAGACATATAAATAAATTCATAATATTAATATGTATGTGTGGAAAATATGTGATAGGTATATGAAATATGTATACAATTTTTTTTATAATATATTACATAAAAAAAAATGATGCAACGGGACAACCCGTGACTGCAGATGCGAGTTGTTTGCTCAATCTACACTGGAAGGAATCATTATATTTAAATTGTTTACATTTCTTCATTCTAGACAGAGCGCGATATTGAGTTCCGCCACTCAACATGCAATGTCTCGAACATCGGACGGAAAGTGGGGAACGGAGTGTCTTAATGTTAAGTTCCAGCCTACCATGCCATCAGGATACAGCATGAAGCTAGAAAAAACATTTGTTTATTAATATACATATATAATATTAAAAAAATAACATCATAAAAACAACGAACGACCATAAAGTACCTTCAATATAAAAGTACAATTTAAGCAAGGGACCAATGGGACCATGTTTCGAGACACATTTATTCCATACAAAATGTACATGACTCATACAAAAAAAGCAAACGTGTGTAATAAATTTCAATTGCTGTAACTTTATCCCATGCCTGTTTAGTTAGGCTTCATTAATTTATTATCTACAATTGTACCAGCGGCCGTGTAACTGAGTCATTATCGTAATGCTTATGTACTAAATAAAACCAAGAGGTTTCCATTATGTTGATAACTGGCGAACCCTAGCTCGCGGCTTCGCCCGCCTGAACTACACAGTTATATGTTCTAGTCTGAATTATTTTAGTGTTCTAATAACATTATAATTTTTAAGACAATACCCGTATACATATTTCAAATAAAAGTTTTAGGCAAATCAATAAAACATAATTGTCTACCAATTTTGTTGAACAAAATACTTTAAATTATTATTTATATTTTCGTTAAATCAATATAATTGTTCTTAAACATTTTTAAAGTGTTATTCCACACTTAGGAAAGGAAAATACTTATTTAGAAAACGTATAAAAATTTGAACGTAGCGGGACTCGAACCTGCGCCTCCAGGAAACCGACCTGGTCTGTTTCCAGGAAGAAAGGTTAAAAAAAATACTTAAATCAGTTTCACAAAAAAACAAACGCTGTATCTCGGACACAACAAGGTAGGCTCAGGGAACATAGTGTTAAGACACGCTCCCCAATTTCCGCCGAATTTTGGAGGCATTGTATGCTGAGTGGCGGAACTCAAGGCCGCGCTTTGCCTCAGCCAAGAGCGAAGAAATTAATAAAGGTTAAGGTCATTTCAATTAATATTTATGTAAATCAGTTAAGCGGTTTCTAAGGATAGCGTGCACAAATGCACGGACAAAACTAAAATTTTTAAAATAATTGTTTTTGGTTCTATCCAGCGATTCCAGATTTCCTCCTGGTGCAAAGTAGGATTTTTTAATATTTTAAGTAAAAAAAGCGTGTCCTTTCGCCAAAAGCGGCACAATATTTTTGAAGGTTTAATCATTTTTTTTTCTATTTCAGTTTAAAATAAATCTTTCAATGGCGATAAATATCATTATATTTTTTTTTATTCGAAAAGCGTGAGAATACTTTAACGATATTGTTTTGGTTTTTCATTTGTAAGGCACTTAAGTCTTCAGAATTGGGACATCTGACAATGTCGGTTCAATCATTCATTGATATATAAAACAATTTCGCAAATACTGATTTAGGTTGTAACTGTACGACGCCATGCTCTTTCTTAAAGGAGCGAGGAAATAGAAGTCAAAGCCGTGTTCTGCCATCTGAACGGGAAAATATAAATAATTTAAACATCCCTTTAAATCAGTGGTTCCCAACCAGTGGTCCGCGGACCACCAGTGGTCCTCAGAGGCCTAAATATGGTCCGCGAACGATATATTTCGAATCGAACCCACAACCGTCGCGTATACAGTTACACGATTGTGATACTGACTGACTGACTTGTACCTACATAGTGGTCCCTGCTACCAAGAATGATAAAAAAGTGGTCCTTGATCAAGAAAAGGTTGGGAACCCCTGCTTTAAATGAAGTGAACCCAGAACATTCATTGATACTCTCATTTTATTATCACATTGATATCAATTTAAGAATCACTGGAATTTATTCTTGATCCTGCAAAATATAAAAAATACATGGAGGGTTTACAGGGAGGGTTAAAAGTATCATCTATCAAAGTATATCATCACAGGACTGCAAATGTAAATGTGACAGGTTAGGTGTTACTTTTCCACTCAATGAAATGAAATATTTTAATTTCTGGCTCTGTTAACAAGGCAAAGCATGGTGTCTTAATGCTAGATTCCCAGGTTCCCTCTGCCTACCCTATTATGTACGAGAAACAGAGGGAATCTACAAAAAATATATCAATATAAAGTAAAATTAATATTAACTTTTTAAAAACATATATTAAAGTGTTGTAATGTTTAAATTCTTTTATTCATTAATGACTGGCAGTTTGTAAATGGGAATATAATTATTATTTTTTATCTATATTTAATTGAAGTAGTTAAAGTCAGTAATGATATTAATTAGATAACAGATTAAAGTACATTGCATATGAGTCACTTTACTAGTATATTAATAAATTGTATTACTAATTAAATTAAACTAAATTAAAATATAAAGGTAATAAAATAATTTAACATAATTGTTATTGGTTTCAACCTATAATCAAGCTAAGGTGAGTATTGATGTTAATTAGCCAGAATGTAAAATTTTCTAAAATAGCAATTTTCTAAAAAAAATTAAATGACTCAACTACTTTTATTTCCTATGTTGCTCTATCACAAAAATGAGTAAAATTATTATAATCTTTTTTGTGTAGGGATCTAAAATATTTTATGTTTTGTGTTAAAACTGTGTTTACAATAGGATTTTATGCCCACAACGGGGTGTCAATTATTTTAATATGTAGAAATTTCATAAGGTGTTAAGTTCTGGCACTCAACATGCAGTAACTAAAATTTGGGATTTTATGGTATAAATAATATTAAATTACTTAATGATTAGGAAAACCTTTGCAATAGATTTATAACAATGTTTTTGATTTATCACATTAATATTATAAATGTGAATGTAAGTTTGTTCTTTATGCTTCCACTCCAAAACTACTTAAACATTTATTGTGAAACTTTGTACGCATCTTCTTAGAGGGATAAGAAAGGACATAAGATATTTTTTACTAAAAAAATATTATCGTTTGGCTAAAATATGAAAAAAAAGTTTAAGCAAGCAAAGCCATGTTTGAGTCTCTAGTAAGCAAAAAGCGAAAAACAAATAAATAATATATCTTAGTAATTAGTTGTAATTATTAAGTAACTATTGTTGGTTAATTATTATTATGAATAAAAGGTAATTAAGTTACTTATTAATGATCAGAAAAAACAGGTAGCAAAAAAGGAGTATGTACAAATGCTTTGTTTAATATTTTTTTTAAAGTCAACTCATTTGAAATAACAAGTAGTTTTCTAGAGGCATTTTATTTTAACTTTACACTTACAGCAGGGTTTGAACTGGGTAAGAGTTTCAAGATATTATATGTTGAGAAGCAGAATTCGACAACCATTAAGCTATATTAGAAGAAAATTAAAATAAAACAAAATATAAATAATTAATTCTCCTAAGTAGTGATAGAACCATCGAATCATCGAGTTGAGTTTCCCTCAGATGTAGTCCCATTGAGGTCTCACAAATTAACTAACAACTATATATTAATAAAATAGGAGCTTTATATTCTAAAATAATAAATTGTTGATTGCTTTATTTTGCTAAAATATTAATTTGATGATTATATTAATAAAAAACTATTAGAAAAAAAAGCTTGCAAGGACATGTAAAGTACAGTTTTAATAATAAAACTTTATTTTAAAAATTATAGATAAATAGTGTATTGTGTCATACTTGTAGGAAATTTAAATATATATATATATAAGATAAACAATTACTTATATTAGTCATCTATGTCCTATTTAAATCCTTGTTAGATATGCCATATTTAAGATATCTCTAATTATCAATATCTTAAATTTCCTTTTATATGTAAGAGCCATCACAATGTAATCTATATAACTTCACACATCTTCTGAATAATAGGGCAAAGAAGAGAGTTCTCTGTTTTATATTATATTATTTATTAATTCATAGTAACCTTATACAATATTGTGGCTCACATAACATAACTAGGTCATAAAGGTTGTAAAAAATATTCCATACTATACAAAGTTAATATTACTCATTTGTCTATATTCAAAACAAATAGTCATTGTTTATTTATATTCAATTGAAAGACTACATTTGTATAAAATGTTTTAGCTTTACAGTGTATTCTATACATAACAGGGTAGCCAGAGTGAACTCATTCCATATATCCTCCATTCCCTTCCATTCCATTGTGCATTGATTTGTTGAGTTTTGGAAATAAATAATACATATTAGCTTGTTACTTGAGATGAGAATTGGAATCTAACCCACAACCATTGACTTTAAAGTCCGACACTGTGCTGATGCATAATAACAGCCAATAAAATGTTTTACTTATTTATATGTTAATGGTTTGGAAATTAACTTAAAAGATATAGTAAAATATATTTTCTTAAGTAATTTGCAAGTTGTGTGAAATTTTTTACATACTATAAAAATGAAATCCCTTCCCACTTTAACTCTATTTTAATCTATCTTAATTGTAATCCAAGCAACAAAACCTGTGAGCTTTAAAATAATATATGAATAAAAATACATGAAATCATAAACTTCCAATCATATTTCATTGGCATTGTTTTGATTTTATTTAGAAAACATAGACATATTCATGACAAAGTAATTCTAGATATATTTCAAATATGTATATTAATAATATATATTTTTATGCCTCATCCAGCAATCTAATGTCAAATCACTGCATTCTCCACTTTAAATAACAATGTGAATAATATTTAAATTTAAGATAATCATGATAAAAGTATTAAATTGCTTATAAAAAAATGGATTATACACAAGGACAACAAACTTCTTTATTTGTATGTTTACAATAAAATTGAGTTTACATTTAAAAACATAATATACAAATTAAAAGAACATTACATTGTTAAATTTATACACCTTAATGGTTATGCAATTCATTCTTTGTTAAGCACATTCTTAAAAGACAAACATCTTATATGATAATGTAAAGTAATTATTTATTAATGTAATGTATAATAAAGAATATATTATATAAACTATATACTTGAACCTTTTCAAAGTATATTCTATGTGTAATGTGTAGTGAATTAAAAAAAAGTCAACTAGAATAAAAGACAAAGTAAACAAACATACCTCTCGCGCCTGCGTCATATCGACAGCCCATGCTTGTAAATCACACTTGTTACCCACTAACACCATGGGAACTTCCTCTGCATCCTTAACTCGTTTAATCTGCTCCCGGTAGGATCCAATGTCCTCGAAACTCTTAGCACTGTTCACAGCGAAAACAAGCAAGAATCCTTCACCAGTCCGCATGTACTGGTCTCTCATAGCCGAATACTCCTCTTGGCCTGCCGTGTCCAAGATATCTAAAAGACACGTCTCACCGTCTATCACAACTTGCTTCCTATACGAATCCTCGATAGTCGGGTCGTACTCGTCCACAAAATGATTTTGTATAAGCTGTATAGTCAATGCGGATTTACCGACGCCGCCAGCCCCTACCACCACTAGCTTGTACTCGGTCATCTTGCGACGAGATATGAGTAGTATTTTTCGTAACACTAAACGTCACTGCACTAAGAAACAACGCCCAGACCGACGCGCCACACCTTCGATATTACTCACATCGGCATGGCTGTCACGACCTGTTATGTATGTTTATTGCACTCACTGTACCCGTAAAACGGCTAATTAATGTATTATTAGAGTCAAATGCAATAAATAACAATGAGGCAGTTCACTCACCCTTCTACCACAGACTAAGTTACCACAGATAACTGATTGTATAAACGGTATCTAGGATAGAATAAGTAATTAAAGATCACACGTGACAGTACAGATTGTGGATATATTTTTTTATTATGTTATTAAAATATTTTATATGATAATATTGTAAAAATACCTATCAACAATATAAAATTTAAATATTACAAATTAAAAAGGTATATTGTAGAAAAATATTAGAAATTAGTAAAATCTATTCGTTTAGAGGCCAATGAGCTACGTAGTTCAAATATTGAAATGTAGAGGGCGATATATAAAAAGTTTATGCGAGTACTGATATTTACAAAAAACCTATAAACATTACAAATAAACCACTAGAAAATCATATCTATTAGTCAAAAGCTACAATTTTTAAAAGAAGATAAATACATTAACAAAAAATAAATAAAAATATTTTTCTAACTGGCTGACATAATAAATACTTAGGTTCAAAATAAAAGAAAAAAAATTGTCATAATTTTTATTAAGACATTGGTGACTATAAAAAACATAGATTAGCAATTTTTTATTAAATTATATAAAATGTCTTTAGAAAAGGAAGATGAGACAGATCCGGAAGCCTTGGAAGAAGCTGGAATTCTCGAGGCAGATGTCGGAGCTCACTTGTATGTACATACCTTAAATATTATAGTATATTTCGAATTCTTTATTTAAATTAATGTTAAATATGAAATAAAACAACAATGTTTTTGTTTAGAAATTATATCAGTATCACAACTACGCAAACTACGCTTAAGGAATTTTCTCAGCATTTCAGTAAACGGTCTCTACAAATTTGTGCTGTCTATAACAAAATTTTATTAACTATTGAACGAGGCCTTTAAGTGACTAAGTGCTAGGTCAAAGTTATAACGATATAAATTCCTTTTCCTTTTCATTCCCCACTTTCCGTCCCATTCCGAGGTTTCTCTCTCTGGAACCCTAGCCACAGATGGCTTGGACCCTTGTCCCAACCTCGGAAGAGTGTTTTTTTTATATTTTTAAATGTATTTTTGATAATAATTTTTATTTAAAAATGTAAAATTTATTTCTGTTATGTAATAAAAGTATGGACGTGTATTGAAACAAATGTGTAGGTAATACATTTGTTTCAATACGCTTCCATTCTCCACTTTCCGTTCCATTAGGTATAATTATTATTTTCTGTATGCATTAGCGTATCTAAAGATATTTTCTTTTGGACATTGCATATTGAGTGTCGGAACTCAACGTCGCGTTTTTAATTTATTCCCGACTGCTAAGGAAGGGTTATGTTTTTTGCGCGTATCTTGTATTATTCTTTATTACCTCATATCTCCAGAACCGCTGAACGGATTTATATAATTGAGGTATCGTTAGATTTGTATTAGCAGCCCAAGTGTTCTTAGATAAAAACAATCACGTGACACGGTGACGTTAAATAAAAACAATCATGGCGGCTGTGGGACGCCATTGGACTTAGTGAAAAAATAATTTTGGGTTTCGAATACCACAATAGGGTCTCAAATTCAAGAGCTTACTATAAGGATTTCAAAAAGGTATATCATGATTATTATTACCATAATGAATTCTAACAATAAAAAAATATTTGTTAAAACAAAAACCCCGACTGCATCAAACTAAAAAGAAAATAAACAAGCCCAATAGTTTATTAGGATTAACAGTCCAGGAACCCCGCATAATTTAAAGGGGTCCCGACTGTTAATCCTAATAAACTATTGTTTATTTTCTTTTTACTTTTATGCAGTCGGAGTTTTTGTTTTTACAAATATTTTTTTATTCCACGCAGTTTCTTACATTCATGATAGATAACCTCTAATATTGACAGTATACATGGTTATTTTTACTGTCTCACAATTTTGTTGAAATTGCAACAGAAATCCTTGTTCGGTGTATTCTAAATTAATCAAAGTATAAATAAGATGGACTCATACAATGTACAATCGATAAACACTTTTTTTTATGAAATTAATAAAAAACAAATTATTACCGTTTATCACTACACTAAAATACATTTTAAATAGCAATTAAAAAAAAATAGGAGTATTTACGGTAAAAGGAATGTGAGGCTGAGCGAAAGTTGTGCGACGTTTTCGTCTACAGCGCTATTTTACAGCCTCATCCTAATTCACAATATTTAAATAATATAATATTTATATAAAAAAAAAATTCGTTACAAACAAGATTATAACTTTACGCCTAGCTATTTGTTTATTACTATTTAATAAATCACACATTATAAATTATTTATGTTATTACTAGACTTGACTAGCACTTATAAACGCTTGAATATATTCAAGTGTTTATAAGTCATTTTAATCAATTGTTAGCTAAATCATCGATGAAATCGTCATAAGCAATTTTTTTTATAGAAATGGCTCTATGAGAATATCTCTAGTGGTCTTGTTAATTTTTTCCTCGGGAATTCTTTTTTGTCATCTAGAATTTTTCCAACATGCACGGTGTGCTCATCGCGGAGTGCTTGGTTCGAGTCTTGTCGAAGTGACCACATCTAAAGTAACTAAGGTCGCGGTGTTGGATAAAGATGAGGAGAGGAGAAACATAAGATGTTAACATTTTTTTCACTCTATTAAAATGAAGTAGAATAAAAAAATGTTAAATTACATATTAAACCGAATATTATTTAAAATATTTGAAGCAAAGCGCGGCGTTGAGTTCTGCCAATCAATCTTTGCCTCGACACCAGAGCGAAGAAATGGAAATATAAATGTATGTAAATATTTCATTTCCTCGAGTGGGGATCGAACCCACAACCAGTCGGTTTTACAGTTACACTTTGTGCCCCTGCGCCACGACTGGTTGATATTCTTATATGCGTGATTGGACCGGAGCTCCACTGGAACTATATTTTTAACAGATTGAGATCGGTACCGAGGACGAACCGTGACTGGTACTATAATAGTGTGCATCTTCCTTTACGCTACTAGGTAACTTTGTTATAAAGCTTTTAGTGAAAATTAATTTGAAATAGTTTTCAATTTCTATCGGACCTACGCTTTTAAATTGAAATTTATATAAATTTTCAGGAGGAATTTAGTTCAAAGAATACCTGTAAAATTAGAATAAAAGCCAATTATCGGTACCGGTATTAGTTGTAACTAATTTTACTGCTGTTCATGGATATGTTATCAATGTATATGTATAAATAGGTGTATTCATATTCGTAGATTGCAAGCTAGAAAAAAAATTGCCATGTTTATATATTATTAAAATCTAAAATAAAATCAAACAGCTTCACGCTGTATCCCGCACACAGCAGGGTAGGCAGAGGGAACCTAGTGTAAGATACTCCGTTCCCCACTTTCTGCCGAATTCTGGAGGCATTGCGTGTCAAGTGGCAGAACTCAACGCCGCGCTTTGCCTCGACACCAGAGCGAAGAAATGGAAATGGAAATGTAGGGAACTATTATCAACACCATCAACACTACAGAAATATAAATTTAAGTAAATATTTCATCACCTCGAGTGGGGATCGAACCCACAACCAGTCACACTTTGTGCCACTACGCCACGATTGGCCTCATATATTATTTATATATATTATTGATAACAGGGTAGGCAGAGGTAACCCGAGAACCTAGTGTTAACACACTTCGTTCCACACTTTTCGCAGAATTCTAGAGCGGAATTCAACGCCGCGCTTTGCTTCGTTACCAGAGTGAGGAAATGAAAAGATTAATTATTTCATTCTCCGAGTAGGAATTGCACCCATAACCGTCGGATTTACGCTTATGCCCCTGTGCCACGACTTTATATAGTGATTGTATTAGAATAGAATAGAATGTTCTTTAATGCATACAAAAAAGCTATATATATATATATATATATATATATATATATATATATATATATATATATATATATATATATAAAACCGTAACAAAAAAATATAAAAATTTGGCTATTTTTACAACAAGTTTTTTTTTGTTATGATTTTCTTTTTTTTGCCTTAAAAGTGGAAATAGAGCGTACGACAAATCGACAGATAGTTTAATAGATATGACTCATTTATTTAAAAAAATATATATATATAATATTCGATTTATTAAAATTAATCTGCGATATCAACACGAGGACGTATCAAGTATTGTTTTTCAATTTCATATAATCCTCTTGTTAACGGTGACATTCAATATTATTTATCAAGGATTTCAACGTGACCACGGTCAATACGATTTTTATTGTGATTTTTTTTATATAGGTTTACTGTAGATAATCTATATCTATTGTAATATAGTATTTTTTTAGCTTCACATTATATCCCGCGCCATGAACTCCCACCGTGAATGAGGTACCCTGTGTTTGTTTTCGTGTTCAGAATTAGTTTGTTTTTTTTTATCTACGAAATAGTAGAAAAAGAGGTCAGTCGTGGCGCAGGGGCACAAAGTGAGACTGTAAATCGACTGGTTGTGGGTTCGATCGAGGAGATGAAATATTTACTTAAATTTATATTTCCATTTCTTCGCTCTGGTGTCGAGGCAAAGCGCGGCGTTGAGTTCTGGCACTCAACACGCAATGCCTCCAGAATTCGGCAGAAAGTGGGGAACGGAGTGCCCTCTGCCTGAAAGACACGGTTGTAGATATGATTCCCACTAGGAGGAATGAATTGTTTTCATTTTCGCGCTATGCTAAACAAGCAATGTCTCGAATATTTGTTGGAGAGTGGAGAATTTCGGAGTGTCTTAACAATTGGTTTGGCAATTGGCTCAAAGACAGAGAGAAGCTAAGCTAGTGCTTTATAAATTCATCCATTTCCTAAATTGGATGAATTTATGATGAATATTAATTACATACTGTTATTTTGTAAAATATGTGTATGTATCTTCACTTTATTATATATTATGACACTGTGGCTTCGGTAGTTTATATGTAAAATCAAAACTCTGCTTCACGCTGTATCTCGCATGCACCAGGGCAAGGCTGAGGGAACCTAGTGTTAAGATACTCCGTTCCCAACTTTACGCTGAATACCGGAGGCCAATGTCTCGTGTAATGGCTGAACTCAACGCCGCGCTTTTGCCTCGACACCGGCTTATATGTGATTACAAATAATCGAAACGTAATTTTTATTTAATGTATATTATACCGGTTACTGCATAATAGCGGTTTAGTTTTTTAATTTGTAAGTCATTAAAACTTAAAAAGGTATAAGGAAATGTTATCTTATCCTTTTATACACAAACCATTCGCCGCTAAATGCAAATTTATTATATTCAAGTTATTTATAATGAGACTAAAACTTGACTTATACTAAATCAATTGATAATATTAGATATATTACCATTACACGATTCTATTATGTAATAAAATGTTTTACTTTTAATTTAGACGTTTTGTTTGTGGTTAAATGTATTTTTTATTATTAGGTATTACCCGACTGCGGCGAAGCCCAAAAAGAAGGTTATATTTTTAGCGAATAGTATTCCTAACTCTCCGTGACTTGTTCCTTGTAACTGTTAAATCAGTTAACCGATTTTGATAAATGAGTATGTCGTTTACGACATTTGTCTTGATGGCGCGTGTGTTACTGGATACATTTATTTAGTTTATGCATTCGGGTTTACTATTTTGTTTATAATGAGTACAAGAAGAAATCGCACTTTCCGGAAACCATCCAAGCTCTCCCCTAAACCACACGTTCTTTTCAAGCTACGTCAAAATTCTTATACGATTATTACAATTTATTTATATTGTTGGCAATATTTAAAAACTTAAAAGTAATGAATTTATTTTTTAATTTTTAAAGTGTTATTTCGCACTTGGGAAGGAAAAATACTTTTTACAAAACATATGTAAATTGGAACGTTACGGGATTTGAATCCGCGTCTCTTTGGAAACCAACTAAGCGCTCTAACCAACTAAGCCATACGTTCTCATCGGGCCATGTCGAAATTCTTAATTGCTCGTTACAACTTATTTTTGTTGCTAGCATCTTTGTAGGGGGATTAGTTGTAGTTTATATGTATTCTAAAAAATATTTTAAGTAATAAGTAAGTTTATGTAGAAAATACCCGTACATTCTTAGGAATTATATACTGATACATAATTATATCTAATTCTAAAAATAGTTTAAGTAACAGATAAAGATAAAAATGCGTACCAGTATACAGATTATAATTTAAAATTGACAAAGGGTACGGAGTGGAGTCCTACACGTCGAGTTTACTTAAAATAACAGTAAAAAAAATATAGTAGACCGTCAGAGTGAGTCAGCAACTTTGACGGTGTCATCAAGGAACATGACTTCAGGTTTAAAACTTGTCGTTCAATTTATTTAAGTTATTCATTCTTAAAGACATGACGCAACTTTTAAGTGCCTGGGGAAATAATTATGAATATTTGTTCTAATATACTAGGTTTAAGTCTTACAGAAGCTGTCCTGCACCATGATTGTTGATTCGATTCCCATTTGAGGAATGAATTATTTAATTCTCTGGTTTACCTCAAAACGCGGTTTTAAAACTACCTCTCAACAAATGACCTTGATGAACGATTAAGACGGAAAATGGAAAACGGATTGTCTTAACACTATGTTCTCTGTCCACACTGCTTTTTACGTAATAAAACCGGTGGTCATAAAATGTAATAAAGAAGATAAAAACCATTTACATTTTATTTATAGTGATCAACAGCTAGCAAGCATAGATCCCAAGTTAAAAATCAACATGGATCCGCAAGCTCATAGAGACCTGCGACCAGAAATGATGGTGATAAGGGAAGAACTGCGTCAAGCTAAACAGCAGACTTTAGCCGTAAGTTGTCTTAATTTAAATTTAGATAAGATCTAGCCTGACTGGAAATGTGACAGGTTGTGGATTTGATTCTCACTTCCCACTTCTTTTTCCTTGCTCTGGTAAAGGTGTGGCTTTGAGCTTCTACAATGTATTGAATTGATTGTCGAATGCCTACAGAATTCGGCGAAAAATGTCTTAATGGGAACAGAGTGTCTTAATACTATGTTCCCCTTGCCTTGAGTAGCGTTGCCATTAAACTAACCGGAAACACAATGTGTAGAATAGAAATTATTTAATTGGTCAAATAAAACAATTTTAGGTTCGTCGCACAGCGTTAAAGAAACTTTTGATGAAAGATTTTTTGCAAGAAGATAGCGAGCTTCGAGCTATAGGATTGTGTTATGCTCCTCCCGATCCATAAATCTTACCTTGTTGTATAGAATGAAGAATAGTAGAAGTAAATATATGCACTGTAAAGAAATTTTATTTAAATAGTATATATGCATTTTGTTTTAGTTTCCATTGGATTTTTTTAAATCGACTGAGATATTGAATACTGCAAAATATCTTTTTTTTTGCTTTTTACACTGTATTTTGGATTTCATAGAAATGTTTAGGGGGCAAACTAGGGGTGTAATGTCTTTAAAATGACGAAAAGAGGAAACTTTGACTTGTCACTTGGTTTCAGATTATCTTTAAGGTATGTGATAATATACATGTGTATGTATATAGCGGATATATTTATTTAATTTTATCATTTTAAGCATAAATGGCTATGGAGTGTTAGAACAAGAAGTGCTATTTGCTCATTGACTTGTTCATGATAATTTTCAAAGTAAACTAATATACTACTTAAACAATTACAGTTTACTTTATAAATAGACATTAGCCATTGTGACGCAAGGGCACAAGCCTGCGACTATAACCGCCACTGTTGCAGATTCGATTCCCACTCGGTGGAATAACAAAACATTAAATAACATTTTCATGTCCTCGCTCTGGTAACGACGCAAAGCGCGGCATTGAGTTCCGCCACTTAATACACAGTATCTAAAGAATACGGTGGAAAATGGGATACGGAAGTATCTTAACATTAAGGTCCTGGGTACCCTCTGCCCACCTTGCTATGTAGCCGCACGTAACAGATAGACCTAAAAAAAAGAAAAATACATAAAATTTTAAACGTAAATAATCACTTTGAGATGTAGGCTCGCAGAAGAATACTGCTTGGTTGGGCAACATACAGGCAACTGCGTGAAGTCTTTTCGTCACCGATACCGCAAAACCTAAAGACGAAGGTCTTTAACGAGTGCGTCCTACCAGTTATGACATACGGAGCCGAGACGTGGACTGAAAGTGCGACTGGTCCACCACTTTAAAGTCGCTCAGCGTGCTATTAAAAGGGCTATACTTGGAATATCTCTGAAGGATCTAATTCGCAATGAAGTAATCTGACAGAGAACCAATGTTATTGACATTGTCCAAAAGATTAGCAGGCTGGGTAAATGCGTTGGGGTAAATGCGAATGTGGGACGTCCTCCAGCTAGATGGAGTGAGGACATTCGGAAAGTGGCTGGCAACGGCTGATGATGAAAATTGAGCTCAGTGGCGTGCGATCAGAGAGGCCTATGTCTAGCAGTAGACGAGGACAGGTTGATGATGATGATGATGAAATAATCACTCCCCCGATGAGATCCAACCCATAACAGTCACACATGCACCCTCTATACCTGTCAAGTACAGATCTTTTCTTTTATAAGACTGAGTTTATACGTTCAATTCAGTCTATGACCTTGACAACATATAGACTGATAGGCGAATGATGGACTGACGTGCGATATTACACGGTACATCAGACTGATGATCAGTCCAAATGAAAACTTTTGCGCGTTAACACACATACGTATGCATTTTAACAAGAAAAAGAATTAGATCTTAGGGTAATCATTTTCATTTTCACGTCTTCTATTTGACTACTGATTTTATTTTCTTCAAAATGACTAAAAGTTTTTGCAGCACCTCGTTTCTTTTATATTTATTCACATATTGGGGATTCAAATTATGCCACAGGATAGGTAAAATTTTAAAGTAAGAATAAATTCTCTCGTGGGCTAATGGTTGTGAAGGGGACGTCGGGAGTGGCGGGGGTGACCGGAGCAGGCGCGGATACGGTGTGCGACGGCGGCGGTATCAGATTGACGGCCATTAAACTATAGTTCAGTCTGGCGTCATTCCGACTGACAAAAATTATCAAATTATTAGAATAACAGGTTTTATTTGCGCTCTTTTATTATATTACCTTGGCAATAAGAACTATAATGCAAATGTTACTAGTTACATATAGCTGTAAGATAACAAAATAAATTTAATAAAAATATACTGAGTTCGAAAGTGGAAAGAATATAACATTTCATATTTAAGTAATTAGATTTTTATATATGTATAACATACATGACTCGTAAATAATTCATTAGTCACTTATACTCAAAATGACAAAATTTATATTTTTCTATAAAATAATTTTCATACAATTGGATGCATGGACTTGAGGGAGGGCTAAAAATAAGATAATAATGAAGATTAAAAAAAAATTTAATTAAATTAGCTTCACGCTGTATCCCGCACACAGCAGGGTAGGCAGAGGGAACCTAGTGTTAAGACACTCCGTTCCCCACTTTCTGCCGAATTCTGGAGGCATTGCGTGTTGAGTGGCAGAACTCAACGCCGCGCTTAACCTCGACACCAGAGCGAAGAAATGGAAATATAAATTTAAGTAAATATTTCATCTCCTCGAGTGGGGATCGAACCCACAACCAGTCGGTTTTGCAGTCACACCTCGTGCCGCTGCGCCACGACCGGCCTCAATAATGAAGATACTTATGCTATAATACCCTTATCGACAGCTTATTTGTATATATTTTTTTATGAAAACAGATTAAAAGTTATTTAATCCTGATTGAAAGTTTTGACCATCACTGATACGTCAGTGCATTTTTATGCGATTTTATCTGTTTGTGTTTTTTTATATTTGTACTGTATCGCACTGCGTCAAATAATTTTCAGAGATAAGTGATAAAATATTGATTAGAAATTGCATATTTTTGAACATTATTGTCTGGCAACAGAGAATGCAATTTATTAAATATTTTTAACATTTTTAAAGTGTTATTCCACACTTAGGAAAGAAAAATACTTATTTAGAAAACGTATAAAAATAAAAAAGTATCACCATAACACCATAATGGTTGCAACTATGCTATTTTAATAGAAAGTATCTAATTGACTATAAATGTACACACAAATATGTCACGGAATAATAGTTTCCATTGTGAAAATTATATAAGACTAGTGGGTGCGCGTAGCTTCGCTCGTTTCGAAACACCTGTTCAATAAAATATTTTTAAGAGTCTGAATTTCAAATTTTATAAAAATCGGTGCCGATTTAAAAAAAATCCATACAAACTTTCAACCTCTATTTCCCTTTAGGGTTAAAATTTTTCAAAATCCCTTCTTAGTGGATGTCCAGATTACCAAAATAAATATCTCCAAATTTAACGTTTTTACGCACAGCAGTTACGGCTGTGCGCGCGTCTTACCTCAGTCAGTCGGAACATGTTCTTTTATATATATAGATTTAAATAATCATCATTCAGTATCATCAGTCCATCAGTCTGCGCTTACACAGTCAGGTTCCCATCATTCATGGACTGAACTGACGCCAGAATGAACGTGTAAACTACGTCTGACGTCCGTCTAAAATAGGCCTATTGTACAACCGGAAATTTATCTCACATCTACATATCTATAAGTATGTATATGACAATGGATTGCAGAGTCCTCTTTCTATATTAAGACTGTAGAGTTAATAAATTCCTAAGTTTTTTTTGACCTACACTATATCAGGATAACAATCAGTGGGTTTATATAGCCAATTAAGTATATAACGTAGATAGATAGATTAATCCTTTATGTATCCAACATAAAAGAAATAAACATTTAACAAGAAAGATAAAAATAACAATGTAAAACGAGAAAAAGATAATAAAATCAGCTCCACGCTGTATCCCGCACACAGCAGGGTAGGCGGAACCTAGTGTTAAGACACTCCGTTACCCATTTAATTACACGTTACACACTAATAATAAATAAACACATTTTGCACATAGAGGTAGTACTGCAAGGGCGACCTTATCACCATTAGTGATCTCGAACGTAAATACAGTTCCACGCTGTATCCCGCATGTAGTAGACCGAGTAGAGGAATCCTAGTGTAGTAACAATAATCTATATTCGAATCGCCTGTCTGAATTCGAATTCTGGAGGCATTAGGTGTCGAGAGGTGGAACTCAACGAAGAAGTAATTGGAGGCTAATGTAGTTGTGTGTATATAATTACTATAGATATATATGTATATATTTATAAAATTGACGAATATCATACATAAATAATGATTTTGTATCATAAAAGGCACGAAAAAAAATATGAGAACAAAATAATAACCTTCTAATGAGTGATGTTGTATAATGACTTGCTGCCGAAGAATGGGAACTGCAAGTCATTTAATCAATTTAAATCATGTTTCTATCTAGCGATTACTCATTTCTTGAGAAGTAATTGTGTTATATATGATATTGGCTGAGGCCTTCGTGGCGCAATGACACGTCAGACTGTAAACGGGATGGTCGTGGGATCTATCCCCACTTTGGGGATGGATTATGTTTCAATTGTGTTCATATCCTTGCTCTATATAGAATATAGTGCAGCGTTGAGTTCCACCTCTTAACACGCAATGTTTTAAAATTTAAGCAGAAAACGGGGAGCTGAGTGTATTAACATTAGATTTTTTTTAGCCGATACCTGTAAAAAGAGGAGGTTATCAATTCGACTGTACTTTTTTTAACTCTATTATGTGGGAAAAGAACGTGAAAAAAAATGTATTGTGTATGAATTTATTATGTTATGAATTTTTTCATAAGTCAAAATTAATTTTATAGAAATATATATAAGAATAAGAAAAAACCAGCCAAGCGCGAGTCGGAATCACCCAACGAGGGTTCTGTACAAATTTCAGGATTGTGATTGGGAAATAACTTATAGGTTTTGATGATGCGGCGAATAAAGTTAACAAATTTAAATTGTATGAAATGAACTTGTATAAGTTTGTAAGATTTTTTTCTATGAAATATCTATATATTTTTTTCCTTTTAGGATTTTAATTTCATTTAATTTTTATTTGTATTGTAAAATGTTATTTCGTCCTAAAGTTTATAATTGTAGATCTACGGGGAGTACACTATAGATTTTGATTACACTCCGTTCCCCACTTTCTGCCGAATTGTGGAGACATTGCGTGTTGAGTGGCAGAACTCAATGCCGCGCTTTGCCTTGACACCAGAGCGAATATCTAGTAATCTAAGTCTTTTGGGAAATGATTTGATTTTGCTTGCACAAAATATGTTATTTAATAGAAAAATGTTTAGAGCCCAATGCAAACGTAGTTTTTTTCCACATTCTGATCCTGCAAAAATTCCAGATTAAAACTTAGATTATATATTGCTTCACAAATCTCTATCTATCATTGAAAGAATTGCAAGCACTACGTGGCTGCTTGAGAGCGTGTCAACTTACATTGGAGAACTCAACTCATCTCGGATCTTGAAATTTCGGTCTATTTTATAATCATATAAAATAACACTGTAAGGAAGTAACAATTTTGTCAAACAACATAATTTAAAAAAAATGTAAATCCGACCAGTAGTTCCAGAGATAAATCAGCTTCACGCTGTATTCCGCACACAGCAGGGTAGGCAGAGGGAACCTAGTGTTAAGACACACTGATCCCAACTTTTTTACTTCAAGAGATCTTAGCGTTTGAATAAATATACTCTTCCGCTTTATTATATTAGTAAAGATTATTTCTTTTTCGTGAAAATTAAACATCAGTATCAATTAAAACATCTTTAAACCTAAATTGAGTGAATCTTCGAACACTCTCCTTGACGTTTCAAAACGTCTCATTGTTCATTTTAACGTTTAACGTACATAGTTTGTATTCAAATGATTGATGAATGATTTTAAGATCCAATCCAATCCAATCCAATCTAGCATCACACATTCTAGATTCCTTATGTTTAATATATCCTTATGTTTAAGATAGGATTTTTTGATATTTTATATTTTTTTTTTGTTTCTGGTTTCAAAAATTGCTAGAATAAAGCATTTTTTTCCATCGTACTTGATACATAATTAGCGTTTATATCCCTATACTAGCAGCAGTTGAAGGTTGCATCACATTCGATATACATAATTACATACATATCAACATTGTAGTTTTTATTACCATAGAAATAAAGAATACTCTGTGTAATTTAGTTATAGGACAATTCCACACGAAGCGGCCAGGTAAAAGAGTCAAGATCTCCGATTTTGGTTATTTTTTAATATTTTGGACCTACACGGATCCCAAACACAATTGCACAATATTTTCCCAAACAGCGTGGCCTTCTTTTATAGAACAAAGTTCTATCAATTCTATCAGTTAAATATTCTATGGGACTTATCTAAACACTATTAAACAATTCACAATGTGAACAATTCACAGACAATAAATCAAATTCTATAAATTATTGCTATATGTCTTAAATTTGTATGTAATAAAATTAATTTTAATTTTTAATTTCTTTTTATGAAAAATTAAATAATTTTATTTAACTAAATAGTTCATTTAATGGGCAATCTATTCCATTACTTTATTTATTTACTTATTACTTATTAATACTGTATAACTCGATTTGAAAGAGTGCATGTCCACTAGTCACTTACGACTTCGAGCCCCCATAACTCCTAAACTAATCACTGTACAATCAAAATAGTGTGCAATTGTGTTAGGCATCCATGTAGGTCTAAAATATTAAAAAATAACCAAAATCGCTGACCTCGACTTTTATACCTGTCCGCTTCGCGTGGAATAGACTTATAACCTCTTTTTATCTTATAAAATCTTAACATGATTAAATACGACATTTATACGTCACGACTTCACTAAAGTATTTTTTGCTTTGTATTTTTGGCTTCATATATTTTTAATAAACAGCAAGATAAAAAAATAATTATAATGAGGTGTCTAATCACTCCGTTTTTTATTTTCTGTTCTGTTTAGAGGCATTATATAATTCATGAATAATAGAAACTGACGCCGTATTTTGTCTTTCCGGCAAAATGGCGCGCCGCGATAATCGCCTAAGGTTCTTACGCATTAACTCTTAAACCCTCCGTCACCCTTGATTAGGGTAAGGGTCTCGTGAAATTGTATAATGTGATAGTTTGGTGTTGTAATAATTCTCCTGAGTACATTCCAACTTACAATCATCACTTTAGTAAATAATAAAAATTCTTAAAATGAGATTGTTAGTATTTTTATTATGTTTTTATAATTTTATTTTGTTATTAGTAAGTTTCTCTTTTTCTGAGAATATTGGATTAAATGTCCAACACATAGGCCCCTTAGAGAATATAAAAATATTTTACTGTGACGCATCAGCCAGGATCTATCCTTGAATAGGTAATTGTCCAGATATGGTCACCAGTTAATAAGTAGGAACAATGGAAAAAGTCTAAACTAAGGAATGGAAATATTAGTGGTATTATAATAATAAAAATGATTATTATTCATTACAATGTTTCATATATTTATGTATGTATGTGGTTAAAATAAAATATTTACTTAATGTCTTCCTCGAAGCGTGAACTTGTGAAGTGGAGAACGTAGTGGAGTGTCACTACGTAATTGCTAAAAGAGTTATTTTAACAAATCAACAATTTTAACAATCATATGAAATTTTAAAAGATTATATATTTTTTGGCTGAAAAAGTCTGTCTGTGATTACAATACAAAATTTCAAGTGCATATATTTAAATTTTATTACGATTAATTTAGTGCATTACAGTATAGATAACCATAATAAAATAATTTATATTTGTTCTTAAATATAGTCGAAGTAGGTGAAGCCTCACGGAGGTCGCTGGTAATTAATAAACATAGTGGTTACGTAACAATTACACTTCAATTTACATATTTAATAATAAAATATTGTTTATATTTTATACAGTTACAACTAAAATCTTTTACACTGTTCAGAAATATTGAAATTCTATTTGAACATATAATATAAAATCAAAACATTGGTTTCAGTTTCAAGCTTTTTCAAGAGTCCCTACTGTGCGTTTTATAGTAACATCCTTCCACGCGCCAGCAGGTTCGATACGATATGCAAACCTTCAAAGAGCGCATCTCACTCCACCTCAAAGGCCGGCAACGCATCTGCAGCAAGTGTTACACGGTGATCACTTACCATCAGGTGATGCTTAGGCTTGTTTGCCTTGTCTTTTTCTATTCCTTAGCTAAGATTCTTTTTTAATCGAATATAAATAACAAATTAAATCAGCTTCACGCTGTATCCCACACACACCAGGATAGACGGAGGGAATCTAATATTAAAACACTGCGTTTTCCTACTTTCCGCCCAATTTTGAAAGCATTACGTGTTGAGCGGAACTCAACACCGGGCTTTTGTTTTTATTTCTTCCAGTGGCGATCGAACCCACAAGCAGTCGCGTTTACAGTCACACTTTGTGCCTCTGCGCCACGATTGGCCTTTTATAAAAACAATCTATACAAATACACTGATCCACACCAGCTTCTTCGATGTCCTCGCAGCGTCCTACTAGATCCCGACGATCGTATTACTGCCGCAGACGCCCAGTACCTAGGCAAAGCTCATTCCTCGATCTCACGAAACATTTTCCTCCGTTGTAAGAAAAAATCCTAATAGCGGTAACTTTTTTAAAATGCATTAGCCATATATGAAAATTATATTTAACGTAAGTGGGTTATATTCAGTTTCTTTATATATAATATGAGATGAAATATTTACTCAAATTTATATGTAATTTCTTCGCTCTGGTGTCGAGGCAAAGCACGGCGTTGAGTTCCGCCAATCAATACGCAATGCGCCCAGAATTCGGCAGAAAGTGGAGAACGGAGTGTCTTAACACTAGGTTCCCTCTGCCTACCCCGCTGAGTGCGGGATACAGCGTGAAGTTAATTTTTTTTTTTTATTTTTTTTAAGAACACTATAATGAAAACCGGAATGAAACTAAAATAAATGTCCCCTAGGCTATCACAATACAATAGATTTTTTAACTGAACCAATTTGTTTGTATATTTTTCATGTACAGAATCAACTTTTCTATTCTTTTATTATATACTAGCGGCCCGCCCACGGCTTCGCCCGCTTAAAATACATGATTATTGATTAAATAAGCAGAATTGATTGACATCTAAAATGACTTCTAATATGATTTTTTAAAATCTACTTTAATCTGTAATATTCTAATATGTTTTTTTTACGATATTATCTTAATAATAAAAATCTAAGATCAACCCTAGACGTGATAACATTGAAAATGGTTTATTACGCCCTGGCACAAACGGTATTATGCTATTGTATAACCGTCTGGGGAGGTACTGGAAAAAATAGACTTCCGTCTCTGGAAAGGGCTCAAAGAGGAGTTCTTAAGATATTGTCTTTTTGACCGATTCGTTATCCTACCTGCGACTTATATAATGAATTAAAACTATTAACAGTGAGAAAACTTTACTTATTAAATGTAATCTTACGAAAGCACTCTGAATTGCCATATAAAACTAATCCCAATAAACGTAGGAAAGACAGAGTCTGTACTATAGAATATTGTAGGGTGGAGATAGCCAGGAGACACTATTATTATTTCGCTTGTTCTCTATACAATAAGGTCAACGAAACATTAAACATTTATCCTTTACTACCAAGGAAATGTAAAGAAAATGTAGCACAGTGGGTAGTAAGCTTAACCTATGATGAAACGGAAAATCTTATCACACGAGAGCTGTAAGCTACAAGCATTAAGTTTTTAGCTCACTGATTATGGATGCATACAAACTCACGACCATGAACACATTCCCACACCACACAAATATGTACACACACACTCTGTCTCTCTCTCTCACACACACACACACACACACACACACACGCACACGCACACGCATACACACACACACACTTTTTTTTTAATGAACTGACTTAGATGAACCAAACTTTAATAGTTAGTTTGAGTTAAAACAAAGCAATTAGTGAAAGTTTTAAGTAAATCGGTTCAGTACTTTCAGAGAAAAATATGGACATAAATATCGACAGACAGACAGACGGACAAGAAATTAAAAAAATATATTTTTGCTTTCTATTATTCTTTTTAAGTGTCCCTCTATCCATTTCAGTCAAAATTACTAAATGTACAGGCAAAATATTTTTACTGTCTTATTATTATATAGAGATAGAGATTATTATTAATTTCTCATACTTGAGATCGTTACCCTAGGTGCTATATTTACAATTATAAACTATATTAACGTCTTAATAAACTAATGATAATAGTTTTGAATTGTGTTCTTTACAGTCGTACGATTTGCTATGAGTAAATGTAATCTTTATAATAACTTATGGGACAAGAACATTAGCTCTGTAAAAATAAAAAAAGCAGATAATAACACCATTTAAAAAATTGTTCTTCTAAACAGAACACAAAATAATTTTATAAAACAATAAAAAAATGAAGTTTGGTTATTACGCTCATCCTCAAATATCGTATCGTACACGTTCCGTGTAGTATAAATGTTATACATACACGCACACACCTACAGCTGATGTTGATAAAATATAATTTTACTATCAGTACTAACCAGTATTTTATACTTGTTGCTTGTGTTTCTATATTGTGAAGAGTCATCGTTGTTTATGTACGTTTTTTTATTTTATTTATATATATATATACAAATAAAAATGTGTTAATCGTTTCTTCAATGAAATACTATATGTATGTATATAATTTTATATGAATTTAAAGTTAAAAAAGTAGTAGTAGTTTTTTAAATTAAATAAATATATAAATCCATACTTCCACAATAAAAGTTGTAAAAGTTTTAATTAACAATTAAAATAGATTACTAATAAATAAGTTGAAAAAGAAAAAAAATTAAATCAGCTTCACGCTGGCTGTGCAGGTACACAGCAGGGTAGGTCGAGGGAACCCAGTGTTATAACACTCCGTTCCCCGTCGGATAAAGTTTTTCTTTTTTGGATAAGCCTTATCTAATGAAAGAATGATGAAATTTAAATCCAAAATGCGTTATAATTATTTTTTTTTCAGCAGAACAACTTTTAATACAACCAGTTGATTTTACAGTCACACTTGCGCCACGACTGGCCAACATACATAAGTTAAATTAAATTAAATTAAATCAGCTTCACTCTGTATCCCGCACACAGCAGGGTAGCCAGGGAGAACTTAGTGATAAGACACTTACCGCCGAATTCTGGAGGCATTGCGTGTTGAATGGCGGAACTCATGGTGTTATTATCCGCTATTTGCCTCGAACTAGAGCGAGGAATTGGAAATATAAATTTAATAAATATTTCATCTCGTCGAGTGGGGATCGAACCCACAATAAGTCGATTTAGAGTCACACTTTGTGCCCCTGTGCCACGACTGACCTCAATTCCTTAAAAATTTGATTTATTTATTTCAAAATTTAATTAGTATTGTAGTAGTAGTTTTTAAATTAAATAAATATATAAATCTTCCGCAATAAATGTTTTAATTTACAATTAACATAGAATTGAGTATTAATTACACAAGACTATTAAAAGCTGTTTTTTTTAATTTATGATAATGCATTAACGCATTCACATTAACATAACAAATTCCATCATTCTATCATTAGATAAGTCTTATCCAAAAAAGAAAAACTTTATACGATATGCGATATAATGTATTTTTTATGTTTTATATACAAATGGCTGTTGTGTGGTATATTTATGTATTTCACTATTTGTTGCTACTTATTTGAATATAAAAAAAATAAGAAACGAAGCTAAAAAAAAATGATACTAAAACTCTGAATGCTTCTAGAATTCGCCCGAAATTGGGAAACGGAGTGTCTTAACTCTAGGTTCTCTCTGTCTATTCTGCTGTGTGCGGGATACAGCCTGAAGCTGATTTATAATGATAAGAGTATTAACTACTTATAACGTTATATTTTTTTTAACTACACAATAATATTCGTAGGTACATATGTAATAATTAACTAACTTAAGTTCTTTAAATAATTCTTTGATTAGGATTATTAAAATATTCATCAAATTCTATTATCCTGTTTGTCTGTTAAATGAGAGATGCAGTGCGAAATTAAGAAAAAAGAAACCGGTTAAGTGCGTGTCGGACTATCCCCACCGTAGCTTTGTGCCTATTTAAGGGTTGTAGATTAACGAGAAGTACAACTTCTATAGCTATAAATATAAGTATAACGCAAAAAGTAGATATTGAAACACTTATTCACTTCCAATAGCTATATTTCTTACAATAATGTTAATTAAAATCTACTATACTCCGGACTCCAACAAAAAACATTTTCCCGCCCAAATTTTATAATATATGCGCGCGTCATTCTTTTCCCGCCAAGCCACTCCCCGACCGCTCGGCGACAGCGTACCCGAGAGTTGCCGACGAGCCTGGTGGCGCATAACAATAAGTTTGTAATGTTTTTTCTATGAAATGCCTATAAACATTCACTTTTCGGAAATTTAGCTTTACTTGTAGGTTCTCATTTAGTTCCAAATTTCATAACTGTAAGTCCACGAGAACTACCCTTTAGGTTTTAATTCCACAGCGGATTTCATATAAAATGCAGCAAAATCGGTTCATAAAGGCTCGTATCTCTTTGATTGCGTTGACTTAGAAGTTTTATTTTTTCTGTGCCTCTAGGGAAAAAAAATCTTTTCAGCTTGAAATCTCCACGTGATCTTGAGATAAATAGCCTTGACAGACGAACAGACGGACAGACAAAGTGATCTTATAAGGATTTCGTTTTTTCTATTGTAAAGTTGTCTATCTGTAAAGTCGGTCTGCGGACGATAATATTACGTGAAAACGTCATAAGAAGTCATTGATGACAAATTACATACTTTTATTGAATTATTTAATAATAATTCAATATAAATAATTTAGTAATCTAAATTATCGTTATTTTGTTTAATACAAAGAAGGAGTTAAATAAAAGTTATAATTCTTTTTTCCATAGATTAACATTTATTTGCACTAGTTTTTACTATTTAATTTTTTTTACTTAAATTATACAAATTAACGACAAGTAAAGTGAGGTCGGTCGTGGCGCAGCGGGACGAGGTGTGACTGCAAAATCGACTGGTTGTGGGTTCGATCCCCACTCGAGGAGATGAAATATTTACTTAAATTTATATTTCCATTTCTTCGCTCTGGTGTCGAGGTTAAGCGCGGCGTTGAGTTCTGCCACTCAACACGCAATGCCTCCAGAATTCGGCAGAAAGTGGGGAACGGAGTGTCTTTACACTAGGTTCCCTCTGCCTACCCTGCTGTGTGCGGGATACAGCGTGAAGCTAATTCAATTTAATTTTTATTTTAACGACAAGTAACAATGTGCTCTTTAATTATGATGAATATATCAGTATTAATGAATGGATAGATACGTCACAAGCCAAGCGCTTAGGCCGATCGTGCGTCTCTATGTCTTGTTCTGCGCTCTCGCTCGTACGCTCGGGTCAGGCGGAACGTGACGATGAGTCATGCTTTGTAAGGCGTGCATAGATTTATAAGACGTAATTAAGTCAAAATAAAAAAAAATGAGGCCAGTCGTGCACAAAGTGTGACTGTAAAACCGACTGGTTATGGGTTCGATCCTCACTCGAGTAGATTAAATATTTACTTAAATTTATGTTTCCATTTCTTCGCTCTGGTGTCGAGGCAAAGCGCGGCACTGAGTTCTGCCACTCAACACGCAATTCCTCTAGAATCCGACAGAAAATGGGGAACGGAGTCTTTTTTTTTTTTTTTTTTAATTTTAATTCTTACTTTCACTACAGACTTTATGGTCCGTACCTTTTGTTATATTTACATTTCTTTTAATACTTTTTTCTATAGATATTACTTAGAACTAGACTTATGTTATTACATACATATATTTCTATATTTATACAATATCTGCTTAAGAAAGTCCAGTTATTCACTTCAGTTGCCACTTACTAACTTAATCTAACACTATAATCTAAATCTACATGCATAAAAATAAACATTGTTAATAAATTTAACTTAATTGATTACAGGACGGAGGGTCTTAACACTAGGTTCCCTCTGCCTACCCTGCAGTGTGCGGGATACAGTGTGAAGCTGAATTATTTTGATTTATTTATTATATTTATTATTTAACTACGAGTGCACATAATTATTTGTAAATTGTATATATGTTTCCGTACCATGTCTGTAACGAGTCTTATCGTGCTTTAACATTAACATAACGAAGTGTAATATACATATATAGTTTTCAAAGTGATTTCGCTGTTTGCAGAATATTTAGGTACTTAAAGGTTATTCAAATTCAGTTTCATATAGCAGGGTACACCGAAGAAACCTGATGTGAGCACTCCGTTTCTTATTTTCCGCTGAATATTTCGAGGCGTGGCTTGTTGAGTGGCGGAACTCAACGCCACCGATCTTTTGTCTTGGTGTTAGAGCGAAGAAATATAAGTATTATAAAATAATTCATTCTCCCGAGTGGGGAATGCACCCACAATGGTCGCGTTACAGTTACATCCTTGTGCCAGCGGCACTATTTATAAGTGTATAATTGTTGTTTGTACATCAAATCCTATTCTATTGTTTCTCTTAACAAAGCAAAGTGCGGCATTGAGTCAAGTTTTATTTGTCCCCACCCAGAGTTTATTGAGTCCCCACCCAACACGGCCGAAAGTAAGGAATGGAGTGTCTTAACACTAAGTATCTCCTTTTGTCTCCTTTGACATTTGCGGAATACAGATTAAAGCTAAAAGTAATATTTTTTTATTGATTTCTTTTAAATTTTTAGTTGTGTGTAAGGTTATGCAGCCCGTTTGACTGTAATGAATTGGTTTCATTTCCCCGTATGGCAAGGCAAGTTGCGGTGTTTAGTTCCGCCATTAAACACGCAATGTCTTAAAAATTGGGCGGAACGAGAGAAATGGGCTGTCTCAAAACTAGGTGGGAAAAAGTGTGAAGCTTCTTTATTATATATTTAAAAAAATCAGCTTCACGTTGTATCTCGCACACAGCAGGGTAGGCAGAAGGAACCTAGTGTTACGACACTCTGTTCCCCAATTTCCGCCAAATTCTGGAGGCATTGCATGATGAGTGGCGGAACTCAACGACGCGCTTTTGTTCGACACCAGAGCGAAGAAATGAAAATATAAATCCAAATAAATATTTCACTTCCTCGAGTGGGGATCGAACCCACAACCAGCCGTGTTTACAGTCACACTATGTGCCACTGCGCCACTGTATTTTTATTTATTTATTTAGTAAATAATATTATGATTATGAAAATTCTATACTAATCTTTAAGACTTTAATCTAGATTTACAAAGATGCAAAAAATATTTTTTATTATTTTATAGCAACGCGGCAATTAGTTCCGAAGTGACCTTATACGTATATTCATAGTTACAAGAATTTACATGAGTCGTTATTTATCGTTATTATTGTTGGTTATTGAGTTTTTTTTTTTTTTCGAACTTGAGGTTAATGCTGTTAGCCCTATTGGCCTTTACAGCGACACCGGGTGGGTAGGGAAGAGGGTACTCTGTCCCAGAAGAAAAAGCAAGCACTACCTGGCTGCTTGAGAGGAGTCGACGACTGTAAGGGCGCCCCCTGCGGGGCTCGAACCTCGGCTTACAATCGACGAGCGGGCTGGGAATTTCCCTATGCTAAACAAAGCCAGCCGCGACGTGAAGCCGCGACTGGGGACAAAAATTAGACTAATCTAAGGGAGCTAACGGTCCCTAACCGCTGGGCCCGACCGCGCCGAGACGCGGCCGAGCCGTGGAAAAAACTGGACTTCGTCGTCGATTCCGTCGACGACGGTGTTTGTGTCGTGAATGTGTAGTGTTTTTCCTACCTATATACGGGGCGTTTGCTAACGTAATGGCGTCATCGGGGTCTAAAAGGACGCTTCGCGGGCGTCTTCTTTTAGGGTGCGCGTTGGGTGTGTAATCACACGCCATTTTTATTAAGGGGTTCGCGTGCGAGCCTGCGCGCTCAAAGTAGCGCGTCGCTAAGCGCTTGCAGTGCTCGTTAATCGATTCCAGTTCAAAATCTCTATGTAGGTCGACGTTACGTACGAACCAGGGGCAGCCTGATGCGATACGTAAGAATTTATTTTGTACAATCTGAAGGGGAGCAAGCTTAGTGTGCGCGAACGCGACACAAGCGTATGACATTATTGGCCTTACACAAGTTTTGTATAATGTCAGCTTATGTCTAAGTGACATTTTACTCCGCTTGTTAATAAGCCAGAAAAGACGGTTGAGAACGAATTTTGCTTTATTGCAAACCGTGATGTGGGGTCTGAAAGAGAATCTAGAGTCTAGAGTGACACCTAGATATTTGACTTGTTTTTCCCATGGGATGGGCTTGTCTAATAGCCGAATGGTAGAGACCTGTATATGGCGAGCCATAGGGAAGAGGATGGCTTTACTTTTCTCGGGATTAACTTCGATTCTCCATAGGCGGAACCACTCACCGAGTACGTGGGCCGCTTTTTGAAGGCTCTCGGCTAGTAGGCGTGTGTCACGCGATGAAGTGTATAGGGCCGTGTCGTCCGCTTACATAGCCAGGTGAACAAGCCCGGTGCGGGGTATGTCACTGGTGTACAGCGAATATAAAATCGGAGAGAGGGTTGAACCCTGGGGAACGCCTGCGCGGAGGAGGCGGGGAGAAGAGAGAGTGCCTTCGACTTTATAACGAAAGTACCTGTTTGACAGAAAGTCCCGCAGGATGTGCACGAGACAGTCTGGCAAGCCAGCGCGCCTCAGCTTGAAAATCAAGCCGTTGTGCCAGACCTTGTCAAAGGCTTTCGCTATATCGAGGAAGATGGCAGCAGTGTTGCTGCGAAGGGAGGTCCTCACGTGGTGGCGAGCAATGTACTCTACCACGCGGTGGACTTGGTGAATGGCAGTGTCTCTTTCTGAAACCAAATTGCTCATTGATGAGCGGACAATAGGCCTCTACCGCCTCTGAGAGTCTAATAAGAATGATGCTTTCATATAATTTACCTAAACAGCTGAGAAGGCTGATAGGTCTATAGCTGGAGGGTAAGTTCCGCGGCTTATTACGTTTTGCAATACCTATAACGATGGCTTCCTTCCACTCGTCGGGGAAGGAGCACGACTTTAAAAGAGAATTAAAGATAATGACCAAAAGAGATATGAACTGAGCCGGTAGGGATTTGAATGTTCTATTCGAAATTTTGTCAGGCCTTCCTATCTTTAAAGTTTTTGATGAGGGCTTTGACCTCGTCGGTCGAGGTCGGGCGAAGCGGTTCCCCTTGCGGGGGCGTCGACGCCCACTCTGCGACCGCGGAATCCACTCTTTCGATGTGGCTCGGGTCGCAGGGCTGACCACTCGGGGTACATTGAGCCTCTAAACTGTCAGCGAGACATTCCGCTTTTTCGGTGTCGTCGGGAGCAATTGTTTGATCGGACCTAATCAGAGGAGGCATAGTCGAGAGACAATCGACTCTAAAAGCGCGCGACAGCGCCCAGAATGCCTGGTGCAATGGCCCGAGCCCCTCGAGCTTTTTATCCCACGACTCACCCCGCAGAAGTTCGAATTCGAATCGAACTCTCCTCTTTAGCCTATTATATTTCCTACGATTATCGTCAGTCGGATATTTGTCGTGTCGTCTCATCGCTTTGTTTCTGCGTCTGATCAATCGCCTGAGTTTGTCTGAGATTTCAAACCTACCTTCAGGTAAATTTGGCACCTCTTTCGAGCAACTCTCGATTGTATTGAGAATGTAACTAGTGAACTGATTCGCCGCGTCTATCGCTAACACCGCAGAATCGGCGATGCCAGGTATTAATTCCTTTAGCGGGGATTCATTAGAGCGGAGGAGCTTTGAAAATCTCCTCCAATCGACAACTGTTTTGGTGGGAGGGCCAGAGGGGCGCTCTACACCTAATTTGAGAATTACTGGACGATGATCTGAATCAAGGTCCGAAAAAGTTTCTATCGATTGTTGCAACAAGCCAACATTCGATAGTACCGCTATATCGAGGACCTCGCCTGTGCCTCGGGCACCAAAGCGAGTGGGTGAAATAGGGCCAATAACAAAAGCGTTAAATTTACTGGTGTATTCAAGGAGATTCACACCGTCAGTGTGAGTCACCGTCGAATTCCAATTTTTATGTTTACAATTAAGATCCCCGATCAGAAGGACCGAGTCACCCATACTAAGTAGCGATAAAATATCGCTTTCTAGCAATTGCCTCTTCCCGGAGCGGTAGACAGAGGCAATTATCAGTGGCTGATGGCCTGTAAGGAATACCTGGCACACCGACGCTTCGGCTGTTTCGAGAGACGGGGGGTCGGGCGGTATACAGTGTAGATTCTTTTTGTAATAAATCATAGTGCCTCCACCTTTGGTGGCCCTATCATTTCTCACAATCCTGTAGTTCGCAATACTAGGACTGCGAACCCCAGGCTTAAGAAAAGACTCCTGTATACAGAAAATATCTAACTGGTGGGAGTGAGCGAAGGTGCTCACTAGCTCTATTTGCCGTTTAACACCGTTTGCGTTAAAAGTCGCTATGGACAGGGCTTTTGGCTTAATACGCGCAAGTTGCGAGTCAGCGGGCAATTGGTTATTGAGCGTTATTATGAATTTAAATATAGGTGTGCTGTGGCAAGTCTTTATTTTTATAATATAACCTGGATGATTAAATAAAATAGTCTATACGAAAATAAATCTATATTATTTAAACAAAAAAGCTAAAATAAAATGAAATTTGCGGCAAAATCTTTTCACTTACTGATACGAAATGTGAATATTGCTTTTTCGCGGTATTTACGTTTCGTTTCAGTAAGCTCAGCTCTTTTATTTGTATATTGTATATCTAAATCTATATTATTGGAAGATATTTAAGAAAAAAATGAGGCCGTTGTGGCGCAGTGGCGCAAGCGACTGCCGAGTGACTTTAAACGCCACGGTTGTGGTTTCAGTTTCTACTTCGAATAATTCAAGCGGGCGTAGTCGCTCGGGAGAAAAAAAATAATTCAAAAACCCAAAAAAAACTGTGTATTGGAAAAATATGGAAGTTATTTCAAGGTTTGTATCGTTATTTTTCAGTCAGAAAAAAAAGATTTATTAAGCATTATCAGAAAGATTTATTAGACATTAAAATACATTGTAATATTATTGTCGTAATAATACTTCACAGTGAGGCCGCCGCGCCGTGGACTGCTCCACGGCGCGGCGGCCTCACTGTGCACAAGCGTGCTACGTGTTCTGGGTTCGATTCGAACTTGGGGGAATGAAATATTTCATATTTTCTTTAGTTTTAATTTTGAAGTTTTCGTAATAGCTTTCTTAGTTTTAACTTTTAGGGTTCCGTTCCTCAAAATAAAAAAAACAGAGCACTTACAGTAAACACGTTCGTAGGATAGTTGTAAGTTTGTTCGTAGGTTAAATACGACAGTTGTGGATTTAATCGTCACACTTAGACACTTAGACAGTATTAAAATTTCATCAATTATCATATATAATGTGATCAATGCGTGGAAAATGAGAATGTATATACTAAGCCATTGCTTGTACGACGCGATAAAAAAAGTTATAAATCACTTAAAAATAGACGCACAAAAGAAGCTATGTAATAGTGAGATTTTTGACAGTTCAGAAATTTATTTTTGCGGGCGTATGCAGGTATTTTATATTAATTAAATACATTATTATTCCTGGTATTCGTTTTGAGCGTTGAAAATCGAGCCGGAAACGGAAATCGTATTTTTTTTAGAAGTTACCTTAGAAACGGGAAACAGTCTACGCGTTGCCTAAAGCTTTATAGACTGGATCCCAGGGCCCCCAGACCTACGTCTTTATATTAAATGAACTATAACATATACAGCGTGAAATTAAAAAATAAGTAAATAAATTTAGCCTCCCCTAATATTAATCTGAAATATTTTTTTCACATTTCACACTTTCTTCATTTTAAAATGTTAAAGATATTTTTTATTAAATAGCATTCTTTCAGTCTGAAATATAGTTTCTTTGTAATAAGTTACTTTGTGCTCTATATTTACCCCATTTCAATTTGACTCGACTTTATTATATTATTTAACTCTGCACAATTGTTTACTGTTGCTGTATAGTACTTACTTGTGTTTACAAAAGTACAAGAACAAAAAATCGTATAGAAAAATACATTATTATTCCTGGTATTCGTTTTGAGCGTTGAAAATCGAGCCGGAAACGGAAATCGTATTTTTTTTGGAAGTTACCTTAGAAACGGGAAACGGTCTACGCGTAGCCTAAAGCTTTATAGACTGGATCCCAGGGCCCCCAGACCTACGTCTTTTTAGCAAAGGTGAAATTTTGAGAATTAATTGTCTAATATGTAGCTAAGACGGTGTGCGTGTTTACTAACTTGAAAATGAGGTTTCTTTCACTTTCAAATTAGTGAGTACGCCTACTGTCATAACTATATATTAAACTCTTAGTCCTCAAAATTTCAGCTTTGCTAAATTGACGTAGGTGTGGCGGTCCATGGGATCTTGGGCTATAATGATTTACTTTGCTATATTTGTAGACAAGTCATACCTATAGGCAAAGATTTATTCGTTAAAGGCACGTTATTTAATTTCATATTTTTTTTATTTAAAGCGTATCACGTTAAAAAAATATGATAAAATTAAGAATATAATATGCACACTTATTATAATACACTTGTATTCTACTTAATAAAATGACGCGTTATAATGCAGTTTTCACTAATATGTAGAATAATTTGAAACCGTCGTGGTGAATAATATATAATATTAACATATAATATATATAAATGTAAACGTAACCGTTGTGGGTTCGATTCAAACTTGAGTAATGAAATATTTTTTGTTTTCATTTCCGTGGTCTGGTATCAAAACAATTTGGTGAAAAGTAGGGAACGTGTCTTAACAGTAGGTTCCCTCTGGCTACCCTTCTATAGCGTCAATTAGTTTATATACATTACACATATACAATAAAGCAAGCGAAGTCGCGAGCGTTACACTACTTACTAACGAAGTTTTTTTTTTCAGTAATCCTATAAGGCACCCGTAGACAAATGATAGAACAATGCTGTGGCAAATATCATTGGCAGTTTTGATTTGTTATTTTATTTGGAAACAATTTAAAACAGAAGAAAATGACTTGGCGCGACTCCCTGGACCCTCGCCCTTGCCCATTATTGGATGTATTTTTGATTTCATAGGGTTATCACAAAGTAAGTAATTATGTATGTGTATCCCGCACACAGCAGGGTAGGTAGAGGGAACCTAGTGTTAAAACACTTTGTTCCCCACTTTCTGCCGAATTCTGGAGGCATTGCGTGTTGAGTGGCAGAATTCAACGCCGCACTTTGCCTCGACACCAGAACGAAGAAATGAAAATATAAAAAAATATTTATTTTGCACGATATTACACGATATACCACTGGCCTCTATATATCGTGTAATATAAATAAAATTATAGTTTAAGGCGTTGAAATTAGGATAGTAAATGAATAAATAAGGAAAAAATGGTACAAGTTTGAGATTATGATAGTTATTAGTACCGATGAGGTACTTTTCTTACTAGACATATGTCACTATATAGAAAACACGTTTAGCTGTTTGGTTTTCTGATTTGTAAATATTAATACCAAATGTCAATGTTTCTAGATGTCGGGTGATTTTTCTTTAGTTTATTTAATTTTGCGTTTGAAAACACCTGGAAATGTCAACCAAAACCTTTCTATGAATGGAGAGTCCATAACTATCGTACCAGTCAGGTATGTAATTGCCACCATGACGGCAACGAGTAATTCTATATTAATACTACAAAGCTGAAGAGTTCGTTTGGTTGAAGGTGCTAATCTTAGGAACTAGTGCTTGAAGTTTAATAGATCCTTGGTATAAATATATTACTTCACAGAAAGCATGGGGTGACGCTTTCTTACGTTGCAATTTTTTGTAATTTCTTTT
This sequence comes from Heliconius hermathena, assembly GCA_013403705.1. NCBI lineage: Eukaryota > Metazoa > Arthropoda > Insecta > Lepidoptera > Nymphalidae > Heliconius > Heliconius hermathena. The sequence continues at coordinate 17,038 of JAAIXJ010000258.1, read as the reverse complement.
TATCATCTTCACGTTGTATTTTGCATATGAAGAAATGACAAAATTAAATAATTTTTTTCAATAAAACATAAAGAATGTTTTTTTGTACTACTATTTAATTTTTTAAAATTATTTTTTACTTTTATTTATTTTTCATTTAGATCACGCGGGAAAAGTTAACGCAAAAGCTAGTATCATATAAAATGTAATATGATATTTTAAAAGCTCTTAATTATTATTCACACAACAAAATCTCGTATAAAATCTATTTAATTAATTTATAGAGAGGCCAGTCGTGGCGCAGCGGCACAAAGTGTGACTGTAAAATCGGCTGTTTGTGGGTTCGATCCCGTTATTTACATTTTATTTTCATTTCTTCGCTCTGGTGTCGAGGCAAAGCGCGACGTTGAATTCCGCCACTCAACACGCAATGCCTCCAGAACTCCACGGAAAGTGGAGAACGGAGTGTCTTAACACTAGGTTTCGTCAGCTTACCCTGATTGCTTGGGCGTGAAGTTGATTTAATATGATTTTTTAAAAATCATTATATAGCTTAAGGTTTATTTATTTTTAAAATAAATATACAGTTGTTATATTTTTAAATAAATATATAGCTAGATTTTTATTCATTTTTTATATACATAACTTTATTGAGATCTGATTGTTTTTTTTCCTTTTCTATTGGTTTTTTATTTGTGTTTTGCTTAACACCCTTAGCATGCAATTTAGGGTACATAATCAGATTCATTCTTATCCAACACACAGTAGGGTAGGCAGAGGGAACCCAGTGTTAAGACACTCCGTTCCCCATTTTTTTTAATACATAATCATTGTAACTAACTAACTTTAAACAGGCAGAACACTAAATCAATTGACTTTATTATTTATGTGTATAATTAAATAATATATAACTGAAAAACAAACTGTCGAGGCCAGTCGTGGTGCAGGGGCACAAGCATAGACTGTGAACGCGACAAGTTGTGGGTTCGGTTCCCTCTGGAAAAAAATAAATATTAAATATTTTCATTTCTCCACTTTGATAACTAGGCAAAGCGCATAGTTAAGTTGCGCGAAGTTTTTTAATGTCAATGGAGTGTCTTAGCACTAGGTTCCCCTTGCCTTCCCTAATAAGTGCGGGATACAGCGTGATACCAAAAAGAAAATAACTGTTGATTTTTTTCCTTTACAGTACAATTTTAATTTGAACTTTGAGCCCGTGGCGTATATGCTCATTAAAAGTTGTTAACTTTCAGAAATGTATTGAAGTGAATCCCAAAAGGCTTAATAATGTTAGCATTACATACCATATTTGCCAAAATTAGGGAAATATTATCTTAATTGGTTTACAATTACGCGTAAATAATTTGTTGTATCCAGCTATCGAATATTTCATCGATATTTATTGAAATATTTCATTTATTTCTATTAAGTGCCGGAATTCAAAGCCGCGTTTGTATGACAGAGCGGGTAATTGAAAATAATTTATATATATTTTAGACTGAGATCCCAGGGCCCCCAGACCTACGTAATTTTAGCAAAGCTGAAATTTTGAGGATTAATAGTCTAATATGTAGTAAAGATTGTATGCGTTGTTATTTCCTAACTTGAAAGTGGGGCCCTTTCAGAGGTAGCATCAACTTAAGGTACACGCTCACCTACGCTAAAGTAAAAACGCTCGTATTAAAATATCTATTTAATAATAATGTAAATAAAGTATATTTTTTATTACCAGACCCTTTACATGGGTCTTTACTTCTGCCAGACGTCCGAAAGGTTATTGTAAATTGGGACAAACTAGATTATACTAGCAAGCTTTAATTTTACATATATTATTTACGGACTATCCCTTATAAGCATTCAGACCAATCCAATGGCCCAACCATCCTCCCACACAGGCATATTTATTTGGCCCTACCTCTGAAAGAGCACCCCACCCCCCCTCCCTCCCCTTTCAATTTATTGAGTAGGCATACTTTCTTACCTATTATTTTTATTAGACTAAAATTATTAGACAAGTCCTGAAAATTTCAGTTTTGGTAAAATGACGTAGGTCTGGGGGCCCTGGGATCTTGAGCTATTCGTTCCCTCGAGTGGCAATCAAACCCATAGCAGTCGCGCTATCAATTCTAATAAATACACTTTATAATTTATGCGTGTTTATAACTTTTTTATATTTTATTATCATGTATAATTTGAAATTGTTTTGTTTTTTATTAGAGGCCAGTTGTGGCGTAGCGGCACAAGCGTGTGACTGTAACTGCGACCGGTTGTGGGTTCGACCCCCATTCGAGGCAATAAAATATTTGATATTTTCATTTCTTCGCTCTGGTGTCTAGTTCCGCCACTCAACATGCAATGTCAATCCAGAGTTAAATGTCAGTGCAATGTAGAATTCTGCGGAAAAAATATAATGATTGTCCACTACAGTTATTTAGAAATAATACATAGTTTCTTCTTATATAAATATTTAAGTACACAGTATGTCTCAGTTCACTGCAACGTGTGAAGTGAGAAAATAAGGTAAAATAAATGTAAACATGACTTAAAGTGACTATTTATATTGCACGTTATATTACAAATTAATGATTCACGTTGCATATATACTGCGACTTAAAAAAATAGTAAAAATAAATTAGCTTCACTCTGTATCCCGCACACAGCAGGGGAGGCAAAGGGAACCTATAGTGTTAAGTCACTGCGTCCCCAATTTGAAACAGTTGAAATCTAATACGTACAATCATCTGTTTGCCGCACGATGTCCCTACATGTAACTCTGTAAGGCTTAAATACGATATGTTTGATATTGTGGAGTAGTTCGGGGAAGTCTGACTGTCACTACTGTAGTGCAATATTATCAATCAAGAATATTGCAATATAACTTGGAAAATGGATTCGAATCCTATCAGGGTTAATGTTTACATAAAAAAAATACCTTATATTAATGAAATATGCAATAAACAATTACAACGTCATTTTGACACAATGGGTTCGCATCTTACTGTAAACGCGATGGTGGTAGTTCAAATTCCCATTCAGGTATGAAACAAACCTGATTATAGTAAAATGATTTCATTTTTCTGCTCTGTTCAAGCGACAGTAGACAAAGCGAGGCGTGAAGCGTGAAAATGTAAGAGAAAGTATTTCTGAAAGGTCTATTAAAATAATAATGACAGCTACCTTCAATTTTAGTGAAATTCGAGGCAAATTGAGAACCAAGTGACATATCATTTGTTCATTAAATTTACCAAAAAAAGTATCTTTAAAAGTATTTATTGTTCACAGCTGAGCTATTTAAAAAAGTAACAGAGTTACATAAACAGTACGGTGACCGAGTAGCCATTAAGGTGATGAGCCGCTATGTATTACATATATTCAAAATGGAAGATATAGAGGTTAGTAGATATATTTTATAAATATATTAAATCAAGTGAATGAAGTAGCATATCAGGTGAGTTATGGAGGCGAGTATAGAAAGGCGTATTATTGTCGGTAACAAAATTATGATGCCTTAGCTGCATTGATGAGACTGCGAATCGTCAGCACAGCTGCGAGACGCATGATTTTTTTATCATGTTTAAAGTTGAAATTTTATTTTAAATGTGGGAAAGAAAAATATTTTTTTAGGAAAAAAATCTTGGAAACCGTCCAAGCGCTCCGATCACTAACACTAGTTAAATATAAAAAATCAGTTTTACATCGTATCCCGCACACCGCAGCTTAGGCAGGGGCAACTTCACTAAGTTTCGACACCAGAGCGAAGAAAGGAAAATATAAATATAACGAAGACTAGTTACTAAACTAATGGAAACAACAAGAACGTCACTTACAAGTGTTTATTCTATAATTTCCTGTGTGTAATATTTATTTATATATTACAGATTGTCTTAACTCACTCTAGAAATATAACGAAGAGCAGGCCTTATACGTTTATAATGCCTTGGCTCCGTTCGGGATTGTTAGTTAGTACTGGTGAGTATTTATCATCATATTAAATACTAGCACACACACACTAAAAGCGTTTAGCAAATTTGTAAGAACGAAATTATGGGAGATACTACCCTGGTACATTGTGAGCGCACCCTTGCTGCAGGCTGTAAACTCTCTTTACAGAAATCGCTCAGCCTGCGTGCGAGTAGGAGCTGGCATGTCGCCCTGGTTTGACATCCGATCGGGTGTTAAACAAGATTGCGCCATGTCAGCTTGGTTGTTCAATTTGTTGTTCGATTTGGATAGCTGTCTCCAAGAAGTGAAACAAAGTGACATGGGAGTGACTTAAGTGTAAATTGCCTGCCGTACGCAGATGCGAGTTGCAAGCATTAGCCACCTCTCTGAGAGAAGGGTTTGAAAATAATGGTCTAAGCCCGAATGCGAATAAGACAAAGTTTTAATGAAGAAAAGACGGAATGCAAGATCAGTGTAAATGAGATATTAGACAAAGGAATGAAGTGGTATATTTGGGAAGTATGTTCAGTAGAGATGGATGCGGAAAGGTGTATTGTTGCCGGTAACAGGGTTAATGGTGCCTTAGCTGCATTGAGAGATGGCGAAACGTCAGCACAGCTGCGCGTTTGGCCATACATAATGCAGTATTGGTATAAATGCTGTTATACGGCAGCGAAACGTGGGTATTACAGAAGAAGAATGGAAGAAAGATGAATGCTGTAAAGATGCGATTTCTTCATAGGAAATACGCAGTCAGTTTTTGGCTGAAGACACTAATCTCGAGAACTAATGATATGGATCGAAAAATTATTTTCGTTTATATTTTATTTATTGAGGATATTAGCTATATTACATAATTTTATAAGTTCTATGTCGAAGTTAATTCGGGCTCTTCCATACTGTATTGTACAGACAGCAGTACGTGAAAGCAATATATCAGAGATATTGATTCTTTCGAATTTATTTTAAAGACGAAAATTACAGGACGTTGTTATTTACATATATTATTTCTCCATTAAATATTACAAAAAAATATTAGAAGAGAAAATTATAAGAAATTTGTTATTTACAACAACAAAGTTTGTATTCCAAAACCAAAAGAAATGCTTGTCTGGATAACTTATTTTTTAAGACTTGGATTAACTTCTTCAAGTTTGTTAGTAATTTTAATTTCATTATAAGACTTTAACTTTTACCACTTTTAAGTAATCATTTTTACAATGTTTTAAAGAGTTAATGTGGCGCAGGGGTAAAAGTGTGGCTGTAAACGTGACTGGTGGTGGGGGGAGGTTATAATATATATATTTTTATTTAAATTTATATTTCCATTTCTTTCCTCTTGTGTCAAGACAATGCCTCCAGAATTCAGCGGAAAGTGGGAACCGGAGTGTCTTAATACTAGATTCCCTCTGTCTTTATAATAGTTGCATTATAGCCGGTTTTATTGTTATTTTTAATTTTAGTGTCACACTATATCCCATATAGCTGGTGTTAAAATACTTCGTTCCTTCGAATGGGCTGGGTCTGAACTTAAAACACTTAGAATCTGAAAATTTACCAAAAACTACGAAAATTCTAAAAGTAAGGCGATTTACAGGTGCAAAATGGCACAGGCGTAGAAAAATTCTAACACCCACATTTCATTTCGACATTCTCAAAAGTTTTATGCCGGTTTTTGAAGAACATAGCAGGAACATTGTGAAACATCTGAAGCGAACTGTGAAGGAGGGTAATGATGTGATCGATGTAATGCCAGTAATAAGTGATTTTACACTCTACGTTATTTGCGGTAAGATTTATTTGTCTTGTATTATTACAATATTAGTACTGGTTTGCTAGTTTTTAATATATTATATTAATCATACATACATATATTCTCGTACATTTATATCGATTTAACATTCTTTTAATATTAATTTAGGTCTCTGTGTGTGAATATTAATAATATAATATGTGAATATATTACAATACTATACTTAAATACATATTATTTGTGATAAAGTTTTGTTTCATTAGCTGTTGTTGTGTGAATGAACATGAGTTCAAATCCGTCTTAAAAGTATTAAAGATTACAATGTATGTATGAAGGTGTTTTAGATAAACAATAATATTTTAAACATAATTTTTTTATATATATCTTTCTTTTACTATTTTCATTTTTATGATGTTGTTAAAATACATTTTCAAAAACTTTTTTTTTATTTTAAGGTAATGTTTATACACAATTTTATTGTTCTAGAAACGGCAATGGGCATTAAATTGGATTCTGACAGTTCCGATGCAAAATTGAAATACAAAAGTGCAATATTAAACATCGGCCCAGTGGTAATGGAGCGTCTTACAACAATTTGGCTTCATAACGACTTCATATTCAACTTGCACCCTTTGGGGAAAAAATTCAAAGAATGTTTGGATAGTGTTCATTCTTTCTGTGATTCTGTTATAATGGAGAGGAAAAAGAATTATGACGCTAATAATTTTGATCAATCTTTAGGAAAACGAAGACTTGCTTTGTTAGATTTACTGTTGGAATATGAAAAGAGAGGTGAAATTGATTTGGAAGGAATACGTGACGAAGTCAATACTTTCATGTTTGAGGTAAAGTTCGATATAAGGTGAAGTAGGTAAAGAGAATTCGGAGACAATTTAGGGATATGTTATTTGGTTCTACGACTCATATTTATAAATCGCTCTCAAGATCGATCTCAGACTTAGGAGCTTTTATAAATACACTAAAATAAATTAGAATTTGTTAGTAAATTTAGTATCGCTTAAATAAAATCCAATTGTAAGTTTTGATGACGACTTGGACCTATAAAACGCGCAACCTACAAAACTTAAGTTCCTTAGGTGAATATGCAATATTATGAATTTAGGCAAAAAGCAGAGAGTGGGGTGTCTTGATACTAGGTTCTTTCTTTCTATCGCTCTTTATGCTGAGTAAAGAGTGAATATGAAAATAAAATGAAACCTACAACTACTGTATACGTATTCCTATAATAGATATGTAATTGTACAGTGCCTGATTTTTGTCGAATTGCAACACGGATGCCAAAAATATTTTTAATTGTATAAAGAAGATTATAATTTCCAATACAAGATATCATATTTATAATATTAATTCCAGGGTCATGACACTACAGCCACAGCGCTTTCATTTGGCTTGATGATTCTGGCTGAATACCCCGAAGTTCAGGTAACTATAATTTGTAGCTAATAATTACTTTAATTTTCTAGATTCTTATATATTTTAAATTAAACTTTGAGGCCGGATTAATCTCGTATATTTTGTGGTATACATTTTTGGAAACCTAGGCATTTGGCTGTAGCTCGTGGCCACATATAGGCCTACTGGGTCTACTCGCGGCCACGTAATATTATCAGTAGTACCCGCGACAAAATAATTGGTATTACATATTTTTTTAGTTAATTGACGTCGACGAGAATTCGGGGGAAAGTGGGGAACGGAAGTGTCTTCATGGGAATGTAGTATATTATCATTTGTTTGCCAGAAACGACGTGAAACTACAACAAACTATATTTCTCATATAACAGGGTAGGCTGTCATCAAACTTATTGTTAAGAAACTCAGTTCTCCATTCTACTCTCTTTTTCTCTGTATCTATCAAATTATCCTTTCCTGCCCTTTGTTTTGTTACCAAAGCGAAGGAAAGAAAACAATTAATTCTTCAAGTGGGAATCGAAATCACACCCGTGGCGTCTATAGTCAGATCCTGTGACGCTGCGCCGCGCACAGCCTTCTTAATTATTACCAGCTATTATGTATTATTTTTCTAAATATTCCGAGTATATTTTTTTTTAGGAATGCATTTACAATGAATGCAACGAAATCTTGGGTGACTCCGACCGACCAGCAAGCGCGGCTGAATTCGGTGAGATGAAGTATCTTGATGCTGTGATCAAAGAGATATTAAGAATCTATCCGACCGTACCTTTCATAGGCCGACAGATAGTGGAAGACTTTATGTTGGGTAAGGTTATTTTACTAAAGACCCTATATAGCCGACAAGATCTGTGAACGTGGGTTCTATTTCACCCTAGGAAATATTTTCCGATCAATCAATTAACCAAAAAAAAATTATTGCACAAAAAAAAAGTTTTTTTTTAAAAGTGCTGATACGATCTTCAACCCTTTTTTTGCTCAATAAGTAACCCCTTATGAACTTGAACGTATGGCTTAGTAGTCAGAGCGCCTGGTCGGTTTCCAGGAGGCGCGGGTTCGAGTCTCGCTACGTTCAAATTTTTATACGTTTTCTAAATAAGTATTTTTCTTTCCTAAGTGTGGAATAACGCTTTAAAAATGTTTAAAAATAACCCCTTATAGGCAACATTTTATTCTTTTTAGCTTCCCGCTGTATCTCACACACACTGGCAAAGGGAATCTGGAAACCTAGTGATAAGATTGAGGCCAGTCGTGGCGCAGTGGCACAAAGTGTGACTGTAAAACTGACTGGTTGTGGGTTCGATCCCCACTCGAGGAGTTGAAATATTTATTTAAATTTATATTTCCATTTCTTCGCCACCACCGACACCAGTGTCGAGGCAAAGCGCGACGTTGAGTTCTGCCACTCAACACGCAATACCTCCAGAAAGTGGGGAACGAAGTGTCTTAACATTAGGTTCACTCTGCCTACCCTGCTGTGTGCGGGATACAACGTGAAGCTGATTTATTTATTTTTTAGTGATAAGATACTTCCGTTCCCCACTTTCCTCCGAATTCTGGAGGCAATGTGTGTTGAGTGGCGGAACTCAACGCCGCGCTTTGCCTTGTTACCAGAGCGAGGAAATTAAACTATTATTTACTTCATTCTCCCGAGTGGGAATCGACCGGTCAATTATCATACAGTTTTGGGGAAGTGACAGGAATCTCAAAATTTTATAATAAACGCACAAGTGGTTAGACATGCCATTCTTTTGTTTCTTATATACGTATTATTTCATATCACATGTTAAAATCCATTTATAAAGTTGTTCCCAAAAAAAAATTCAATCCATCCATACTATAGCATTATTGCAGTATTTTTATATACCGGACCGTACATTTCGATAGACACATGACACGGGAGAGAGGAAAAGTAATATCTTTTTTGTATGAACCGTGTATTGTTGTATAGCCGTCGAGCAAGTATATCGAAACAACGGCGGACATTGTTCAAATACGTTTTTTTTTTGACAATGCTCCCGTATATTCGGACGGAAATGGAAACTTTCGGCTTGCTATGTTTGTGGAATTCCCTAAATATAGACCATTATTTAAATATGGTGAATTTAAACACCTCAGGATTAGTTTCACGCTGTATCCCGTTTATAGCACGGTAGAGGAAAGCTAGTGTTAAAAAACTCTATTCTCCACATTCGAATCCAAATCCAAATTTTCGAGACATTTCGTTTTAAGTGGCTGACCTCAACGTCTTGTGATCAGGGCGAGGATATGACAAAATGAAATATTTAATTCCCCTGAGTGAGGATCGAACCAACTACCGTCGCTTTTGAAGTCACATGGTGTGTTACTATACCACAGAGACTCAGACCTGTAACTGATATCCACCCAAACACCTTTGAAATTATTACTTAATAAATAATGTTTTGGCTTGTGATGTGTCTAGTGGTTAGAATCGTTTATAGTTGTGATCGTGAAGAACCCAAAATCTTTTCCGTTCAGTTCCGTTTGTTTGTTTGGGTCAAATTTAGTAATTGAAATTTAACCCTCTTCCCTTTAACTGATTGATCTGAAATTTGGTATACGCCTTTGATGCTGGTGACAATACAATAAAAAAAAAGAATTATGTGAAACTATCATATACTAACTCTAGATACGCAACGCCCAACGATTTTATTATTTGTCTGATCAATACCCCAGATGGATAAGAAGATTGGTGCGATCTGGTAGCTAGGACTTACCGAATTATTTTTTAGCTTTTAGTACATTACGTACATTATTTTTATTGTAATAAAACCGTTTAACATAAAAATATTCTTTATTTAATTTATTTATGCCATTAGAAGGTATCGCTTTAATAAAATATTTGCCATCAGAAGCTTATTCAAATAACTGAAACTCGACAATATGACATTGTCATAACTCGAAGCTCGTCCGAAGAAAAGCCAAGAGCGCGTCCTATCTTCCTCTCCACTATAACTGTGAACTAGTTATAATAAAAGGAAGAAAGAGTACACAGCACCCTGCAGTATGTGAGATACAGCGTGAAGCTGAAAAAAAAAGAAAGAGTAAGGGCACCGCCCCGCCCCTACACCGTGAATTCTGACCAGACCACAGCTTTACAGTCATCGTTGAACCCTCCGAGACACTTGTGTGTGATCTTTCTGAAGGTACTTGCTACGCTTGTTTATATTAGGATTGTATTAGAATGGTGATTCGTGATGTTCATTGATTTGTGAGATCAATATAAGTCGTTGGAACGAACGCACTACCGCAAGGCGGCCGATATGTTAAATAAACGCACAGCACACACCCCGCTGCTGTCTCGTTTGTATTCTATATTAAAACAAGTTGTTAGGCACTTGTAGGCACACACTACTACATACACCAGTGTTCCAGGACATAAAATAGCACCACACACCCGTATGCGACGGGCGGACACTACTACATACACCAGAGCTCCAGGACATAAAATAGCATCACACACCTATTTATCCTACAACGAGTTATAGAACTATTGTAGAAGCCGTTATATATAAATATCCAACTCCGGACAAGCATCGCTTACGCAAATTTCGCAAATTCGTAAGCGCACCGCAAGATTGAATCGAACGCTATATAATAGGCCCACGTTACTTTAAAACCACGTTACTTTAGCTAAAGTATTAGCTTCGAAGACAAGTGTCTTAATAACGCTGATTTGTGTGACCGATATCAGTTATCAGCAAGCCGTGGCCTACTAAATCTCGACATCTGTCATTTTTGGCTCTCTACGATAAACAAAGTGTCGAACAATACGTGGTACACTACCGCACTAAGTCGCACGTAGAGAATACAGTATAAGCCTTGGGGCGGCTAGCTTTCTACGATAAAAAAAGTGTCAACGAATACGCGCAATGCCACTACACTGTTGTATAATACCATAAATCGTCAATCCATCATACACTAATCGACACGTAGAAATCACAGTATAAGCCATTACATCTATGTCCAACTCCATACAAGCATCGCCCACGTACCGTGAGCGCCCCGCGAGACGAAATTGAACAGATATAAACAGCATTCATTTATTTATTATAGACATTTAACAGTATAACAATACTGTACTTATGTTCGTAACTCCTTCTGCAAACTCAATGTGTCGCCCCTACACATATTTTTATATAAGAAATTTGATCCTAAAAGATCGTGCCATTATTGGCTTCGAATTATTATATTATATTTATTGTACATTTGATACGAGTCTTTATGTGCATCATATTTATTAGTACCGTAGTATTTAAGAGTTCGACTCGACCGCTGCCTTCCAAGCATCACCACCACCTATATAGACGGAACGATGGTTGCGACACTCGGGATGACAATACACGAACTCGTCTCGATTAATATAGTATTAAAAATGTATAGTTTGTATTATTCATAATTAACTATGTTATTTATTTATATTGCCATGCATATTTTATTTTATTTATTTATTTTTAACTTATATCCAAGGTACATACTGTTACAGACCTCATACAGATCTTGAAGTTCAGCGATCCATAACTAATAATAAACTCGTAGATCGTTCTAAATCAATCTACTATATGGCTTCGACACTATATTTCTTATATATTACGTATTTTTCAGTATTTTGATACCAGTATTTTTTCACATTTTTGAATATTGAATTGTAAAATTCAATTATTTTCAAACGCTATTGCTTTTTTAAAAGCAACGATGCGTTATTTTCGTCTAGACGTCAACCTTTTCTCACTGAAGGTGTTTCTTCATAGCACGATTTTTAAATGAACATTCTAATTGGTGCACTTTGAGTTCTTATTTCAACACTAGCGACTTATGTGACTCTACTTGCGTATATATATTGCGTATATGAGGCCAGTCACAGTGCAGCGGCACAAAGTGTGACTGTAAAGCCGACTGGTTGTGGGTTCGATTCCCACTCGAGGAGATGAAATATTTACTTAAATATATATTTCCATTTCTTCGCTCTGGTGTCGAGGCAAAGCGCGTCGTTGAGTTCTACCACTCAACACGCAATGCCTCCAGAATTCGGCAGAAAGTGGGGAACGGAGTGTCTAATACCTTTCCCTCTGCCTACCCTGCTGTGTGCGGGATACAGCGTGAAGCTGAAAAAAAAAACTTGCGTATATATTTGTTAGATATCATTCAAGTTTATTTAAACATATTTCATTGCATTTAATTACAATTGTTTTGGTATATGATTTTTGTATAATAGTATTAGCAGCAATTCGGTCTCGTTTAAAATAGCGGGTTGTTAGAAGTCCCATTCACCATGCAAACTCTTTAAATGTATAGAAAATGCAAGATATAGTGTCGTATAATAATATCTTACTACTACGATTCTTTGGAAATGAGACCGTTCGATACCCACTAGGAGGAAAGATATATAAATAAATTCTCTTCTCTTTCTAGTGTTTGTCCATCACTCTGTACCAGACAAGGCTTGGTGTTAAGTTCCTCCATTTATCACATAATGTTTCAAAAAAATTGACGGAAAGTGGGGAACGGAGTGTCTTAACACTTGCTCATTCCCATTCCCTGCTATGCGGGTATCGCCTTCTCTTAAATTCAAACTATTCCAATCGAAATATTGTCAAAATCGTTGAAGTAAATAAGCTTACAAAAAAAAAATGCAGACGGACAGTAAATATAGTATTTATGTTAAAATATCAATGTAATTTCGAGATCTATGAAAAATGCCATCTTCTAAGTGAACGACCTGTGAAGATTTGTTTTAATGGAAATCTTATTGTCTGAAATCAAGTGTTGAAAATGACGTGCATTTTAGTCTGCCTCTATATTTTTTTGTTTGGGTTAATGTCTTGCTTACGTTGCACGCCTTGTCTAGCTGTATTTATATTTATATTCATAAAAAATAAAATATAATAAAATAATCAGTGTCACGCTGTAGCCCGCATACAGCTGGGTAGGAGAGGGAACCCAGTGTTAAGACACTCCGTTTCCCACTTTCCGCCGCATTTTTTGAAGCATTACCTGTTGAATGGTCCCACCATTCAACAGGTAATGCTTCAATGCCGGACGCCGCAACGCCGGACTTTTGCCTTGTTACCAGACCGAAGAAATGAAAATGCTATAAATATATTAATATTTATATAATAATATAAATAATCATTTATTAACTATTTCAACACCGTTACTGTTTACACCCTTGCATTGCATTTTTTTTGTAATAGGGGCACCTATTACAAAAAAAAATGCAGACCCCTAGACGGCCTCAATTTACATGGCCTCTATTTATATCCATAAATTGCACACTACATTCTCTTTTATTTCATACGAGTTAAAAGGTACATATATTGAGAAGGAAAAAGAATTGTTTCATTGAATTATTTCAATGCTTTATATTTTCCAATAGAAATATATTTCTTTAGAAAGACAAAAAAAGACGTTGAGTTCCACCATTCAACATGTAATGTTCCGGAGATTGGGCGGTGCGAGTACCCCGCATAGCAGAATAGGCATAGAGAATATTCTCTAATACAGTTTACTTTTGATTCAGGCCGCTTTGGCACATCAATTTGCCTCCGACTGTACGCGACGGTTGTAGATTCGATTCCCACTTCAAGATATGATTTATTTTCCTTGTTTTAGTAACAAGACAAAGTACGGCTTTGAGTTCCCGACATTAAACAGGCTGAAATTAGACGGTTCGGGGGCACGACAGTGTGAAGACAGACACACATAATAAATATTTTCCTTTACAGGTGATGTAAAAGTGAAGAAAGGCTCAGAAGTTCTTGTCCACATATACGGTTTACATCGTAAAGAAGACTTGTATCCCGAACCAGAGAAATTCAAGCCGGAGAGATTTTTAAACGGAGAGTCCAGACATCCCTACGCGTATGTACCATTTAGTGCTGGACCTAGAAATTGTATAGGTAAGTATTTACTTAATGTTTTATTGAAATTTTGCGATTTGAACTAAGGCCTTTCGATATAATTTTCTCTACTTTGGGTGTATGTATGTTCGAATTGTCAACGTCACAATTTTCATATGATAGTTACAACTTTGTTTTTAACAAATTTATTTTGAGATTTTTCCGAATATATTGAACAGTCAATCATTTACCGAAAGACATAGTCATTTACTCAATAATTTATTTAAAAAATATTGTACCTGAACTACTGCTAGTACCTACGTACTAGCCGAAGCTAATCGGATTATCACCAGCACCTTAAATATCACCTAACGCTCTATAGCCAACTATTAAAAGTTGAATATTTTAATAAATGAAATTCTAACATTTAGATGCAATGTGGATTATAATATTTTAAAAAAAGTTTATTAATTTTTTTTACGTGATATTTAAATTTATTATTTTCATTTTGGAATACGCAAAATCTCAAAAATAAAGCGGAGGGTAAAAACGGAGTATATTAAGTGTAGGTTTCATAAAGCTAATAAATAAATAACTTATATATACCGCTTTGTGGCGAGTAGCGGTGCAGGGGCACAAAGTGTGACTGTGAAAGCAACACCAGTCAACAAGGTCGATCCCCACTCGAGGAAACGAAATATTTATTTAATTTTTTAAATTTATATTTCTATTCTTAGCTCTGGTGTAGAGACAAAGCGCGGCGTTGAGTTCCGCCACTCAACACGCAATGCCTCCAGAATTAGGCGGAAAGTGGGAAACGGAGTGTCATAACACTACCTAGTGTTCCCTATGCCTTCCGGGTGCGGGATACAGCGTTAAGCTGATTAGATTTAATTTAATTTAACATTTATATATATCACTTGAAATTTTTTTGCAGGCCAGAGATTCGCAAAATTGGAAATAAAATCTGTTTTAAGTGAGATAATAAGGAATTTCAAGTTGGAGCCGAAAGTGCCCGGCGCGCGGCCCTCGCTCAAAGCGGACCTCGTGATGAGGACCGACGACCCCCTGTACGTTAGGTTTGTACCGCGATAAGTCCATTATATACAAGCCATAAATTTCTTCGGATTATTTATTGAATAAAATTATTCATTAATTCTGTTATTTTATTTTGTACTCCCTTTTACTCGTGATTTCGTCCCCGGATCAAATGGTAATTTATTTATTTATTCAGAAAATAAAAGTCAATCAGGGGCAGTTGCTTAAAGGCCCTTATCAGAATGAAACTCGTGCAAAGTATGTATTGTTATTAGGTTATACATATCACTTATTTCAATTACATAGAATCTCTTTATAAATAATTTAGAAACTTTTAGACGATATGTGTTTTTATCTTGTTTTTAAAATTGTTAACCGCTTCCGACTTCTAATACAATATATAATATATTTTGTAATTCGAACCAGTTCCTGAGATTAGCTAAACAGTGAGTTTAGTTGGTCGAACCTGAGATTAGCTAAACAGTGGGTTTAGTTGAACAGTGAACACAATGTTCTTTAGCTTTATAATGTTAGCATAGATAATAGAGGGGTACGCTTATTTAAACAAATATCAAATGTAATTATACTTTATCATTACATTCTCATTTATTTGTTAGCATCACGCTGTACCCTGCATATAGCAGGGTAGAAGGAGGGAACCTTGGAACCTTGTATACACTTCGGTCCCATTAAGACTCTTCCGTTCCCAATTTTGTTACTGAGTTCTGGAGGCATTGCGTATTGAGTGGCGAAACTCAACGCAGCACTTTGCCTTATTATTAAAGTGAAAAAACGAAAATTATTTTTTATCAAAAAACAAACTGACTTTAAACAAACTATAATAAAAAGTATAAAATAAATTTACTTCAAATAAAGAAATAGTACTTTGATTTTGTTAAGTAAATTTATTTTATACTTTTTAGTTTGAAGTCGGTTTGATTTTTATTAAAAAATAATTTATTTTACGATTTTAAGTGATGGGTAGACCTGAAAAGGATGCTTCTCGACCGTGTACGTAGTAGTTGTACTATTACAGGGGTTCCCAACCTTTTCTTGATCAAGGACCACTTTTATATAATTCTTAGTAGCAGGGACCACTATGCATGTAGGTATAATAAAAATTAACTGTGATAATTAAACAGAAACTTCCTGTCACCATCCCCAGCCATAAAATTAAAATCGCTCGCGGACCATATTTAGGCTTCTGCGGACCACTGGTTGGGCACCACTTTACTATTACATAGTAGCTTCAATCTTAATTGGGCATATTGATAAGAACGTATATAAAAATATTCGGGCGAATTGAGAATTATTCCCTTTTTTAAGTCGGTTGAAAATATAACCATCTTCTTTTTTGAAGATGGTTAAAAAGAAATGCAACGATTGAGGAATCTCATTTCTGGCGAAAAGTTTTAACAATGTTTTTCTTTGTAATTATTACAGTAAAAGTAGTACAACTACTTAGGCCATCTATGGTCTTCATCGTCAGTTACACGTCATAAAATTGTGATTTCCGAAAGTAAACACACGAGTCTTTACAAAATACTCAAATTCTTGTAAGTGTGCCTATAAAATTTCCTTCGATTTCTCCAGGATCCCATTATCAGATCTTGAAAACTTTCTTTTTTTTGGATTTTTTTTTATAAATATTAAACATTTCATTGCTTCGAGTGGCAAGCGGACCCACAACTGGCCTCAATCGCCTCCACTAGACTGGTCTCCATCATTACCATATATGTATATAATATAAAATACTATGAAATGCTGTAATTTAATTAACTTAGCCGTCCAGTTTGAGCTTCAGCTTATTCGAGTAATTAGTACAAACTTAACAAAGACCACTGTTTGTGAATTGAAATACGAATACCTACGCATGGACAAACGCAATCGAAATCACACAAGTTAGAAAATAATAAAATATTTTTAATATAGTAAAATATAAATGATAAGAATTTATTTTAAAAATCCCATAACTTCTAATCTATATCTATACCAAAGTAGTATGGATTCGTTGGGTCTGGCGCAAGCGCCAGAC
>JAAIXJ010000049.1:986283-1142516 GCA_013403705.1 Heliconius hermathena | reverse complement strand
AAGTCTGTGACACAAAGTGACATGCGAGGGAAAATTTCCTTCCTAAGGAAAGAAGGACCAGAGCCTATTCTTGCATTTGAAAGCAATGAAGAAAAAACGCACAGGCGTATTGCTGCCGATAACAGAATTAGCGGTGCCTTAGATGCATTGGTGAGACCGTGAAATAACGAAACGTAGGTGCTGCAAAAGAAGAATGAAAGAAACGTAAGATATGTAACATTAAATCCCTCGTAACTAGTTATGTAAAATATCCTAAATTGTATGGGTTGCCGAAAATACACAATAAGACTAAACTGACTGTATCTTCAATAGTTAGCCAAATCGGTACGCCGAGGTATAAACTCAACATGCCATGGACTCTTACCATTTTGTTTGTGGGCTGAAAGATCTTAAGTTAGCTAACAAAGAAACCATACTCACCTATTTCAATAGTGAATCTTACCCACATTTATCTACCATTGGCAAATCTTTATTTCAAAGAGCCCACCAATTCTGCGACGCTGTACACCTAGGGGACGAGCTTTGATGGGTGAAGAATGCCTTTCATCAGAGCAAGATGCCTACTCCCCTCCAACGTTATCAGAAGACCCTCAGTAGAAAGACAACCGGGACTTCTATCATATGTAAAACAACTTTTGAAACAGACAGAATTGCAACATTTTAAGAGAAAAGTTTCCATTAAAACTATATTTAAGTCTAACAAGAAAGTAAATCCAATTCTTAAGACCAGTGAAACGTAATTTACCTCTGCAGTGTGTAGAGCTATAAAAACTAGATAGTAACTGAGATTTAAAATAAACTGTTCAAAAAAGGGGAAGCATCGATATTGGGGGAATGCTCGATGTCAAGAATGGACATGCATCGAAGTCAGCTGCGTCTGAGTAAAGAGCGGATAAACCTAACCATAATATCGGGTCTTATAACTCCCAAACCCTCGCTCGGGAGAAAAGATATATACAGAGGTCACGAAAAAACATGGCATTTGTAAATAGATAGAAGAAGTAAAGAAGAAGTAAAACATACAGAGAGTAGGGCTGTTGGCGCTCCGTTCTCTCTGACTACCCCGCTAGGGATAAAGTGAGATGTAAAAAATAAAGAATAATGAAAAAAATAAATAAAAACAACTAAAGAATATTAATAGAAATCGTTAAATTTTAGATATATTTTATTAACTCTAAATATAAAATTTAAGTTGAAGTAGCTTATTTTTGTACTGTTCTATATGCTAAAAACAGTAATATTATTTATAACGTTTCCATTACACTGAAACTAAATGCCATGGAAGTGATATAGCAAGAAGATTCAGAAGAATAAAATCCGAGAAAAATTCACGAACAAAATTTAGGTATTACGTAAATTTTTAGTCATAGCTGGTTTAAACATTAAAAATTCTTCACACGACCCATCAGTGAGTACTAGTACTATTAGAAATATGTCTAAGATTCAGGACTACAGCCTGAAATCAGACCCATTCGTCTACTCTAAAAGCTAATAATCATTGTCTTCAGCTACTTTTCTTCCAGCGTCATTGCCATCTTTTACTATTTTACTAGCAATGACGTCGCAACCAATGATGTTTTTACATAAAACACGTTGGAATTTTATGAAAAACTCATTCAAAGTACATGAAATTTGCTGGTTACAGATTTGTTCAAAATGTCAATATAAGTATATATTAACGATTGCCGAAACATTTTTAATCTATAAGTAGTAAATAAAGATATCAATGACGATTCATGTGCTAAAATTAGGAGAATCCAATTTACGACTTATTTATAAATTGTTAAAGCATCCGTGGCGGCAGTTGCACCGTCGGAAATTAAAGCTCTGCATGCTAACATTATTATAAGCCAAAATAAACACTACGTTAGATAACGTATTTTCGTGGCAATATTTAAAACAAAAACTCGCTCGATCAATGACCCCATTTTTATAAACTTTTTTTGCGATCGATTTTTGTGTAGCTACACCTAAATTATAAGCACGTTTTATTATTAAAACCTTTAAGTATGTACTTATTTCATTAAAAATAGCAAATAAAATTAATATAGTTTAATTACGAATATTTTTGAAAAGAAATTAGCTAAGAACACACCAAATCTCCACGTAAAATATTCAATTTTTTGAAGGTTTTTTCTTAAAATATATTTTTGTATATACTAAATCATCAAACTTGTCTAGACGACTTGTTTATTATTTAGTTAAGTATTTAATATGATATTTATCTTATTAAAATTATTTACTATTAATGAGTAATCACAAGGAAATTGAAATTTGTGCGTTTTGGAGAACTGCCACTAAATAATTTGAATAAGGATAGTTATAAACATTGTATAGAATAATATTTGACTTGATATACTTTTACACGCTAATTTTAGTGTAATAATATCTATATCTATATAAAACTAACTAAAATTAAGTAGAGTATTTCTCAAGGAAGGTTTATAAATAGTTTATTATATGTAAATTCTTATGCAATTTGACATAAATACGATAAATGTGTGTGTACTACCCGTGGATACACTAACGTGCGTTGCTTTAATGTTAAGTACTACATGAAAATAATTTACGGGAGAGTTGTTCCTCTTAATAAGATCTACAAAAAAAGTCAGCGACAACATATTCGTAATTAAGAATAATTTATAGTAAGCATATTTCTGTCTAAAATAATAATTTGAATGTATTTTTTTATTGTGAGGGACGTTTGTCTATAATGGTATATAATTTGTCCATATTAAGCCTTATCCTTTTAAACACTTTATTAATTTTCTACGAAAAAAGAAAATACAAATAGTTTTAGAGAAAAACGTATTTAATTGTTTGACACATCGCTCCAACTAGGAACCGCTGTTTTGACTCATGATTCATTTATCCTTTACTCTCAGCATATAAATAAGTATATTAGTTGTCTTGGCCATTTGGTGTTGATCAAAATGTCCTTTACAGAAATTTACAGAAAATTACATTATCAAAAATTCCTTGCTACGAAATGGTTCGCCGCCCGCCACTCGTCCCCTTGCGTCCCCCGCGCCCTGCGCCGTTTTGCACTTTTAGTTTTAATACTTTTAAATATTTATTTTACGTTGATAATTACCTCAAATACCGTATACCTAAATATTTTTCTTAAAATACAAAAAAAAAATTGCGAGCAAAATCCAGTCCGTTCGACTGCCGCAAAGCAAGACGTCCCCCGCGGGACTTCACGTCCCGCCCTTACGCTCACAAGTAGCCACATAGTGATTGCATATTTTTCAGAGTCAGAGAAGCCTCTTCCCTACTCACCTGGTGTCGCTGTAAAAGCCAGTAGGACTAACTACATAAGGTTCAAGTTCTAAAAAAAAACGAGTAAAATCAAATAAATGCCCAAAAGGCAAATCGCCAAACCTGCTCAATACGCGATGCTATGAAAATTGCGCGGAATGAAAGTGAAAATCTTTAGTTTTCAATTTTTGTTTGTATGATGATAGGAAAAAGTCGACATTATATAATTATAATATAGACCGAGATTTCAATATTCTCCAATATCTTTCTCAAGTCGCCACGTAGTTTGCGCAATTTCTGTATGATAGATAGTGATTTTTGTAGTAATATATAATCTATATTTTAAACCGGAATTTTGGCGGAATTTATGTGGGAAAAATTACGTTTGCAGTGTACGCTTAGTTACAGTTTACCTAGACAAATATGAAATAACTAAACATTTTTCTATTAAATATGACAATTCTTGCAAGCAAAATCAAATCAATTCCCTAAAGACTTTTTATAATTATTTAGAGCACAACAGTATGGATAACCAAATTTAAAAAAAAAAAAAATTAGGGTTCTGTACCTCAAAAGGAAAAAAAGGGAATCCTTATAGGATCACTTTGTTGTCCATCTGTCCGTCTTTATTTGTCATTATAAATGCATAACGCAGGCTATAAACAGCTGCATCGACTCATGTTTCATTTATCCCTTACTCTCAGCATATAAATATGTATATTAGTTACTTTGACCATTTAATGTAGATAAAAACTGTCCTTTACTGTTTTTTCATTTTAATGAGTACTTTAGAAACTGTAACACAGATTTAAAATTACATTACTAAAAAATCTTTGCTGCGATATGGCTCGACGCCCGCAACGCGTCGTTTGCTTATAAAAGTGCATCTGCCACGGCCGCCTGGCTCTCTCGGGCGTGGAAGGAAGGCCTGGTCATGTTACCTAAGGCTTGGAAAAGTCCATGACGCCCTGAGGGTTACCGACCTATAACCCTCATCACGCCATGGCGAAGCTATTAGAGAAGTTATTCCTCCCACTTCTCCAGCACGACGAAGCAAGCAGTTTGGCGAGCGGGCACTCAACCACTCTGCAGGTGGCCAGAGCGGGTCACTACGCTGCATCAGCGATGAACCGAAAGGAGAGTGCAATAGTTCCTCGACGTAGCACCCGCTTTCGACCGTGTGTGCCTATTTCGACAGCAGGTTCCCTGGAGCAACAGAGCGACTACCTGAAAGTTGTTATTGACAGAAGACTTTCGATGAAGGACAAGTCAAAAAAGCCGCCGCAGTGAGGACCGCAATGGTCGTGCAGCGACCACTCTTCAAATCCCTCCTACCCCTAAGAACGAAGCTATAGCTCTACAAGGCGTGGGTCTTATCTTATCTTCGCCAGTACTAATCAACGAGGAATCCTGCAGATGGTCTAGAACCTCACTCTCCGGCGAATGACCCAGGCACTATACTACGCGAGGAACATCACGCTTCATCACAATCTAAAAATAAAAAGGGTCCAACTCGGGTCCAATGCGTTATTATGTGCTGATCGGGTCTCAATCGGCTGAGCTGACCACTCTGGTGGCATTTGATCATCCTTTCAATCCCACCAAAAATTCTTCTCCCTGTATCTACTCTAGGGCAGGTACACAGTCCTAGGGCCAAAGGGACCACTAACGACGCACCCATATTGATGGGTGCCGACCTTGAGACCACGGCCAGAAGGCTAATGCCCTGATGCCTTTCCCCAGCGCCAGAAGAAAGGAGCTGGACGAGAGAATGCTTCAATGCTAGCTCTATAGTAAAGTAGAGTGCTTCTAAACCTACTTTACTTAGACTATAGTAAAGTAGATTTAGAAGCAATTGCACGTATTTTGAAGCTCTCTAAATAATTATAATGTATTATTTCAGCGCATTGTAGTTGATTTCATCTTTCGTTTAAGTTTGTTTAGATAAAAGAATGTAGTCTGTTGTTTATGATTTTTACCATTTAAGTATTCTGTTGTTTGTGTCGTTTGTCTAAGGAACGTAATTCAGTATATTAAATAAATAATTCAGTAGTTTAAGCGGGCGAAGCCGCGAGTGGGTCGCTAGTAAATTTATAAAAGTAATATAATTTTTTAAGAAACTTTAGTTCCTAAACATACTGTGCGACTCAATATTGTTTTAAAATTTAATTGTTCAATTAATTTAAATTACATGATAATATGGTATTTTTTTTAACCGTACTTCATGCATACTTTTTAGATGATCTATAGAGCTGAAGACGTTAAGCAGAAATATAATAATTATAATCTGATCGATTGATTGTTTATTTTATGGCTTTTAGGCGTGCCAGTAGAGCATAGTTTACTTCGCCAATGTCACGTAGAATGAAGAATAAGAAGAAAGAAACGAAGGAGATTGATTATTTAAATATAGACAAATTATAATTTATAATCTGTACAAGTTTACGTCTAAGTTGGAGTGTCAACTGTCAAGAGGAGTTGAAATAAACGTTTGTTTTGTGTACAAGTACATAATATATATTCAGTATTCCATTTTTTGTTTACTACCGAAGTTTTATTTTAACTGCGTTTTTATTATATACATATTTTTCGATACTCGCAAACTATGTCTGCCACACATTGTGCTATATTAGGGTGTAAAATATCAATATACAATAACCCTATAGGGGTATCTTTTCATTCGTAAGTTTACCAAATATCAGATTCATTTGTTTATAACAGTTTGTATTTAAATTATATATATATTTTGGATCGTACGGCAGGTGTCCATCTTCTAATGAAATGAGGAACAGATGGCTTCTCGCTTTGAGAAATAGATGTGCCCTACTTGACTGGTCCAGAAGTCGGATATGCTCTAAGCATTTTGAACATAAATATTTTAATTCTCAAAGAAAACTGAAAGATAATGCAATACCTACTCTATTTCCAATTAGCAGTAAAAGCCAAAAAGTAAGTATTTTTTAAAATTTGAACCTAGGACCCAAGCCCATTTGAGCAATACAAAACTCTTATTCTAAATTATTCTGCTCTATATAGTTTTTATCAATTTCTGCTACCCAAAACTTATTGCTAATTGTAAATACTATTTGTTAAATATTTTAACATTTTTTTAAATCTTATTCTAAATTAACCCTAGATTACTAACCTTATTTTTCGCCGCTTATTACGAACCTTTGTCGTTTCAACTACGGTATTTAATACAGGGGATAATGGGTTTTATTTAAATGAAAGGTGTATGGTTTTATATTTTTTTATTAATTATTTATATGTTTTCTTTCTATTTATTATGTTTACATAAACCAAAATATAATAATTATTAACCATCAGCCTTATGAATAAGATCATAGGTTTAATGCAAAATCAACAATAGTCACATATTTAAAGTTGTTATATAAAAAGTAAATATTATAAAAAGTAAATGTAACAAACAATCTCTAAATATTAAAAATAACAAACGTAATAAACTAATAAAATAAACATTTTGATAAAAATCTAGCAATTAATATATTTGTGACATACGTCAAGTTTGTGCTCCACGTACAAGGATTTATTGCACTTGGTGCAATTTTCAGTCATCCAACATCCTTCGCTTTGTGGGCAAAAGGCACAAATTTACCCTTTTCTTTGCACAGGAGGTACATCCCACGGTGCCAATTGTAGAATTCGAAGTACTTCTTCCTGACATGTTCAATAACTGTGTAATTGAGTCCCGCAGACAACTTTAAAGATATTGACAATATCAACTGATATTGTCAATATCTTTTGCATGTGTGATTTGATTAGCTTGTGATACAGAGCTTTTAGGTAATCATGTCTCGATAAAGGTTTTTTGTTAGCATATATATTATAAGTTACATAAATAACGTACCTATTTATAAATGTAATGTTTAGCATTCTATAAACACAATAGCCAGTGTGTTTTTCTATTGCAAAAAGCAAGGAAGCACATCTGGTCCAATGTGTCTACACCTCCTTTAGTTTGGTTGTAAAATTCAGTCAAGAGTTGTGTCACTACTTATCTGACTATCTTGACCTGAAAGTTGCTGCTGGGTCAAAGTAAAAACTTCATCTTCACCATCTGTTTCATAAGCAGGATCAACCTCAAAGTGGTCTTCTGTCTCACTCCATGATGATTTTTTTTATATTGCTGTCGACTTGTAATAATAACTGATGAATCACATCTAAACAACGAAAAATAAATAGCATTGAATATAAACAAAATAAATAAACAATGCAAAAAATAACGCAAATATAAGCTAACTAAATAATACAAAATATTACGTTATTACTAACCTTCGTCGATTCGACGAGCCATGGTTGGTAGAATGGCGCTCACGGGACCCCTGCGCTCAAAGCATTATCATCAGTCGCGGGGCCAATGGGTCGACATAGATTACCTAAAGTATGAAAGCCGTACGATCGCGTGCGCAAAAGTTAACACGATTTAAACGAACCCGCGTTGTCGAATCGATGAAGGTTCGTAATCTAGGGTTAAGGAAGAATTATTTTGAAAACAAACATTTAAATGTCAAAATCATACCTTCTCTTCATCTTAAGATCTAGCCAATTAAGTTATTGTGGAGGTACGTCAAACTTATTATACACTTATGTTAGTTATTAATATCTATGTAGTTTTTTTTTACAAATTCTCCAATTCTAGTCTACTTCTAGTAACATTTAAACTTCATGTTTTCTAAATTCTTAAAAGTTTCTTTAAATAAAAGAATTTTTAAAGGTTTGAAAGATTATTATTGTTGATCATTTTCAGGTTGACAACCCACCTAACAAATCCAAAATTGAGAGACATCTAAATAGACTAACTCAGTCAGAACTGATATCTGATATAAAAAATAGTATTAAAAGAGCAAAGGAGCCAGCAAATTTGGAAACTATGATCACTGAAGATTTAAAATGTAAAGTAGATTCAACAACAGAAGCCCAATTATGGCTTATAATAAAAAAACAAGAACATCTAAACACCAGACTGCTAGACAATGTTATTCACAATAAAAAACATGTAGAAATTTTGAAAAAAAATGTGGATCAAACTAAGTCTTCAAAACAAGATATGGATCAGAATATGGAGACTTATAAATATATTGTAAAATGTCTGCAGGAAAAACTTGCAACTTTAGAAGAACAAATAGAAATTCTGACTGCTGTGGAGTCACGCTAATAGTCTTAAGATTATACTTTGTAGATCCCTTGAACATGTGTCGTAATTTAAAGATAGCCCATCTTTAAATTACGACACATGTTCAAGGGATCTACAAAGTATAATATTGCAAGGAATGGAGAGGAGTACCCACACTCCTAAATTTTGTGTCATGATCAGAATTAAGTAAAAAAATGTTTCAATTTAATCATTTTTATCATTTGCATTGCATTTAACTGTAACCAGGATGCTTTTGATCAAGAAAATCGTAAATTTATGGATATGTATTAGTTGCTATTTAACAATAAGTTTACAATTAAAAGTAATACAAAACCAATTTTAAGTAACTTTATTTAATATATTAAGATTAACCCGATTACATCATTATGTATAAATAAATCAGTCAAATAATTATTGTTTGAACTAAATAACTTACTATACTATATTTTTAATATTAAATGTAATTGATCTTGTACTCAGTCTTATAATTGTACTATTTGCTTCTTAACTGTTTTTCTAAGATTTCACGCAGTTTACCTCTTTTATTTGTTTTGTCCGACAATGGTCTTCCCAAAGGTATTATTTCCATTTGTTGTAAACGTCGTCTAAACCTCTGGTAAAATTCTAACACATCTGGATTTGCCCAAACATGTCGAGAATCAAAATCTAAAACTCTTAAAGTATCTAAACTCTGAGCTCTACTAAGTGCGACATATGCTTGGCCAGCTTCAAATATTTTAGAAAGTGACATTTCTACACAATCTAATGTCAAGCCCTGTGATTTGTGTATAGAAAATGCCCAAGCCAAATTCAAAGGTACTTGCCGTCGACATAGCAATGATCCATTGGAGTTTTTAACATACCAACGCTCAGTCCTAGCCATGTATTCTTTTTTGTTTTTGAATCTAACAACTGGGAACCCTTCTTCAAACCTGACAACTACTCCTCTAGCTCCATTTACTAAACCTGCATTAACATTTATGTTCTTAAGAAGCATCACTTGTGCTCCTAATTTAAGAAGTAGTTTTGATGGTGCAACAGTCTGCATATCTAGGACATTGGTTGCATTTTCACTGTCTTGAGCTGAAAATAACTTCTCTTCACCATTTAAATCATTTAGCTTTGAGTTGTTTATCATTTTAGAGTCATTTGTATGTGAACAAAGACGTGTAGCCAAAATTCCATCACTTTCAATCTTTTGCCGAGCTGTTTGTAGTAAGCGTTCACTTATTTCTTTAGTTACTCTTCCTATTCTAATGTTGTTTAGAATTGAAATAAACTCTTTATCTGTTTGTCTATGGACTTCCTTTAGTTCAAAACAAAGTTCAATGCATTTTTCCCAACAAGAAGTTTGAAAACAAAACCTTTTCCCTGATTTTCCCTTGTCAACAACAGGTGGGAGTTGTAGAAAATCACCACAAAGAATAAGCTGAATGCCACCAAATGGTTTATCATTTTTACGAACATGCCTTGCGACAGCTTCTACTTTCTGAAAAAAGACGAAAAAATATTTTTTTCTTCTGAGTAGGTAGTAGCCTCTAGTGAGCCCTTATAGTGAGCGACATCATTTATATTTAAAAACACAAAATGCCCTTGATATTAAAAGACTGGATTATTGGAAGCTGTTGTGGAGCCTTTAACTGTAAACATGAATTGTTTGCATTTCCTCAATCTGGTAACAAGACAAAGCTTGGCATTGAGTTCCTCCACTCAACACACAATAACTTGAAAATAGATAGAAAACAGGAACAGGGACAGTGTCATAACACTAGATTCATTTTGCCTATTCATGTAATATTCACAGCATACAGCATGAAGCTAAAAGATATATTAAAACAGGGCTATTACCTCAAAAAACAATCCATCTACCATTGATATTTCATCAATAATTAGATGTTTGCATTTTCTCCACTTCTGTGCAACTAAAGGCAATTTTGTGGCTCGCTCACATAATTTCTCCAAAGATCCGCTACCATCGCCTATACCAGCAAATGCATGTAATGTTGTCCCACCTAAAATAAGAAATGTAAATTTTATTTTCTTATACTATTTCAAACAAGTTATATAAGAAATATATACCATAATGTAAAATGATAAACATACAAAACCTTACTCTTAATCTTAGAAATAACCTGAGGCTGCAGCAGCACTGTCTATGTATGTCTATACAAAAGTTGTGGGTTTGTTTCTGACTTGGGAAATGAATAAGATTTCTTTAGTCTATCCTGCTATATGTATATGGGTACAGCTAAAACTAAAATACAACCTACCTATATGACATGCTGCAACACCAGTTGATGCTGTAGGCATTGTAACATCTGGGGGTAAAGCAGCTACTATTCTTCTTAACAAAAAACTCTTTCCAGTTCCTGCAGACCCAGTGAAAAATATATTCTTTCCACCAAGACAAGCTTCTAAGACTCTTTGTTGTTCAGTGTTCAGAGAACTAGTAGTTGTTAAAGGGGAGGGTGAATAAAGCTTTTTTGGTGCTGGTCCTTTATTAATGTCATCCAATTTTCGTTTCTTGGATGGTGGGGATGGAGTTGTTGTAGAGGATTTACTTATCTTACTTTTTGCATTAGTAATATCAGCAACAGTAACAGGACTTATATCTTCAAATGCCTGTGCTTTACCACTTAATAATTTAGTTCGCATAGTTTGCTTAGATGGAGTTTTATCGATAGATTTTTCTTTGTCTCCAGTCATTTTTACAAATATTGTTCTTAAGAATGATACTAAATTTGTTGGCGGTGCGTTAGATATAAAAAGTGTACAATGGGCATCTTGAAATTTTATACTTGCTTTGCCCTCAACCATGAACTTCTTGAAAACATTTATACTTTTTAATGCTAATCGAATAGGAGCATGTTTTTCGCTAGTGATTTCCATAAACATTTCACGAAACTCATTTCTAATAATTCGAATAGAAGCAGTTTTATAATTAACTTTCCTCGTAATAGATCCCTGAGGAGTCATCCATTCTAGGGTCACTGCACATGACAAAAACGATTCCCCGGATTCCATTTTATAACGAGTATATCTTTAATACATAATTTTTTAAAAGAAAATACAAAACTAAACGGTGCGCGCGCGCATAAACTGTTAGATCAAAGACCCTTTGACTTTGACAGTTGATTTAATTTTAATAATAATACATTGCCATCTACATAAATAATAAATACACAATTGTTCTTTTATTCTTGCAACTGGCAATATATGAAAATTGTCACTTAAAAACTCTTGTAAACATAAATTTTATTTCTATAATCTTCTCTAAATCTCTTTCTACAAAGTGTACTTAAAGTTTATATTTATTACACTTTATTATTTTTTTACGTGACCTTCCTCCACTATCTTTGATACTGTGTTTTTGAAGGTCAACCGAGGTCTTCCCTACCTCTTTTACTTCTCACTTTTCTGTAATAAATCTTTTTGCCATTCTTTCATCACTCATTCGTTCGACGTGCCCAAACCATCTGAGCACGTTCTTCATCAATCTCACCGTGACTTCCTCGCTAGTACCTGCTATTCTGTGTATCTCTTCAATGCGGATTCAATCAGCTAATCTGAAGATCCACAACATTCATTTTTCTTTCATTCTTCTGTAATACCCACGTTTTGCACTAACACTGCATTGTGTATAATACGATCAAACGAACAGCTATGCTGATGTTTCGCCGTCTCATCAATGAAGCCAAGGCATCGTTAACACTGTCACAGGCAGCCATAGCCATATCTACTGAACATACTTCCCAAACATACCACTTCATTCATACTTTCTAATATCTTACTATTTACACTGACCTTCTGAATATCTTAAAAATCCGCATTTGCACAATCGATGAATGTCTTTGTTTGCTGCCAAATTCTTTTAATATGGAGACTTTAGTCAGTACGGTAAGCAGTCTACCTAACTCTTAAAAAGCACCTTCAGCACCACATTTCAAAGACAATCAAGTCCAATCTTTACACGCAGTTTTTGTTGGTTCGACCATGATTTAGTTGTATAGAAGAAAATACAAAATACTGGACAATCGAACCTTGATATTTTTGATTATGCGGCGATCTTTCCATATTTTCTTGAGCTTGACAGTAGATCGAGAAATAGCACATCTTCTTTTTATGTCCTCTTCACATCTATAGTATTTGTGACTGTGGAGCCCAGGTAGATATAGCTCTGGACATGTTCGTATTTTACTATCTCGCTTAAGTTGGGGCAGTCTTACGATCCACAATCACTATTATAGTTTTATGTCTGTATCTTTTTATGGTGAGGCCAAAATTACAACTAGTTCTTTCAAGGAGCATTAGGAACTGCTCTATTTCTATTTGTTTGTTGTAAGGAGAAAAGTATTGTCGATATATCTCAAATTTGAGATTACTCGACCACCAATAGAAAACTCTTTCACAGTATTCCAAAATACTTCTCATATTATTGTGTAGATAAGAAGTGAGAGGAATGCATCCCTGCCGAACACCGATTTGAGTTTAGAAAACCTCACAATCAACCTTGTCTATGCGAATGGCCGCGGTACCATCTTCATAAAGTCTACTTATGAGATAGATCAGATATCGTTCACACTCATTAGTGAAAGCACCTCTCATAGCAATTCTATACTAAAATCACTCATAATTAGATATTTCTATGGGGATATCGTCAGAACACGTAGGATTGTCACATCCTTAAGGTGTCTCATGACAGCATCTATTTCTGATTTAAAAATGGAATGTTCTTGTTCCATACCGATGTCACACTTAACTTTGGATGCCAATGATATTTGGTCGTCTAGAAATAGCATATCTGTAACCGTGTTATCAATAGAGTTTTCAATTGTCCAAATATTTGATTTAAATTGTCTAGTAATCGTTTTTATTTTAATATGAAGATATTTGAGCTCTGAATTGCATTATCTTCGACAAACAGCTTGTAACTCCGAACTAAACTGATTCTATCTCTGCCGTGCTAGCTCCAGCTGCCTTCTCGATACGCCATTTCTTTACGAGATCCCACTTATTAGACATCGTACGAGATAGACATCCAATGTTGGAGCTTTGTAACCTGTTGTTTGCTCTGGGAAATTTTGAACGAATCTTTAATTGCTGTCATTTCTGATTCCCATAGAACCTCTGGTGTCCTACAGTTATTTAAAGATTTATATTCCCACTTACGTTTTAACTTAATGTATATACTTAACTTACGTTTTACCGCGCTTACTGTTTTACAGAAGGTCACCTTATCTATAATTTCAATACGTAGTTATGTTTTCTTGACAATGCAGTTACGTAATTTTTACTCTATATGCCACCAGGGCTGGTCTTTAAAAACGGTGTTCATTATGGTAAGAATATTTTCAGAGGCAAATTGAATGAGGCGTTCTCCTCTCTCATTACGTGTTCCAAGACCTTAAAGTCCAACAATGTGTCTTAGGAAGAGTACATTCCAAGTATTAGGACTGAATTGAATGATTGAATAAGTTCTCGTAAAAAAAACTCGTTCTCTTTTTAAAAAATCGTATTATAATTAATTTAAAATATAATGCTTCCAATGACATTACTCAAAGTATTGCCCATCATTAGAGACCACTTTCTCCCATCTCTCTGGTAGCAATTGAATCCCCTGTCGGAAAAACGACTCATCTTTCGAGGCAATCCAGGAATCAAGCCATTTTTCGGCTTCTTCAAAAGAATGGAAGCGCTGCTCGCTTAAACCGTGCGCCATCGACCGAAACAAGTGGTAATCGGAGGGGGCTATGTCCGGTGAATACGGCGGGTGGGGTAGAACTTCCCATTGAAGTGTTTCCAGGTAAGTTTTGACTGGTTTTGCCACATGTGGCCGAGCATTATCATGTAATAAAATCACTTTGTCGTGTCTCTGCTCGTATAGTGGCCGCTTTTCTTTCAGAGCGCGACTCAAACGCATCAACTGAAGTCGATAGCGAGCTCCCGTGATAGTTTCATTAGGTTTAAGCAGCTCATAATAAATTACGCCCTGCTGATCCCACCAAATGCAGAGAAGAAGCTTAGAACCATGGATATTTGGTTTTGGCGACGATGTTGATGCGTGACCCGGCATGCCCCACGATTTTTTTCGCTTTGGATTGTCGTAGTGAATCCACTTTTCATCCCCAGTGACGATACGGTGCAGAAAACCTTTTCTCTTTTGCCGTTGAAGCAACAATTCACACATGAGAAAACGTCGTTCTACGTCTCTCGGCTTCAACTCATACGGCACCCAATGCCCTTGCTTTTGGATCATTCCTAACGCTTTTAAACGTTTTGAAACTGTTGACGCATCTACTTGTAACGTTTTCCCGAGCTCTACTAACGTCTGACATGGATCTTCTTCAAGCAATGCCTCCAATTCTGTCTTCAAATTTTGTCGGTGCTCCAGAACGCTCTTTGTCTTCAAGGTCAAAATCATTACTTTTGAAGCGCCTAAACCAGTCTCTGCACGTTGTATTCGACAAAGCATTGTCTCAACGAGAATTCTGTGTGCTTCTGCTGCAGATTTTTTCTGAATAAAGCAGTGCAATAAAATTCCCCGCAAAAACACTTTATTTGGCACAAAAGTACACATTTTCACAAAGGGAAAATAAATATGTAGTTGACACTGTAGTAAACACTATTCTACTATAATTTGAGGTTACATATAGTACTACTTTGGTGATTTGTTACCGTACGAAATTCCATGCACAGAGTGCCGCAACGCCATCTTTCAAAAAACAGCGAGCTTATTCAAGGTCCTAATACTTCACACCTTGGCATAGAAATCCCCCAGAATAATGAAAAGTTTCCTGTTAGGGACTTGGACCATGAATGTTACTAACTCTCTGTAGAAGGTTTGAACGACATCATCTTGACCTTGAATTATATTTATTGGAACTGGTGAAGCATTGATTTTTATAGATATAATTCTCTCGTTAATAGAGCCTAGGACAGCACTGTTTCATTTGTTCAGTGTAGCAATAGCCACTCCAGCAAAGCTGGATATTCATGGTGGCCGCTATCTTTCCAGTGAGTTTCACTTATGCCGGTTATATTGGAGTTGCATCTCTATAGCTCGCTTCCAAGATCGCTGTTGAAGATCTTAAGTTTGTCGGCTTTGAGGAGACCGCGAACATTCCATGAACCTATTCGGATATTATTACGCAGTTATATGATTCGCCAGTAGTATGATTTCCAGGAAATACACATGCAGTAATATATTTCACACCCTGACCCAAGTCATGGCGCTGCATGTTACACGGGTCGCTCGGCGTCAATATATTGTTCTTACACCTCGTTATAACTCTCATAAGAAGACTAAAGCAGTGGTTTCCCGTTGCCTTCTGCTTTAGTTCTTTTAGAAATTATTTATATATTAAGGCTACTAGCTAGATAAATGGTTATACCAGAGCCTCTGTTGTCTAGCAGGGAACACTGTTTGTGCAGGTGAGATTGACATTTGGGATGGTTAATTGCCTTCTCCTTACGGGGAGAAGGAGGAAAGTAATTATAAATAAAATATGTATTTATTTCTGTACTGTGACGGTGATGAAGCGGATAAAAAATGCAACGTATCAATAAATAGATTTATTCTAATCACCTCCTCTATTAATGTCATTAAACTAACTCATACGGTTGGGGCGTCGTGAGGCAAGTAATCACTTACTGTACTCATGAAAGTTGGGCTTTCTTGATCAGTGGAAAAAATATGGTATAGACTACAGCAAAATGCAGAGAGACGTACTGCCTGCTTCCACCGAAATGGCGGACTTTGTTTCAGCTACATATTTTAAAAGCACAGTTTTTAGAAAAGTCCACATAAACAAACGCCTCTTGAAAAGTTTAATTTTCTTTAAGGCTCTTAATTACATTGTACTGGCTATATATGTTATAGTCGTGATAAAAAAAAATTACTCAAGCAGTAAATTAAAAGACATACATACCTACTTTTAATTCACTGCTTCTTAATAAAAGAAAACATTAATCTGTTATAGTCCGTTTCTTTTCCCCTGCTATGATTTTCATTATTTTTGTTCCCGTTGGTTAGTCTTACTTCTTGAAATAATATATTCTACTCTTAAAATAATATCATTTGGGCTTCTTCTAGACCTTTGTTGACAATATAATTTGATTGGCATTCGTTACAGTTTCATGTAATTTTTTTAACTAACTTGATCGCAATTTTTCTCCCTAATTATATATTCTTTACGAAGACTATCGATCAATAAATAAATATTGAAATTTATAGAACACATGTCCGTTTTCCCTCGAGATAAAATCTGGCATCGTTGATCTCTAGTTCTTTTTCCTTCATGGACCAAAAGACCATTTCATTTATGGAAGGAGCGCTATATGTATTTGCCGCTTTTCCCTCGCCATTGTCCGCGGCGCTGCGTGCCTGTGATCACACCGGCGCGGCATCGAATGACATGTTTCGATTTAAACAATTCTAGTAAGCTGCTTATATTGGGACAGACTAGAATATGAAACTATTTATTTTGATAAAAGATAAAGATCTGATTATGGTCGACATCTATACTAATAATAAATCTGTAGAAAAGTCGTTTCTGTACATTGAAAATATTTAAAAAAAAATTAACCAGGGTGTTAAAGGATAATTAACAGAATCAATTTCCAACATTTTTGGAATTTTTGCTGTTTGTCTATTTATCTGTTTATGTGAACTCGTATCACGTAAAAAGTACACAATAAATTTAAGCAACTTTTCTACATAAAAATTACAAGTAAATCAAAGTAACTTTTAGTGTTTATTTCATAGTAATCGCTTCACTCTATCAAAAGATATAAGTATTTAAGTTTTCAAGAAGTTAATATTTGAGATATTAAAAAATCGATACAAGTAACGCTATCTATTGACAACAAATAGTAGGTATTAACCAATCTTGATAACGCAAGTAGTATGTATTCGTTGGTTCTGGCACAAGCGCCAGAACTGTTAAACTAAACTTTTTTAAAACTTTTTTTGTTAAACTAAACTAAACGCTCTTAAAAACTCTTTGTGTCTTTACTCTATGTTTCATTGTTTAATAATGAGGGCGTTGTCTTTAGAATTATTGTACATATATCCTTTCTTAGGAATGTAACAAATGGTATACTCATCAGGAAATATGTTAGTTTTCAATCGGTAAATATCATCTGTATTTTATTTTAAGTCTATCATTAAGTATCCATGTTGTTTACTAGTGGTATCTTTGTATGCTTCTTCAATATATTTAGAATTCTCAGGTACTATTTGACGAGCAAGAAAGACATAAAATAAAAGATGAGCTGTTAATTGATATTTTACTGAAAAATAAAAAAAAGATAAATTGGAACGATAACGGTACAATTTTTATAGACAACAAGGAAGCTTATAAAAGTAATATTGTTGACTTAATCAATGATGTTGTAAGATCGCTCAAAAACAGTTCGCCACATGGTTGGGTAGAATTTTCGGAAGTTTTAAAGGATTTAAAAGTGCCATTGAGTTATATAGGAAATCCAAGACGAGCGACTTTTATAAATGTCATGTCAAAGACACCTGATTTTGGGAAAAAGTTTCAAGATCCAACGGAATCTTCAAACACCGCTAATCAATTAACTCCCCAAACATATCCAAAATCAAACGAAGAAAAAGTAAAACGAAAAATTGCTTGGGAAAGATGGACCCCTTATTAGAAATCAAAAATATTTGTTATGATGTTTCTAATCCCTGTCTCTTATATAGTTTAAATAAATTATCTGAAGCAATGAAAAGTAAAATGACTAAAGAAGATANTTTTAATAAAAATATATATTGTTTCACCGGCGCACCATTATTTGAAACATTGTATAATAAAAAATACAAAAGAAGTATTTAGTTTTTATAAAAATATATATATTAATATAGATTTTATAAAAAATATATATATTAAATTTAAAGTTTTTAATAAAAATATATGTTTCACCGGCGCACCATTATTTGAAACATTGTATAATAAAAAATACAATGAAAGTATTTAGACTAAATAAATTAATAAAGATTGTAACAAGAAAATCATTTGCTGGAAGCGATTTAATATCGCGGGTTCTAGCATACAATATTCTACTGTATCGTGGTTTCTGACGCTTTGAAGGAAGCGACTTAATATCGTGGGTTCTAGCATACAATATTGTACTGTATTGTGGTTTTATGACGCTTTGATTAAAATGAGAGAAATTGTATTAAGTATTAGTTAACATAGCGACAAATAGACAGAGGCACTGTGGCGTCGTTAGGTGATGAGTAATGCAAGAAAGAGACAGCAACACTGTGACGTAGTACGTCGCTAGAAATTCGAGGAAGTGAGCGATAAGGCGGGGCGGGAGCTTAATGAAGGTGACTGATAAGCGAATCGATTAGTGGGATTTAATTAATCGAAAAGCTATCTTAGGAACGGTTAGAGATACAGCTCTGGGACCTAGCGCAATCGATTCAAATGGGGGGCTATTCCTTTTTTTTTTAGTTTCGAAGCATCGACGAATCGACTCGCGGGGTCTGGCACACTTCCGAAGAAACGTATTCGTAATACATACTACTAACGCATTAAACATTCTGTGGAGTTAAACACTAATTACGACAGGAGGAACATTAATAATTTTAATACTTTAGCACAACACATCGTTTTCGGTTAATATAATTTTATGTTAGGTGAAATTTAACATAAAAACAGCATTTTTAAACTGTCCTTCATTTTAAATCTTAAATAGATGGCACTGTGCATAAAAGATTTTATATTATTATAGTTTGGAAAGGTTACCGCTACACTCTATCAAAAAATAATGTACTTAAAGTTTTTAAGATTTTTATATTTGAAAAAAAAAATAGAAATGTACGCAACGATATCTATTGACTACATATGATAATGCTGAATCGAATCGAAATCGAATTGTGAATGGCGCTGGCAAGATTCTGGGCAAAAGAATGATTTTAGAAACGTCTTATTTATTTGACTGTTGATAAATTTACGTACGTTACGTTTTTAAAGTACAATTGTTCATAGTACTAGCTACAAAGTAAACTAAGTTGAATTGTTGGTAAAGATTACCTTCGTAATAGTCTAGCTTAATTCGTAATTATTTAACACAGTGATAAAGAATGACTTAATATTCAAAAAAATATTTTGAATAGATTCTTCAGTCCGTTCGTTCGTTAATGTTATCAATACTTTTTTAAGAAACGTATTATAAAAATAACTTTTGGGAGCAACCTCTAAAAAATTGTGTCTCAACAAAAAATGCTCTGACACTGTTTATAAAAATATCCCGCAGTAATATTTCATAACTTACAAGCGACACGTACCGACATTGCACTATTGCACCTGTATGCTGCATGTATGTATGTGCCAAGGGTATTTTGGGGTACTATTTTAGGGTACCTCAAAATCCTTATAAGATAACTGTTGTTTTTCCGTCTGTCCGTCTGTCAAGACTATTTTGTACAAGATCGGTTGAAGGTTAGATACCTCATTGTTCAAGTCTATATTCCCTTAGAGCACAAAAAATCTATCTTCTAAATCATCGCAATCAAATGACGATGAAATATGAGGGTTTATGCTTCTTTTTTTGTCGCATTTTCTATCATAAGTATAGGGTACTTCCCGTTGATATACAATTACGAAATTTGTTAAGAAGTTGAAACTTACGGCATGTATAAAGGAAAATTCCAAAATATTTTTTCAAAAATTGACAACTTATTGTATTTGTGTCACAGAAAAAAACCATTAGGTAAAAATTTTAATCTGTACTTTATTTGATACAAAATGACAACTCAATTAGTTATTCTTTTGGTATGTTTCCATTCATGAAAATGGTATGAAACTCTCGGGTACGACTTGTACGATAAGTACGACTTGAACTTGACCGACACTTGTTGATTATTCTATAGATTATATAAAAATGCCTAAAAACGTGCTTTCTATGTATATTCTGTATACCAATTATATATTTAACTATTATAATAATATATGTTACTTATTTAAAAACTGTACAGTAAGCTAATATAAGTTATTTTACAAAGAATATCGTGAATACTTATCCAAATCAATCAGGCTGTTTGTAATATCTATATTTCTTAAATGAATAATCATGTAATTCAAGCGGGCAAAGCCGCGAGCAGGCCGCTAGTTATTATCTAATATTAAACTGAATAAAACTTTTGTAGTATTGTCACAACTACAAAAGTGGGACGTACGACATTGCGAGGTTTTTTGTAGATATTGATATGTTGTTGCAGTCGTCAAAACGGCGTTTACCGTCAAAGGTGATTGTTTACCTAAAGCAGCGTTGCCAGATTTTATCTGGGGGAAGAGCGATCTTTAAACGTTTTAGGTACACAAGCGGGATTCTATCGCCACAAACGAGACATCGAAGAAATATAATTTATAATAAGTTTTTATTACTTTTCCATTTCTTTAAGCTTTAATCATTAAAAAAAATAGTAAAAAAAAAGCTTAAATCAAAGTTTCCAATGATGATAGAAAACAATATACCACAATATTTTTAATAGAAGAATATATACTTAAACTGTTGATGGTTGATGATTTAGCCAGAGTGCTTAAGTATACATTATTTTATAAGAATAAACTTATGTAGGTGTATTTCTCAAAATTGTTAAGTAAATAATAATAAAAACATTTCTCTCAATCCCTGGAATAAACCATAAAAACTTGCTTCGCTTTCTAGGCATATTCAATAGTAACAAAATATAATTCAATTAAATTTACAGCTTCGAAATTAAATATAATTTTATTTCATTGCCGGAGACAAGCTGTCATTTAGCGGACAGCTAATAATTCATCGCCGGCCCGTAAAAGCGTCTAAATATAAACACACTGTCAGAGGTAAACAAAATACTCCATGTATTTCCAAATGCATTTACGGTTTTGATGGAATAGATTGTTTATATATTATAATGATGAAAGCAACATAATTTGGTTCAATTTAAATCTGCTAACGACACCGGTGGTCGGGCGTTCAATTTTGTCGATAGAAATATTTCGTATTTTTATTTTTATAGTTTTGGTACTTAGTACTTATGGATTTTAATGTACTCGAATGAAAATGATTACCTATTTGTACTTAAAATATATAATCATTAAGTGTTTTTAGAGTTCCGTACTTCAAAAAGGTAAAATCGGAACCCTTACAGGATTATTTTTTGTCTGTCTTTCCGACATTCAAAATTACTTATATCTCGAGATCGGATGGATATATCAAGCTGATAATAATATCAATTATTTAGGTCCCTTCAACCACAGAAAAAATCAACAACAGAAAAACAACATCAAGCTAGTTGGTTAACAAAATCAAAAGATACTAGCACATATTTATGCATTGATTTTTCTGCATTTAGTATGAAATTTGACGCGTAATCAAATAATTAATTAACTAAACGTAATTTGCGTATAGGGTACTTACTTTCTGTGGAACTACTATCTATGAAATTTACAATACAAATAAAGGAAAAAACCGAAAAGTTAACATTCATAGATATTTCATAGAAAAAAAAATATTAAAATTTTATTTGTGCACGCAAACTTCAGTTTGTCAATTTCTATAAGTTGTATTTCCTGTTAACCCACAATCCTAAAGATGGTAAGGAAGCCTTGGTGGGCGAGTACAAACCACACTTAACTGTTTTTTTTTTCAGCTTTTGTTTAAATTAGCTTCAGGAAAAGCTTTGGGTACTTTGCGCCGCATAATTTAAGCAGAACCTTAACCTGAAGCTTTGCAACGGCTAATTTTATTAATGGTTTTTGCTCTAACGAAAACTGTTATTGGTGGAACATCAAAATCAAATTATTTCGACATAAAGTGCTATCTATGATTTTAAACAATATCACTGTTAAAAATTCCACTACAAGCTATAACATTAATTGGATTCTTAACAGAATTGGGTTCTAATTGGAACCATATTATAAAACAAAGTAACAATAAAATATCTTACCAGATTGTGTTAAAATATGAACCTCTAATTTAGTTTGTTTACATTTTAATGCAAATTAACTAAAATTTACAATATTTCCAGGTGAGATACTAACGAAAACTGTGAAAATCTATTAAGTACTCAACACCGCAGTTTGTCTTATCATAGCGGGAAAATTATTTAACTTTGTTGTTATAACTAACTCGGATGGGAGTCGAACTCGCAAACATCGCTTTTGCAGTCAACTTACCCTCTTCTATTGTGCAGCAGTGAGCAAATAAAATTAATGAAGTGTATTTTAACATAAAAATTAACACTTTATTTAGAATCGTAAATCCAAGTATTATTTGTTTTTTAATTACTTTTTTAATTTCTATTCCACTTGTTTTAAGCCGTCACAGAATTTTTTGTCATTGCTTTTATCGAAAAAACCTTCTGAAAAGTAACTACTTAAAACTTGTTAAAAATACTTAACAATAATCAGCTTCACGCTGTATCCCGCACACTACAGGATAGACAGAGGGAACCTATGTTAAGACACTCCGTTCCCCTCTTTCTGCCAAATTCTGGAGGCATTGCGTGTTGAATGGCACAACTCAACGTCGCGATTGTCCTCGACTCCAGCGCGAAAAAATGGATATATAAATTTAAGTAAATATTTCATCTCCTCGAATGGGGATCGAACCCACAACCAGTCGGTTTTACAGTCACACTTTGTGCCCCTGCGCCACGACTGGCCTCAACTGGAAATTGTGATTACCTACTTAATAATATTCAGTAGGTAATCACAATTTCTTTTATTTTTTTTACTAAGTGGTTCCATCTAATAATTCTTGCAATACGAAATTCGATCTCATCACAAAGAGTGGTTTATATGGTCGGTCGGCTGGCCTGCTGAGAAATCCGCAGCCACTACATGACGGGTTACGTCATACCGCCAGCAGCCAGACGCTCCTGAAATTCATTATCTATATCTATAGGTACATACTGTAATAAAATTGTAACGATTCGTTGTCTGTACATGGAAGATATATATAAAGAAAATGGGTTAGTTTTTTAAAAACAAAATAGAATCATAAACAATTTTTTTTTATAATTCCTTTTTTCTGTGCGTTTTTTCATGCTAATCTTAGAAAGGGCTTAGCAGTATGAAGAACATGTATTAGTATCATTTAAAAACAAAATAGAATCAAAAAATTGTTTTTACAAAAAAGAATTTATAAAAAAATAATTGTATTTTTTTATAAATTCTTTATTCTGTGTGTTTTTTCATGCTAATCTTAGGTTAGGGCTTGGCCAATTTAATTGCAGGTTTCTAAGTTCTGTTGTATTTAAGCAAGCTTTCCGTAATATATTTTCCTAATTTATAGTGTTACTTTTATTTCAATTGGTTTATAAATAAAAAAGTTATGCCATTTTAGAGAATGTTTGACAAAATTTCTGTAAATAACTGTTTTGTCGAATTAGCTCAAAGTTCTATATAGATAGATATTGTTATAAAAATTATATTTTTATTAGAAAACGAAAGTAATGCATGCGAGTCGCTAGGCTAGGTTAGTACCTAGCGACCCGCTGAAAATAATAGGTATATTTCAAAAGCTTACCGTGACAGTAACCAATCCTCGATGTCAAATGACATATGAGATCATCGGTTGGTTCGAGTAATGTTAGGAAAATTTGTAAAGATAACCGCTAAATACATTACAAATATACAATGTTCGTATCTAATGATAACCTTAAGAGAGACGTACTGCCTTATTTCAGTCTTTCAGTCCTGCGAAATCAGCTACACGCTGTATCCCGCACATAGCAGGGTAGGCAGAGGGAACCTAGTGTTAAGACATTCCGTTGCCCACTCGCACTCAACACGCAATCCCCACACTTTTGGAGTGGCAGAACTCAACGCCGTGCTTTGTCTCGACTATATATACTGTTCGTCATTTCGTAATCTATTTCAGCTTCACACTTTTTCTTAAAAGGGAGTTAGCTCTCGAATTGCATATTAAATGGTGGAGCTAGACGACATTCACGAGTCATATTGTTTTATGAGAGCGGGACAATCCTCGATCCATCTCCAATCGAGTAGGGATCGAATCCACGTATCTTGAGATTACAGTCAGACGCCATCCCACTGCGGCTAGATCATGCGCGTAGGAAGAGGGGGGTTAGTCCGTGCCCACTTCACAATAGTCTGGTGCCCATCCCAGAAATTTTACTAACAAAAAAAATCCCTGGAAAATTAAAAAAGCCGAGCAAAGCCATTTCTATCTAGACCCGCCTAGAAAATATCTCTAAATAATGAGGAGATATATGTTCTTCTCTAATTAAAAATTAACATAGTAAGTAATAAGCCGACAAGTTCGTAGTAGTAAGTAATAAGCCGACAATTTCGTATTTAAAGTAAAGTTTGACACCTTTGTAGCGCAGTAGCAATATTTCTGTCATCACGTTTTCTTTGTGAACTTGATTTCACTAATTAAAAAATACTTAAATTTTATGTAAAAATTAAGCATTTATTAAAGAACATTTGAATATTAAATATTAGGTACTATATAGTTACTAATATTTTGGATCCGTCGCGTCGCCGCGTAACGCAGTATAATAATATTTTATTATCATGCGAAATCTGAGCGGAAGCTGCTACTAAATGTATCAACGCTCCTTGCCTCCAAAGCAAATACATTTATTTTCGTGATCATTTGAAATTATAAATTGTTGAAAGAAATAAGGTCAATAAGGCGATACTTACTTCTCTGATATAAATATACAAAATGAGCAAATTGTTAAGGATCTTTATGTATATAATTAATTAGCTTTTACACGCGGCTCTGCACCCGTGACCAGGTGAAAATATCTAGTATATACTAGTTGTGTGTGATACATGATACCGACATTCTATGTGGGGAAGGTAAAGTTACATCGGAAAGATTAACGTGATATATTATAGCCTCTATAGCCTTCCTCTATAAATGAACTATCCAATGTAAATATAATTTATTAATTCGAAAAGTAGTTTTTAATATAATTGCGATAAGGAGAAGGAGTGGGTAGTCAATGCCCACCTCAAACCAGTTTGATGCTTACCCCAATTTTTCACTAACAAAACATATCTCTAAATACATAATCCAAGACAAGTGTAGATTACCAGCTACACTGTCTGAAAATCATATGGTAGGTATTTATCTATGTTTCATATTACAACATTCGCCAGTTACTCCTATTCAGATACCTAAATAGCCTGAATTAATATTTTTTTTGGTAGGCAGAGGGGACCTAGAAACTCATAATTTCCGTTACCAAATCTACAACCTAAAATATTTTTGGATGATACTGTGTAGGTTCATAGATATGTTTCTCAATCTAAATTCATATTTTTACTCGTCAAATTTACACTTCAAATTCATGTTTTTACATACAAAATTCACTGCTTTAAACCACAAATTCATATTTTTAAGTAAGCGTAACACAACAACATTCGGAAATTCGGGGGAAATTGGGAGACACAGTATCTTAACTTGACATTAAGTTATTTTTGCCTACTCTGTTATATGCGGGATAATGCGTGCATTCCATGTATTATTCTCACTCACTCCACTTAGAATTTAACCATATACTTAATTGGACTTAAAATATTAGTTTTTAATCTACTTTAAATAGGATCTTTTCATTCCAACTGTATCTGTATTCGACCTACATTTAATAATTTAGCAAATCCCCTAAATATCTTACA
Organism: Heliconius hermathena; assembly: GCA_013403705.1. Lineage (NCBI taxonomy): Eukaryota > Metazoa > Arthropoda > Insecta > Lepidoptera > Nymphalidae > Heliconius > Heliconius hermathena. The sequence continues at coordinate 1,116,440 of JAAIXJ010000049.1, read as the reverse complement.
TAGTCCGACTGTTGAGTGTACAATAAATATAAATAAATTATAAATAATTTTTTTTTCACAAGTAATTTCAAAAACTACTGGTTACACACCATTAACGAAGAAGAACATCTGAAAATTTCATAAGACTATATCACTGACAACATATTAGAATTGTACTTGAATCGTGTAAAAGTGAAAAAAATGTTATTCTTATAAGTTATTACGAGAATTTACTATATTTAAATATTTTTTATTAGATATTTTTAGATTTTAACTCAAGTATTTGCATTTCTCATCGATCACCTACAGTCGGATAATATTTGTAATTTACAAAATATTTTGATATTTGAAACATTGTCCTAGCGTAGGCCGTGATTTAGCTAATGCACTTGAGTGGTATTCGATTAGCATTCATCACGTCCTAACACTGGATTCCTTCTGCCTATCCCGCAATGTGCGGGATACAGCGTGAAGCTTCATATTAGATTTAGAAAAACATCATAACTATATAAGCACCTATACAACTATACCTAAAGAAATTCGCAGCGTGGTTGCCTAATTACATTTTAGTTTTCCGTCGGTGGCACATGAAAGAGATGCATTCAGGAAACAGACACAGTCATATTGGCATTATCCAGAATTAGCAAATCGTTCCCTTGTGTGGGTACCTACCTACACTGTTGTTGTGCGACAAATGCTTCGCTATTAAACTTTGCTTCCAGTGGAGAATATAAATTAGATAAATAAAATCGTGGCACAGGGATAAAAGAATGCGACTTTAACGCGACGGGTTGTGAGTTCGAATCCTACTCGAAGAAATGGAATATATTGTATTTTCATTTCTTTGCTCTGGTAGGAAAGGAAAAGGGCGACATTGAGTTCCGTCAATCAACATATATAATTGAAATCAATGATTAAAATTTAAAATATCTAAATTTTAAATGTTGTTTATAGTTAATTATATATAAACAAAATGTACCTACATAAAATAATCTAAAATAAAATTACTCACAATAATAATAAAATTCAATTAATTTAGCAAAACATAAAATTGTCTAAATCGTAAAATGAAATTTATTTCTATCAACATAATCAATTAAACCTATATTTTGACATGACGAATAGTCATACTTTACCTACAGCCAGTGTACGGAAATGTGAGTTAAGCTTCTCGTACAAAAGATGTTTTATCAATGGAGGAAATAGAGATCCTTTTTAATTTTTTTCACTACAGTCATGATTTTCAGTCATGTTTTACAGGTGTTTTATTTGATTTTAGACTTTTCGACGTTCTTGTTACTATGACCCAACAAGAAATCTACAAAAACCCCAAAAATACCATAAACATTCTTATACTGTTTTAGGCTTCATAATTATTATAGTATAGTCGTACAGTAAACTAAATAGTTTCATGTTTATATCGCCTCTGGCATGTAATTAGGTAGTTGGCATGATTCCGAGTAGGTAGGGACTGCTAGCGTTACATGCATCTGCTGAAACAAAACAATTCGTGTGAAACGCTGGACAATACTGGGTGAGGTTATGATGTACACACCGCCGTCTAAATTAGGATAGATCAAATAAATATGGAGAAAAAGGATTTTTTATTATAAAATAAAAGATCGATTTAAAAATAAGTCGTCAAATAAATTAATATTTTTTTAAATATTATTGTCTAATTGCAGTGTAACAATGCTTTAACTCATTCTTCAGGCAAGTAAACTTTAACTAAAATTAATATAATTTTAATATTAAGCTTATAAATAACATATATTCTTATAAAGGAAAACATTTAAATCGGAATATCTACACAAATCGTGAAGTATGGTGCGCGTAGTCCAGCGTCGTCGGCGTCGAGAGAACACCACACATGGGACGCATCTGTGCGCAACTCGCTGGAGGTGTACCCTGAAACCCGTACCCATAGACATGACCCGAATTTAGAATAATAATCACATTAAAATTTAATGTAATATAATTTTTACTTACTTTTGTAATAGTTTAGGTATTTCTTGTTGAACAATATAATATTATTTTCATTTAGATGCTATAATAGAATATATATTTTTGTGTAAGAAATTAGCACTTTAGGAGTAGCTATTGTTGATAAAAATATATTTTGAATGTTTACTTAATTTAATTTTAATTAAACGGCATCGTAAGATGTAATAAATAAGTATTGTCTATCTGAAACTTTCGATTTTGCACTGATTGTACTAAAAATGACTCTTATCTCATCGGTGAGTCGTAGGTATAATTAAAAACTCATACACAAAAATCAGCTTTACACAGTAGGATAGGACGAGAGGGAACCTAGTGTTAAGACTCCGTTCCCCATGTAAAAAATCTAAAAGCATGTAACCTAAGGGTACATATTTTTAAATAATATTTAAAAAACCTTATTTAGAATAATAATATAATAAAACTATTATAATATTAAATACAAAAACACTTTACCAAGTAAAATATAATTCCATTTTCACCATCTGTCGCGCCGACATTGTACCTTAAACGCCTATTTTAGTTTTAAAAATTAATAAATATTAATTCCTTTAAAAAACTCGCCAATTCCTTTTCATAGAAGTTCAACAGATGGTCAGACGCATTAATGAAATCTAATTGAAGAATAGAAACAATGGGCTGTTATCAGCAGCACAACAGGTAATGGTCCTAGGCTATGGATGGGGCACACGTGTGACGTATTTTCCTCCGCAGCTGCCGAACTCACAGCCTCGCAGATGTTTTATGGTGCTGAATGTTTCCAAGACGCTTTTATTATTTATTACGATATTGCCGTTTAGAACCTAATCTCCGTTTTTATTATGAAACAATGGTATGGTCATCACGGTCACTATTTTTGGCATGCTGCACGCAGATGTGGGGTTGGTTTGCGTGGGAATGAGTGCTTTCCGCATTTCGTTGGAGTACTGTAACTATGGCTAAGTATAGCGTATTACTTTCCTAGAAATATTGGGGAATTTGTAAATTGACTACAATAATACCCAAATATTATGAAATAATATAAAAAATATGTTTAAGGATTATGAAGAATTAAATATTATGTTAAGCCAGTCGTGCCGCACGGGCACTAAGTGTGACTGTAAAATCGACTGGATGAGGGTTCGATCCCCAGTCGAGGAAATGAAATATTTATTTACATTTATATTTTCATTTCTGCGCTTGTTTTTTCTTAGTTTTTAAACATTATATTGAAAATTAAGACAATTTAAATGACATTAAATAAGTCTAATTTTACCTTACATAATCGAAAAAGTTTTTTTATACAATTAATAAGCTAGCTAATCCGATTAGAACGAATATCATCTTAAATGTACCTATCTTTCAAAAGAATAGTAAAGTAACCAAAAAAAAATGTTTTATCTACACAAATATCTATTATTTGTAATTTCTTGAAGGTGAGACAAACAGACCGATAGATATCGTTCCTTACTGAAACACACTTAAGCAAGCTATCTCAAGCAGGTGTCACTTACCACAGGGAACTGCTAAAGATTGAAAATAAACGGTGGTGTCGTAAAACTCTTAACAAAATAAACTTACCACACGTTAATCTCCGTTAAAAACATCTGTACCACTTCCAACGAGGGGATGATGTCTTATCTGTTAGTACATTAGAAGGATTACAGTCATTGATACTGGCTAATCTGCTGTTATTAAAAAATGTTGAAATGGATGTTTATTTGTATTTTAAAAAAAAAATCTTAATACCTATTTTTTTAATACAATCAAGACAAATTAAATAAAAAAATTGCTAATTTTAATAGGATTTACATAGTTATGTAATCCAATCCAAATATGAACAAAAATTTTATACTTTCAAAAAAGTATAGAAAAGTTTCCACTACAATAGATTTCCTCGGCCTACCCTGCTATGTGCGAGATTCATCGTGAAGCTAATATAAATTATGTACCAACTCAATATTTTTACTGAAGTGGCTAGTTATATACTTAATTATAACATACAGACTTAAAGATATTTTAAGTAATGAGTAACTAATCGCCATAAAATATTAACTGCAACTTCAACTTAAAAAAAAAGAAATTACATTGTAAGCCCGTTGGGTCAATAAAACAGCACAGTAATCTGTAATTAGATATAAATATTATACCTTTTTAAATTTATTGAGGCCAATCGTGGCGCAGTGGTACAAAGTGTGACTGTAAAACCGACTGGTTGTGGGTTCCATCCCCACTCGAGGAGATGAAATATTTACTTAAATTTATATTTCCATTTCTTCGCTCTGGTGTCGAGGCAAAGCGCGGCGTTAAGTTCTGCCATTCAACACGCAATGCCTCCAGAATGCGGCAGAAAGTGGGGAACGGAGTGTCTTAACACTAGGTGCCCTCTGCCTACCCTGCTGTGTGCGGGATACAGCGTGAAGCTGACCTTTTTAAAGTACTGGCGTTGTTTTCGAGGCAGTTTTTATTTTTTACTGTTTACTGTAAATAACATACTTTTGCAGGTGCGCTGATGCCTACGATATGTGATTCTGTAATGATGATTTTCATTGTTTTCATAAAATCATTTATTACATTTTAAATGAATAATTACAAAATTTTAACATAAAAAAAACCGACTTTCACCGGATCCCATAAATCTGAACCTAACCAAACTCTCATCAAACTACCCTTGAAGTGTATCCTTTCCAATAAAAAAAAAATCATCGAAATCGGTTGGCGTTATATTCAGTTATTCGTCCATTTGTCGCACACATACTTCATGAAAATTTAAGCTTTTTAACTTATATGATTTTCTTATGCATAACGTTGTCAGAAACCACAAAGAAGAAGTTGTTGTGGACCAAATGGGACCACACGGGAAGCACCAGCTTTCAAATAATCATCAAAATCAAGTATCTAATCAATATTTCTGAGGTAAGATACATAAAAAATACAGATGACCTACTTCTTAACTATGTTAAGCAACTTCAATTAAAATAGAAGTTTTTATTACGTTCTTTTAAATATATCAATGAGATATGTATGTATCGCATTTGTTACTAGTTTTATACTTAAAAAAAGTATATAAAAGATTATTATATTGTGTGTTCCTGCTCAACACGCAAATATTTTTTTTATAAATCAGCTTCACGCTGTTAAGACACTCCGTTCCCCACTTTCTGCCGAATTCTGGAGGCATTGCGTGTAGAGTGGCAGAACTCAACGCCGCGCTTAGCCTCGACACCAGAGCGAAGAAATGGAAATATAAATTTAAGTAAATATTTCATCTCCTCGAATGGGGATCGAACCCACAGCCAGTAGGTTTTCAGTCACACTTTGTACCGCTGTGCCAAGACTGGCCTCTATATTTTTTTATAGTGTTTAAATAAAACAAATAATTTAAAATATTAAAGTAGTAATGTGCCCTTTAAATATTTTCAGTGAATAAGTGACAATCGCCTCATTATCTTTAGTAAGAAACAACACCTACTTTAATACATCACCATCTGTTCATTCACCAATATTATCGGGATAAAACTTAAAACGTGAGAAACTTTACTTTTAGATAACGGTAAGAGCATTCCATTTTATGAATGAAGCAAAATACTTTAGAGATTCCCCCGAGTGTTTGGCAGATGTCGAAAATATGACTCATGCGCATGTCATAAAAATCTACTTACTTAAATATCTTAATTTAAATTGCGAAAACTTTTAACAAATATTTATATGATTATAACTTTTTATTATTAGATAAAAATAAATAAAGTAAATCAGCTTCACGCTGTATCCCGCACACAGCAGGGTAGGCAGAGGGCACCTAATGTTAAGACACTCCGTTTCCCACTTTCTGCCGAATTCTGTAGGCATTGCGTGTTGAGTGGCAGAACTCAACGCCGCGCTTTGCTTCGACACCAGAGCGAAGAAATGGAAATATAAATTTAAGTAAATATTTCATCCCCTCGAGTGGGGATCGAACCCACAAGCAGTCGGTTTTACAGTTACACTTTGTGCCGCTGCGCCAGGACTGGCCTCAATTATTATTAGAATTTTATTATTAGATTTTGAATTAAAATAATATATTAATTGATAGGACTAGGATACGGCATTAATCGAATTGGAAATAATTGTAACTTTTGCATAGTGCGTATAAATGTAAACTCTGTGTAACTGTAAGAAACTTTTCTTTTTGCTTTTCATTCAGCTTCACTTACTACGGTACAGCGCGAACTGAATAAACCAGGGTAAGCAGAGGGAACCTAGAGCCAAAACACTCCGTATCCCACTTACTAAAATTATTGAATTATCGAGGCGCTGCGTGTTGAGTGGTGGAACTCAACGCCGCGCTCAATACATAATAATTAATTAGTCTAAGTGGCAAAGGAACCCACAAACATCACGTTATAGTAATAAACTTGTGCCCCTGCAGCACGATGGCGTCTATACGTTTCTTTTATTGATGTAATTTATAAATCAAAATAAACAAAACGTAGTAGGCATTCAAAATATGCCTTCTGTTTTCGTGTACTAGTACCGATTACCTACTTACCGTCAGACCACCGTTACCGTTGAGTGAGTTTACAGTTGGTACCGAGAGAGACCAGTCGTGGCGCAGGCGCACAGAGTGTAACTGTAAAATCGACGGGTTGTGGGTTCGATCCCCACTCGAGGAGATGAAATATTAACTTAAATTTGTATTTCCATTTCTTCGCTCTGGTGTCGAGGCTAAGCGCGGCGTTGAGTTCTGCCACTCAAAACGCAATACCTCTAGAATTCGGCAGAAAGTAGGGAACGGAGTGTCTTAACACTAGGTTTCCTCTGCGTACCCTGCTGTGTGCGGGATACAGCGTGAAGCTGATTGTGATTATGATTACCTACTTACAATTTTCTCGCCTCTTTCTCGTAATAGTTTTATCACAATATGGACCATGTCACAAAATATGTATGTACTAAATCATGGTCAAATTGTACCTTACCAGATTAGAAATATATTCTATATTCTAAATATATTTTTTTCTCCGAGACTTGAAAGCATGACCAAACGTATCTCACTGCGGCGGTGTATATTTTTCAGTTACTTAATAGGGAACATTGTTAGAACTTATTGTTTCCCAAAGCTAGAATTCGCTTTTGCAAAGTAATTAAAAATATATATTTTACAAAGACCTATCATATTTTTTGTTGGTATATTTTTGTCGGAACGCGTTACTTTATTTACTTTAATTAATATATTTCACTTACGAATTTTAATTTTATTTGAAATATTTAGTATACTATACTAAAATTACAATTTCATATACGATTAAGTAAGTATTAAAGTAAGTATAGATGCTGTCATGGTGCAGGGGCACAAGGATGCGGCTGTAAGCGACATAGAGTTCGATTCCCATCTGAGTGAATGATATATTTTATATTTTCATTTCTTCGCTTTGGTGACGATGAAAAGCGCGACGTTGATGTCCATCACTCAAAACGTAATACCAAGTCCAAAGTTTGGCGCAAGTGGGGAACAAAAGTATGTTAATGAGTTTTAACACTAGGTTCCCAGGTTGCCTCTGTCTACCGTGCTAAGTATGGGATACTGTGTGAAAATAAAAACATAAGCGTTAACTTTTCAAAACAAATGTCTTTCCAAAATCCCTGACTAACCGAAATTAAAAATATGTATTGAATAATGATCCTATTAATACCTCATCGGGCTCGTCACTGCCGCGGTTGGTAATTATTCCCAAAATATACCAAAAGTTAAATAACCCTTCAACTTGAACAAAAACAACTTAATTATATACAAAAACTATACAAACCTATTTATAAATAGTCGAGAACTTGAACTTGGGAGAAAATTAAATGATATTATAGTTCTTTACGTATAAACATAGGTTTTGAGATAGTATAATGTGTCTTGACACTACCTTGCTGTGCTTAAAGCTTAAATAAAAAAAATTAGGTACTATATATAATAAAATATATATATAAAAATTTGTATAGGTAGTTACTATACCTTAGCTTAGGAGGTCTAATTCTGATTTTTTATAAATATAAAATTTGTCATATTTTTCGTTTTAACTATTCGTAGATAAGTCCATGCGCGGTACTTTAAACTTAAAGAAATTAAAATTAATTCTTTTGAAAAAACTTCAATTACGTAGGAATGACTATAAATATCTGTCAAATATAAATGTAAAAGGTAGGGGAATACTCAAGTAGGTATCTTTAATTATTATCGTTCAAATTACTCTCGTACAATATTATTGTTTTATACCGACAACAATAAATCATATAGTCTAATCTAACAAGACTTTGAATGATTCGTGATGTTTAAGAATAATGATGTTTATGCTAAGTTAACTTAACTTCACGTTTTATTCCTGGCGGGGTAGTCAGAGAGAACGGGGCGCCAAACGCTAGGGTACTTAAATGTACGTGTAAATACGATAATTAAATTTAGAAAATAGAGTGTCTTACCACTAGAATCTCTACTCACTCCGCAAATAAAAAAAATACGAGTTATACTGAAAAAATTAAACCCATAAAAAACTAAAAAACCCACACAAAAAGTGTAGGTACTCTTCATAGTAATACATTAACATAATCCATAGACGTTTCAGTGTACCGCCTTACACTTGATACTGTCCAGACTCCCGCCAGAGCAATCTGTCGAGCACTAGACAAATATGAATATTAAATATTTATATTATTCCTGTAAAGGCATGATCGCAGTGGGTCCGCCCGTGGGATCCTTGGTTTGATTGCGTCAAGGATATTTTTAGTAACTAGCGGGCGACCGCGCGACGAGACGACATAAAAACTTACATGCAAGGGTGGCGCCGAATTTTTGTTTTTCTTTTATAGGTCAAAAGAGAAATGTAAGTTCTTAATAAAGCTAAATATTAATATAAATATTAAGTTATATTTTATAAATCCTATTAAGTCGAGAATATAATGAAATGGAAATATGTACTGTATAAATTTCAGTAACGTTATAGTGGCATCCACCATGGACCCACAGGATGCACATTTACCGATGCGATCAACTATGGCGACTAAGTTGATGTCTATGTATAACAAGTAAATACGATTCCGAGATGACGGACAAGATAAACAGAAAACGGTCGACTTAGCATCATATCTCCGTCCCTGTCGCTCGCCCACAGCCGGTGGCGGGTAGGAGGCGCGCGCTGGAGGGAGGCGCGTCGGTCGCGGCGCCCGCGCAGTGGAAATGGTTATTTTTTTGTATCTTGTCAATGAAGGGGCGGATCGCTCCTCGAGACTTCAGTCAGTCAGTGCAAGCGTTTGTGTCCACATCGTGTGCATGTAATACAAGTATAACATACCGGTTTTCGGACCTCGAATTATGAGTTACGAAAATTGTGATAATCGAGTGCTCATCAAACGTGAGGATCCGGAGTGCGTCGACGAAGAGGAGCGGTTTTACGGCTACGCACCGATTGAAGTGAAAAGAGATGCAGAGATGCAGGGCTTCGCGCCATCTTCACCTACGCACTTAATGGATCTGAGTAATGGCTCTGAGAGGCCACAGCTTCAACAGACCTGGCCGACGAATGTTATTTTCGACGGAGACGAAAGAGAGTACCAACAACCTCAATATCCCCCATACGACCAAATGTACATAGCAGATCAACGACAAAGACAGTTCTCTAGAAGTTTCTATTTTGAAGATTCAAGCTCCCAGGACCGAGAACACAACTATTACGAACCAAACGACCTTCAAAATATGGGTGAACCTGTCTACCGTTCATCGACAGAGGAGCGCAGCGACGAGAATGAAGACCAAAGAAGAACAAGAAAACGCACCTCAAAATCCTCAAGAAAAAAAACACAATCCTTTGAAGAAATGCAGATACAGCGCGTTATGGCGAACGTGAGAGAGAGGCAACGGACGCAAAGCTTAAACGAAGCGTTCGCTAGTCTGCGACAGATCATCCCATCTTTACCTAGTGATAAGTTATCTAAAATACAGACCCTTCAATTGGCCACCCAGTACATAGAATTCCTATACCAAATTTTATCAAACAGTGAGACCACTTCCAATAGCGACGTCGGCAGTGAGGCAGGTAGCGATCACGGGAAATACCTAGCACAAGATAAGCTGAGCTACGCGTTTTCAGTATGGAGAATGGAAGGAGAGTGGACCAATGGACAATCGTGATACGATACAGTCGACTGTTCTGACTTAGACGCTTATATTATTCCATAATATTATATTTGTTTATTTGTAAAGATATAAAGTTTAATTAGGATAATTCAGTTGTTTTTAAGATATGACACTACGAAAATGTGATACTTATTAGAATAGTAAATAAAACTTTATATATTCATTAAAATGAATTGGTGTAAGTTAGTTATATAGGACATTAGTTACGTAACTATACAGCTGTATACCAAAAAATCAATTCAATGTGTAAAGTATGTTAATTGGATAACAAATAAAAATAAAACTGTATTATACATTTATATGTAATTTTTTTTCTTTTTGACACCTTTGAGTTGACGTTTTCTTTTTCTTTACATTAGCGTTTCGAACTGGACTTAAACACAATATTTTCAAAATCGCTTCGTTGATTTTAATTCACTTATAATATTGTAACCAAAGACCAATCAGTACAATTGATTATTTAAAATGGAACAGACTCACTTATGTCACATTATAAGTATTTTTAATATTATTAACAAAATAATAATATGATAATTGACTGTGTTCGATATTCGAACAACTTAAACATTTAATTTATTTGTAATTTCTTATCAAAAATTTCGATATTCCTTTAACAATATATTAGAGTGAAATACCCTATACATTTTACAGGCAGTTTTTTCAAATATAATATTGTCAGAATTATTATTATTGTTTCAAGAGTTTTATTATTATCATAGAAACATTTTATTTGAATTTACTTGATCAGCCATACTTATATGCTACTAATATTAAAAAATGTAAAAATTTGTAAGGATACCCATCCTTTGTTCCACTTTCACGCAAAAACTACTAAACGGATTTAGAAAAGGTTGCTACTGCAATATACATCTACATCTTTATATCTTTTACTGAAGAAGACACATAGGATACAATTTATGTAAAGACGACGATAGTTTGTATATAACAATACCTTTAAGCGGGCGAAGCCGCGTTTCTGTCGCTAGTAAGACAAAATTGAATATATTTTTTTTCGATGGGTAATTGTAGTATTTCGTAGTATCAGCCTCTAAAAAGAAGCGATATTTCTGTTGATCCGAATATAGTAGTAGTAATAATTAGGAAATAGGCCAGTGTTAGTCCGATTCGTATGTTGATTAATAATATAAAGTAAAATTATTGAATTGATTTTAACAGATAAGAATTAGAATTTTGAAATTTTATAATAAGAAATTGCATTTTAACAATATAAATAAACAAGTAAAATATTACGTTTAATAAGTTAAAAATTACATTCAACAAATGTGATGTGGATAATATAGTGTGATTTTTGTTATTTTTATATTATAATACATTTAAACATTGAAGATTTTTAATGTAATGTAATTAAAAAAAAACAATTTATCATTACATAAACATTTATACATTTAATAATAAATAACAAATCAGCAATATCTGAGATTGACAATTTATCATTAATATAAATATTAACAACAACATTTTAGTCAATTAATGTAAAGTACGTAAAATGTATTTCCAACTCCTTCAAAATAACATATTAAAAAAATGGCAACTACCTATCGCTTAAAAGTAAAGACATTTTTAAATGTTCAAAACAAATTGCGCAACCACTTGACGAGTTATCAAGCAATATAAGAATTTCAAGGAATAGAAATGATTAAATAAAAAAAAATAAAAATAAAATATAAAACGATTTATTAATGCATCACAAGTCAAGTAAAATAAAAAAAATGCCCATATGTATAGCAAAATTAATAATTATATTTTTATACTTACAGAAATATTACAAATTTTTATACTTACTTTATTCTATGTACATTCTTAAAAAAATGATTTCAGTTAAAAAAAATACTTAAAAATATATTTAATGGCCTTTAAAACTTATATTTAAATTTCTTCCTATTAATATAAGGCACCATAAAAAAACAAAATGTGACTGTGAATGATTAAATGACGTAGTATGTATGCCATCTAATATAGATTAAAAAAAAATCTAATAAAAAAATATATAAAATGTGACATATGTAAGCCGTCGGCTTGTTTATGAAAGTACAAATTAACAAACAACTATACAATATCAACATACATTGTGCTTATAAAATATCTATGGAACTATCAGTTCACTTGAATTAATACCCAGTTCATTCATCTGAAAAGAAAAGACGATAATGTTATAAAATATATAAAACTATTATATCTATACTTAAAAATAATAATTATACGGACAGTACGGTTGACAAGTCGTGGCCGCACCTGTGTAACTTGTAGTGTAGATAAGTTGGTAAATTTTATTTTAGGAGTTTTCTTACTTTTTGTGAACAATATGCAAGTTCAGAAAGCCTAACTTTGCGGCGGCCATGACTCGTAGACATTACTGTAGGTGTTAGTTAGGTAATCTTGGTGTCAGCCTATGTCTGGTACAGAATCAAGAACAAAGCAAACTGCAATGATCGATGGTTCGAACCCTAATCAAAGAAATTAATTATTTTCACCAATCATGACACAGTGCCTTGAAATTTGGCGGCTTTTGGTTAGTTAAAACGCTCCGTTCTTCTTCAATTAATGCTGGATAAAGCAAAAACACACTTGTTGTTTGTTGTTTAATCAAGCATGATACAAAATGTATATAAAAACATGGAATTTCATGAACGCAGGGGCACAAGCGTGCGACTAACGCGACTGGTTGTGGATTCGATGCCCACTCGAGGAAATTATAAAATTTAAAAAAATTAAAAAATTAAATTAGCTTCACACTGTATCCCACACACAGCAGGGTAAGCAGAGGGAACCTAGTGTTAAACACTCCGTTCCCCACTTTCTGCCGAATTCTGGAGGCATTGCGTGTTGAGCGGCAGAACTCAACGCCGCGCTTAATCTCGACACCAGAGAGAAGAAATGGAAATATAAATTTAAGTAAATATTTCATCTCTTCGAATGAGTATCGAACCCACAACCAGTCGGTTTTACAGTCACACGTGCCGCTGCGCCACGACTGGCCTCAAATTTTGGATTATTATACAGATTATTGGATATTCTGATAGTTTCAGTTCAATTAGGCACGGTCCTGCTTTTCGTGGATTATTCCACGTATGAGAAACCTTTTTTAATTACTTTAATTTTTTAATACGTCAGTTACAATTTCAGACATATAGACTGAACAAAAAACTGCCTTAGGTACAAAGCAAACCAAACAGGTATAAATAAATACCTTTTAATAGTATAAATATAATTATTTTTTTTCACTACGTTTTTTTTATATTGCTATCCATCATATAATTAACGGATAAGTAATGAAAAGTACTACTATTTGAATTTCTTCCATTTGCGGCCTTTGGTGGAAAAGTCCCGATTTTTTACTTAAATCGTTTTAAAATCCGCTTTTTTAAAAGGTAAAATCTGGCAACGCATTTAATCATGAAAAACTTGTTATCATCACACAGACTAAACCAGAAAATAATCAACCAATTTTCACCAAATAAAACAACGACGCCAAAGAGCACATAACCTTCGTTTGCGAGTAGGAATAGAACCTCACCTGTAATTTTTGAAAGTTCAGGTTATCGAATCTATGCTTGCGGCCGTCAATCGAGCTGAGATTTAATCTATATTGCTAGCTAGCTGAGATCTGATCTAATCTATATCGAGCTGAGATCTAAGCTAATCTATATTTTTTCCTTTGCTCAATACTTCATTCGCGTTTTAAGGCGGAGACACATTTACGTGTCGTGGCGTGACGCGACACGCCAGAATCTAATCGGTTTCATACATTTAGCATGGTTAGGGACATATTTGCATGTCGTGTCGTGTCGCAACGCGTTTTGTCGCCGTTGAGCGGTGTCATAACCCCCCACGGGTTATGACGCGACACGACACTTCAGACAAATGTGTTTCAGTAGTTTTCATTTTTATACTAGCGCCTGGCTTATGGCGAGATCATCTAGCGGACATTTTTTAATTTTTTAATTTATTATATATGCCAAAAAATATCTGAAGATCTTCTTGAACTTGTACTTTTTTTGCTTTCTAGAAGTTTCATTATAGAACTAATGAAATTGAATGTTTTTATATTGCAATGTACTTACATATATTTAACTATTTCAGCAGCGCACGCAGTTAAAGTAATTCGATGGCGTTAATAATAATAATATATCGTTATTTATAACTAACAAAGAATTACATCGTAAATCGTAATGTTTATATGGACTATAGCACTCCTGAGGAGTGTAGCTTTCATATAAAACAAAAAAGTAAACCCAACCATTAATTCCAGAAATTTTAGCGTTTTAACAAAAAAAAAAACTTTCGCTTTTTTTACATTTAGATGTCAAAAATTAATATAGTAGATCAAATACCAATGCCCTAAGACCTACCTAAAAAAAGAGAAATCAGTTTTATGCTTTTACCCGCGTAACAGAGTAAGCAAAGGGTAAACGTAGTCTTGAGACACTCCGTTCTCCGCTTTCCACCAAAATATAAGAGATATTCCGTATTGAGCGGCAAAACACCAAACTCAACGCCGTCTACCAGAGCGGGAAAATTAATTCAAATTATACATAATCATTCCTCCGAGTGGTCAATGAACCCACTACCATTGCGTTTACGGTCAGAGGGTGTCTCACTGCGTCACTTTAAAAATAAGCAGGCAGATTTTGCTGTAGTAGCTGATTACTTTCGTTTATACTGACCTCTTCTGGTGGCAATTCTTTTTTGAGACTATCAGATCCGTCAGTATTCTCTTGTACCATCCAGCTTTCTTCTTTCAGTGACGCCTAGGAAAAACACATTATCTTTAAACATTTTATCTTGCTTTAATTTTTAACAATTGTGTAGAATCCGGTATTTTTCCTGACTTAATGAAATATAGCAAAATAGTGCCGCTTTATAAAAGTGGAGATAGATCTGACCCCGGAAATTACAGGCCGATTTCTATTTTGCCGTCTTTAAGTAAAATATTTGAAAAAATTATATTTAATCAGCTCACAATTTTCTTAAATATTAATAATTGTTTCCATAGCGAGCAGTATGGTTTCACCAAAGGCAAGTCCACTACAGATGCGGGTGCAGCACTCCTCAAGCACATTTATGACGCATGGGAGAAGTCACAAAATGCAATTGGAGTGTTTTGTGATTTATCCAAAGCCTTTGATTGTGTAGACCATGAAACTCTGTTATTAAAACTTTATCATTATGGTATACAGGATACTGCCCTCGATCTTATTGCCTCATATCTAAGCGAAAGAATCCAGAAAGTTAGTATAAATAATGTAAAATCATCTGGATCTCCTCTAAGGATGGGCGTTCCACAAGGATCTATACTTGGTCCCCTTTTATTTCTTCTTTATATTAATGATCTGCCTTTTTATGCAAAGAACCTATGTGATATTGTACTCTTCGCAGATGATACCTCTTTAATATTTAAGGTAGACAGAAATAAAACAAACTATGACGAAGTGAATAGTGCATTATCGCATATTCTTTATTGGTTTGATATGAATAATCTAATGTTAAATGCTAAAAAAACTAAATGTATTGAATTTGCTTTACCAAACGTTAAAAAGCATAATTTTAGTCTAGAAATTAAAGGAGAAACAGTCAGTGTGTCGGAATCAGCTATTTTCTTAGGTTTAACGATAGACTCCAAACTCCAGTGGAACACTCATCTAGAAACACTTGCGGATAAACTCAGCTCTGCCGCGTTCGCAATAAAAAAAGTAAGACAAATGACGGACGTTGAAACTGCCCGACTAGTCTACTATAGCTATTTTCATAGTATTTTATCTTATGGAATGTTGCTATGGGGCAGTGCTTCAGATATAAATTCAATATTTATTCTTCAAAAAAGAGCCGTGAGATATATTTATAATCTAAGAGCTCGAGATTCTCTGCGAGATGTTTTTAAAGATGCAGGTATTATTACAGTTGCTTCACAATTTGTATATTATAATATTCTGTTTGTCCGGCAAAATGTACAGTGTCATAGTAAAAATAGAGATATACATACGATAGGAACGAGAAATAAAGATAAACTTGTTACGCCACGTTTTCGCCTCCAAAAAGTTAATAAATCTTTTATGGGTCTGAGTATACGTGTATATAATAAACTTCCGCAGTGTATTCTAAGTTTGCCACTACCACAATTTAAAGTAGCTTTAAAAAAAATACTAACAAGTAAAGCTTATTACACTGTTCAAGAATATTTAGAGGATAAACATGTATGGAATTAATGTCTATTGAATGTGATGCAGGATAGCTGCCAGTTAATGTAATAAAATTATATATTATACCATTGACTTTGAAAAGAGCAACTGTTGAGTTTCTTGCCGGCTCTTCTCAGCAGAACTGCCTTCCGAACCGGTGGTAGCTTTTTATTTTTTGTTATATGTTCATTCGACGATTCAAAAGTGCTTATAAAAGTTTATTTGAATAAAGAATATTTTGAATTTGAATTTGAATTTATTTGAATATTGAAAAAATCTATTACATTAAATAAATTAATTATTTTTTAGCGTCATGCTGCATCCCGCCCACAGCTGAGTAGGCTAGAGGGAACCTTAACACTAACACAGAGGACAGGCGGAGAGGTTAGCTTATAGCATTAACATACCTCGTTCACAAAACCTACAATGTACGTATATGGTGATATTATTTTTTAATATAATATTAAGTTCCAGCGTAACAAAAATTTGCACGACTTCAAAAATTGATAATTAATGCATTATGTATTCTCTACTTAAGGAAATGAAAAATGGGTCGATAATTTTTCACATTTTCGACGACGACGATATGTATTTGAATCGCTTACCAAATCATTACTATCAACATCCTGCTTATGGACTTGCTTCACGTGGTCCTTGAGAGCGAAGGCGCGCGCGTAGCTCGCCCCGCAAAGTGTGCAGGAAAATTTCAAATTATTTTGCCTTGTGTGCACTTCCATGTGCATACGAACTGCGTACAGCGATGCAAACGGCCTGATGGATCATATTACCCTTTATACATATGTTCAAACGTAAAAGGAAAACTATTGTAGAAACTCGATTGACCGGATATCTGGATAATCGAATGTATGGAGAAAACGTTTAAAAATTGTAATGGACAGAAATTATAAAATAAATTAAATTAAAAAAAAACCTAAACGTTTGTTTTCAATTAATCGAGTTTCTACTGACTTTTGTAATTTGTCTTAGCAAGTGTGATCAAATTTACTACTATCAACTTTACAATCAAGTACTGTAATATTTATTACTAAAAAAATGGCGCAGACGCACTGCACAGACCGTGAACGTGATGGTCGCAGGTCCAACTCCCATTAGGGAAAAGGAATTGTCAAAAAAAAAAAACTCTTCATTCTTACCTATTACACTGTTGACAGGAGAATGGTTTAGTATGCGAAAATTTGTGACCTGCAAGCTGCACTGAGGTCTTGAATGCTTTGGGACAGAATGGACATTTGTACGCGCGAACTTCCGAATGTGTTAACAAGTGGTGGTTGTATACACTGTGTGCTTTGAACCTGTAATAATATTTATATATATATATATAAATATATATATATATATATATATAATACGTTATAATAAAATATATTAAAAATTCTCTGACCCTGTATTTAAGCACTCTAATATTTAGCAAAGTATGCTGATAGAACCCTGTTACAACACTCCGCCCTCCATTTTCCGTGGAATCAAGACATTCCGCGTTGTGTGGAAGAACTCTACGCCGCGCTTTGTGTTATTACCAGAGCCTGTACTCTGCACCAGAGCAAGCACAAGCACAAGAGCCAGCACAAGAGCAAATGAAAATATTAAATGATTTATTAACGCAAGTTATACCACCCACAATAGTCGCATTTATAATATACACGCTGTGCCACTACGACAAGACGGCCTCAGCTTCAAAATAAATTTTAAATTTATAACAATCTCAAAATGTGACTTAAAATCATTTTTTGATTAACATCAGATGTAATAAATAGACACATTGGTCATTTATACTCGCGAACTTTCGAGCGTGCTAACAATGAATCATTGTATACACTATGTGCTTTTAGTATAAGATGTAAAAATTGTACAACCTTTGGTACCTTACTCCCATTATATCACTTACAATATATTTATAATAATATCTTAATAAGTTGCATTTATGGTGACTTGTGAGTCACTCATAGGTAATGTCTAACGCCTTGTATTATTTTATTACTTTTCCACTTTTTATAAAATATATACATTTTCAATTTTTATAGAAGATGGATGGAAATTTAACGCTGCTATAGGACTGGGAACGAAGGTATTACGAGAATAACAGAAAAATGATTGTGGACTGTGGACATGCGATCTTTTCGTAGGATATGTGGAGCGGCAGGTACTAGCGAAGACGAATGAGTGAATGAATGAGTCATAAAAGAATGGAAAAATTATGAAGGAAGAGGAAGTGATAAGAATTGCAAGGGGAGACCTCGGTTGACCTTCGAAAACACAGTATCAATAATACTGTAGGAAGGTCACGTAAAAAGCATGAGGACCCTCCAGGGAGGGCATGTATGATGTACCTCTTGCCGCACTGCGCGCAGGCGTAGGGGCGCGCGCCCGTGTGCGTGCGCATGTGCAGCGTGAGGCAGTACGACACGCGGAACGACTTGCCGCAGATGCCGCACGAGTGGGGCTTCTCGCCTGTGACCGGACACTACACTTTATTATTATATTTTTTTATTCTCACAGAATATTATCTATTTTTTATTTTGAGCTTTTTTGCAGGCCAATTCTTGCAAATATTTGCTACCTAACGATTATTACTAATATTACTCATTTGGAAAGAAATAAAGCTATATATTCAATAATTTTATTTTTAAAAATTTAATACTATTTACATACCAAGGAAATAAAATGGAAAGAAAAGATATTTAGAAATAAGAAATTTTCTTGCTTAGCCCAACTTTAATAAATATTTGTTATTATAATAGTAAATAGTTAAATATTATTAATAAATGATATACAAAAAACATACCTGTATGTATCCTTTCGTGTTTGACTTTTTCGTGCGGTCTCGCAAATTTCCTATTACAGTAGAGACATGTGTATGGAAGAGATTTATCTTGTTTGCCGATCATTACCTAAAATATATATCAAAAATGTAATATAAAAAACCTTAAAAAATTATCAAACATTCAGTCAAAGTATATACCAATTTGTCGAACATTAAATCCAGAGTATGTTTCAGTTCCCACTCGCGAGAATGAATTATTTTCGTTCTCTCGCTCTGGTACTAGACAAAACACGGCATTGGGTTCTGTCATTCAACACGTAATATATTGAAAATTGAGTGAAAAGTGGGTAACGGAATGTAGGTTCCCTCTGTCTACTCTGCTATATACAAGATATAATGTAAAATCAAAAAAAAATACACACTTTAACTAGTAATCAGTTGAGGCCAGTCGTGGCGCAGCGGCACGAGGTGTGACTGTAAAACCGACTAGTTATGGGTTCGATCCCCACTCGAGGAGATGAAATATTTACTTAAATTTATATTTTCATTTCTTCGCTCTGGTGTCGAGGTTAAGCGCGGCGTTGAGTTCTGCCACTCAACACGCAATGCCTCCAGAATTCGGCAGAAAGTGGGAAACGGAGTGTCTTACTAGGTTACACTAGGTTCCCTCTGCTTACTCTGCTGTGTGCGGGATACAGCGTGAAGCTGAAAAAAAAAACTAGTAATCAAATGTCACAGATTACCTTATCCAAATTATGTACACTCATATGCATATCTAAAAATTCCTTAGACACAAATTTCTTGTTGCATATATCACAATTTATAGTGGTGTTGTTTGTTTTATGAGAATTCTGATGTATAGTTCTGTAGTCTATGGGTATTAGTTTATGACATATTGAACATAAGAACTTGTCATTGCTGCCTACTGTGCCGTCACATGTTTCTACTGGAGGTTCTATGGGGCGATATCTAAAAGAAAAACAAATATATATATATTATCTATCGCGGCATTGAATTCTGCCTCTCAACATGCAATGCCTCCAGAATTCGGCAGAGAGTGGGAAACGGAGTGTCTTAACACTAGGTTCCCTCTGCCTACCCTACTGTGTGCTGATTGCTGAAGCTGATTTATTTTCTATAAATGTCTGACGTTGAGTTCCGCCAACTCAAAAAATTTAAAAGCGGGGATCGGAGTATCTTAATACTAGGTTCCCTCTGCCTACCCTGCTATATAAAGATAAAGCTAAAAATATATAAATAAAAAGATATATACTTGACAGGATCATGCATCCTCTTGTGCAGTTTCAATGATTTGCTTGTAAGGAATACTGTGTTGCATGTCTCACATTCAAACTTCTCTGGCGGTGGCCTTGTATAGGTAGTATCTAAGCCAAATTCTATAAGAGAAATAAGTTAAAGTAAGATTATTTCTTAAATTTATATAAGTAGTTATTAAAAATATAAAACAACCTCTTATTTCTCTTCAATTTTTATTGTTTTATTTCAAATCTTCACTAATAAATCTAACAAAACAATCCTTAATATTAACTAAAGTTATAAATATAGAAATCGTATAATTTATTATATTAAAATAATAAGCAAAAAATATACCTATTCTTGTTTTATGCACTTTCATATGTGCACATAGTGACTTTGAATTTTCGTAGGCTACGGGACATTGGGAACACGGGTATTTCACTGAAACGAGTATGATAATTAAAATCACACATTAAAATCTAGAAAGGCAAGGCCGTAAACGCGACTGGTTGTGTGTTCGATCCTCACTATATTATATAGAATATTTTCATTTCTTCGCTCTGGTGCCGAGGCAAAGCGCGGCGTTGAGCTCCGCCACTCAACACGATCGAACCCACAACCGCCAAATTCACAACACAATCGTTTTCTTGATATTACTGAAACTTACAAATTTTACAAGGATGTTGATTGAATTCGGACAGACTCGACACATACACATTACACGACATACAATTGTACACTTTCATTTTATCACCATCTAATGTTTGCATTTCTTTTATAACCACTTTATGGTATGGTCCTTCCTTTTCTGAAATAAAATATTTTTAAATTAATGAGGCCGTTGTAGTGCGACGTTGTACGACATCGTCCAACCGTATGAACGGTTGTGGGTTCTCACAAGGTGGTATATATTGGTGGTGTATATATTTTTATTTCCTTGGTCTTATGCGTCATAAGAAAAATCTTATAATTATTGTCATTTAATTTTACTTGAAAATAAATATAATTAATAAAAAAATATTTTAAACATATTAAATAATAACGACACGCTCACCGCTTCGCCTGCTTAAGCTACAGAATTATTTGTTTACTGATCTGAATTATTTTCGTGTTTAATGAAATAGACAAAAATTGTTAAAAATTGTATTACGGAGTCCATTACTTTGATAACTGCTCACGATTTTGTCATATATCTTCCATATACAGACAGCGATCAGTTACAAATTTATTATATATATAGATAAGCGTGATTTACATTATGAAGTGTATCTCTGTGAGATAATAAATATCATTGTTAATTTATGATAAATATCATTTTGCGTAGAACAGCACGTGACTGTAAAGTACAACGATTGTTGGTTCTATTTCCTATGAGAATTCAGGGAACGGAGTGTCTTAACACTAGGTTCTCTCTGCCTACCCTGCTGTGTGCGGGATACAACGTAATGTATTTTTCCGTTCTGTTAAGACAAAACGAGGCGTTAAGTTCCGCCACATAACATGTAATCTCCGAAAGTGGAGAGTAGAATATTTTGACACTAGGTTAAAAAAAATAAAAATAAAAATGTCTTACCATTGTTTGGTTTGATATCCTTAATTATACTGTTACAAAACTTATCGATTTGTACATATCGCTTAGTGACGGTGCGCAATTTTTTGTCTTGAGTTTCGTCTTTTATTGGAACCAAAAATTTCATAGTTTTATTTGACGCTAAAATATTTTATAGAATTTTTTAAAAAATTACTTTTATGGGTAAAGAAAAACGTGAAATTGTTTATATTTTTATAATGCAATTATATTTTTAGTTTAAAATAAGAAAATTCATACGGGAAGCCCGCATATAGCAGGCAGAGAGAACCATTAAACACTCCATTCTCCAGGCACTGCCCGAGTGTTGAGTGACGAAACTCGACGCAGCACTCAGTTTTCTTACCAGAATGAGGAACATAAACAATTAGTTTAGTTGTATTTATTATAAAAATATTTAAACTTATGCATGTTTTATTACCATCATTAGTTGTATCTTCTTCTTCAATCAAAGGTGTTTCTATTATATCTCCAGTTTCTGTGATCATTCTTCTAGAAGTTTGTTTATCTGACACTTCTTCGGTTGCAATCTGTTCATATTCTACAGTACTGCTATTATTGTCTTCTAAAGGTTCCTGAAAGTCAATGAAAGAACAAAAGGATACAAAAAATGTGTATAAAATGTACATTATCTTAAACAATCCGATACTGTGCTGCTGCACATAGATGGCCTCAAGGCCTTTCTTATATAATGTTTGTTTATAAGCTTTTTCTTCATAAAGTAAGCTAAGAAAAAGAGAAAATTTAGTGTATAAACACTCAATTCTTCAGAAAGTGTGGGGTTGAGTTCTGCCAAATATCACATAATATCTCGTAAATTAGGAGGAAATTGGAGAATGCAGTGCCCTATGCTTGGTTTTTTTTCTGTCCACCCTAATGTATTAAATACAGTGTGAAAGATATTAATATAAAAAAGAAATTTAAACCTCAACTACAACATCTTGGTTATTATGATAATTCTGTATGTGTTCCAGTACAGATGTAAATGATACACCACATGTGTTGCAACTATAGATTTCCTCTTGGCTCTTATCAGGCTCTGTTTCCTGGGCAGTCTCTATAGGTATAGTGTTTTCACTCTCAGTTTTATCATTTGTGTTTGCAACAGTCTGTGTATCTAAAATAATGAAATATTATAATATTAAATATGCTGAGGTTGTTATGAGATAGGAACATGTGGGTGTGACTGTAATATGTAATAGTTTTGATCCACACTCGAAGACTTGAATTATTATTTAATAATATTTTCATTTCTTTACTTTGGCAACAAGGTAAAAAACCTCGGCATTGAGTTCTGCCACTCAAAATGCAATACCTCAAAAATTTTGATAGAAAGTGTGGTATAGTGTCTTACCATTAGGTTTCCTCTGCCTACCCTGCTGTACGGTGGATACAGTGTGAAGCTGATTTGATTTTCACACCATATTTCGTACATTGATAAGAAGACCCTCACTATATGAAAAATTGTGTTTTCCTAGTGACATTATGTCTATGAGATGGCATTTCTATCAGAAAAACACAATTTTTTGTATAGTGACATTCTTCATATCAATATGCGATTTGTTATTTGATATAATGCATTTCACAGTAAATACATGTGGCATGTCTGTCAGTGGTTTTTTTTAATAACTATGTATAATAACAATACTATTGGATGATCATTTAAGAAAGCTCTTTTTAACCAAGATATGTTTTTTTATAACTAAACAAATCTAAGATGTTAATACTACCTTTTAAGGTAGTTAATGATATTGTCCCATCATTATTTTGCTTTGTTACAATGGCAACACCTGAATTTAAAACTGATTCTTCATTTGTTAAAATCACATAGCGACTTTGTCCATCTTCTTTTACTAATTTTAACTCTTGAGTTTGCAAGCATGGTTTCATTAGTTGCTTACTAAGTAATTCTACATACATTTTTCCTACTTCAGAGCCCTGGTTTAAATTTGATTTTATTGTGTGAGAGGTGATTTGGTCTTCTAAATCATTATTTGTTATATGACCTATAAAAAATTTACAAAATTACAAGTAAATTCAACAAAGATTATTTTTAAATAATTAACCGTTTACCGTTATCATTGAAATTAGAAAATTTTGGGTCTTATCTTACCATTATGTAACTCTAACTTCACACTTGTGTTATTTAAAGAGCTTTCGTTAGTTTCATTTTGAGAGCTTTCCTCAAATGTGGTATTGGTTTCAGTGGCATTTATTAATTTGCAATTATCAGACTTTAAGTGGTCTACAAGCTGTTCCAATGTCGAAAATCTTTTAGTACACAAGGAGCAAACTAAATTAGATGATATATTAAATAAATGATCATAAAGAGCCTGTTTCGATTCAAATGTATCGTTGCAACAAAGAGGACAATATAAAATTGGTTCTACCATTTTCAGCAGTCAATCGTCTTAAGCAATAGGGCAGAAAGGGATTGAAAAAAAATTAAAAGTAAAATACATCTAGATTCGTGCATTATTTTGTAAACATTTGACTATCATTTCACTGTGGCTAAGTGACATTTAGTTCGTGGGTATCTAAAATTTCAATACAAGTCCATTTTTGAAGAACTTCACACTAATTTATAGAAAGCAAAGCACCACACAGATATCAGACAAAAGTGATGAGTTGACTCATAGAGAATTAGAGAATTACAAACAGATAAAATTGGTTAGGGTTACTCTTGTCTTGCATATAGATTAGGAATTATTAATATATTACCAAGTGTTATTATTTTTTTATATATTTTTAGATTTTTCTTATATCATGAATGCTTTAATTTTAATAGATTAAATACTTAAATCATTATTCGATTATATGATTGACAATGTACTACAATTATTACTTTTATATAATAAAACCACAAGTTTTGTTAAATCGTATTTTAATAATAATAATAAAAAGTATAGATAGATTAATAATATGTATATATAGATTAATTACAATTAAAAACTAAATACAGTGCAATGTAAAAGAATACAGAAATGTGAGCAGTAATCTACTCTATGGTCAAATTTAGAACTCGTCTTAATAATCTATTATGGTCTCTTTCTTGTTCAGTTATCAATGTTATTACTTATTTTTCTTTATTAATTAATATTAATGTTTATCATAGTACGTTATTAGTAAAAGGTTTAAGAGTTTTAATATATTTGTAATACTTACAAAGATAACAATACTAACTTTAAAGTTTCTAATCTGGTCTAAGTGGCAAAATAAAATAACTTGACGGTAATTGTCAACGCCTAATGTATATGTGTTAATTTGTTTTTGCGCGGGTAAATTTGTTTGTCCGAAAATGATGGGTAAAAGGATGCACCATAATAGTAAAGGAAGATTAGGTAGTAAAGGTCATGACAATGGTAAACCATCTAGTCCCGGTATCTCCCCTTATACGAAACCAGCTAAAATACCAGGTGTTGTATCTGTTGGCAAAACAAAAGTAGAAATGTGTCCTATACCCTACATAAGGCAACAAGATAATGCTATTAGTTTGCCAAGGTTGACTGCTGTTGCAGCGAGACCAGCAGATGAGCTTATAGGGATGGATGAACTGGATGCTTTGCAATTGGAACTAGAATCACTTTTGTGCAACACAGCTCTTCGCATTCGATATTTCCAAGGAGAAATAGAAAGTATTGACACAAATGAATCTAAAAGAGAAAAGAAAGGAAAAGCTGCTGGCAAACAACTTCAATACTCCATGAAGAGAAAATTTGCTGAAGATAAATTATCAAAAACCAAAGATTATGCAAAAATATCAAATCAACCAAAGGTACCAAAACTGAAGAATTTTAATAATACTTCTTCGAGTACATCTCATAATTACCTTAATGATGTTAATTCTGATAATTCTGTGAAACTAGAGCTGTCTCAATTATCTTTGCCAAAGAATAACATTCCATATAAATTTTGGAATTCAGTAGATCCATATTGTGCACCTGTCACTCTTGATGACATTAAATTCCTTGAATCACTGCTAGTACAAAGTAGCAACACAACACTTCCTCCCATTCCACCTCTAGGTCGCCACTATTCTGAAGTATGGGCAGATGAACACATTTCAGAAGATCAAAATGCGTCGAATCCAAATAAACAAAAAACACCCAGTATGTCTCCAGATGCCGCTAATTTAAGAAAAAAAATGGAAAGATCTTCTGACAACATGATAACTGGGCCTTTGACACAGAGACTTGTTTCAGCATTGATGGAAGAAAATGTAATGCCATATGAAGTGTCAGACATTAAACTTAAACAAACTACAAATACAAAAAATAGCTATAAAAATTCATTAACACTAGAAAAATGTTTGAGGAAAGAGTTGGTTGAGCAGGGAATATTAGATCCGGAAGACTTACCACCGCTCACAAATCCAGCAGATGATGAGATATTAGCTGAAATTAAAAAATGCCAGACTGAACTAACTGCTGTTAGAAAAGAAAATTGCCGAAATCTTAAAAATTTGATAGGGTTATGCAAACAAGAAATGATAAGACTGAATTTGAAGAAACAACTTGATCAAGTGGATATGGAATGTATTGATACATATAAAAAAATGGTAGCTGCCAAACAAAAGAAACGACCCATCACTAAGAAAGAGAAGGAGGATGCTTGGAGAGCTATTAATGAACAAATAAGGCTAAATAAAGAAATAAGTGGTTTACCATTAACAGGTCCAAATTCTAGCTAATTTGTATGGGTTAGAATGTTTATCTCATTTAATCAATTATTGTAATTTAAGAGCTTGGTTATAGGAATAAATGTTGATTTTAATGTCTGTTTTGGTTTTTTATTACCGTATTTAATCTTTTGTCAGAGACAAGAAAACTATCAAATTACCAACTAGTGTAAAATTACAAGTAAAATTATTGTATTCACTACAGTAACATTCTTTTAAATAGTTCATACTATCCCACATATATCATGGTATGCAGATTGTACCCATTAAGATACTTTCGTTCCCTACTTTATATGATTACACTTTATTCTGGAGGCATTGCATGTTGAGTGGCAGAACTCAATGCCATGCTTTGCCATGTTACCAGACCGAAGAAATCATATTTTCAACATTTCAACTAGTCCAAAAAATGGAACCCCCAACCTGTCACATTTACAGGCGCATGTTTATGCCCCTGCGCCATGACTGTCCTCTATATAACTAATATAAAAATATTTAATACTTATATACCGTATTAAACATTTTTTTATATAAAATATATATAGTAGTATATGTACTATAATGGGGTTTGTTTTTATTAATTTTAATACAGCCATTATAAAGCCACAGTTGGAACTTTTATAGTCTGAATGTAAACAATGATCAAGGTTATGATCTGCCACCAAAAGAAAAAGATTTTTTTTTCTTCTTGACACTTAAGGTGGGAGAACAAAATCTGGCAATATTTTAGTAAAGACATAAAATTAGAACACATTAGATTTGTCTTAACTATTGCTGTTAATTTCTTTTGATCATGAAGATCTCTTCTAGCATACTGAAAAATGGAACCTAAAATGCCTACTAATAAACCCATTTCTTATGAGGCCAAATACGTACTATTGTTTGTTATAAAGCATGCTATTGCAGTAAGCACATCATTTAAGTAGTTATTTGTGTTTTGTTGTCGTAATATTCATCCGTGAGAATTTAAAATAAAAAATATTTTTATTTCTCTTGGCGTTTCATAATTTTATCATTAATATTTCTATGATAAATGTCGGCCCGACGGAAGATCTACCAGTACCTACTCCTAAATAAATTTTAAAAAATACGAATAAAGAGAATTTTAAAAATGGTATACAATTTACATTATGTAACAGTATGTGCCTTGAGTATAAGTTAAAAATAAATAAATAAATAAAATAAAATATGCATGGCAATACACATAAATAACATAGTTAATTATGAATAATACAAACTATATATTTTGAATAAAATATTAATCGAGACGAGTTCGTGTATTGTCGTCCCGAGTGTCGCGACCGTCGTTCTGTCTATATAGGTGGTGGTGATGCTGGAAGGCAGCGGTCGAGTCGAACTCTTAAGTACTACGGTACTAATAAATATGATGCACATAAAGACTCGTACCAAGTATATTATAAATATAATATAATAATTCGAAGCCTATGATGGCACGATCTTTTAGGATCGAATTTCTTATAAAGGCAATATATGTGTAGGGGCGACACATATTGTGGATCCAAGTGATCTTTGACCAATATTATGATATTGAATGTTGCTTGACGTCGCGGAAGCTGACGTGATGGGCTTATGCGAACTGTTATAGCGACATTAACTATGTCGTGGCTGATGCCGTCTCGCAGTACGCTCGCGATACGTAAGCTATGCTTGTATGGCGTTGGTCATTGACATATTATATACCACTTCTACGACTTGGTATACGACTAGTAGGTGTGTGGTGCTATTTTATGTCCCAGCTCCGGTGTATGTAGTAGTGTCCGCCTGTCTCATACGGGTGTGTGGTGCTATTTTATGTCCTGGAACTCTGGTGTATGTAGTAGTGTCCGCCTACGGTTCGAGACACGACTGTGGGGTGTGTGCCGTGCGTTTATTTAACATATCGGCCGCCTAGCGGTAGTGCGTTCGTTCCAACGACTTATATTGATCTCACAAATCAATCAACATCACGAATCACCATTCTAATACAATCTTAATATAAACAAGCGTAACAAGTACTTTCGGAAAGATCACACACAAACGTCTCGGAGGGTTCAGCGATGACTGTAAAGCTGCGGTCTGGTCGGAACTCACGGTGTAGGGGCGGGGCGGTGCCCGTACTCTTTCTTATTCCTCCTTTTATTATAACTAGTTCGCAGTTATAGTGGAGAGGAATATAGGACGCGCTCTTGGCTTTTCTTCGGACGAGCTTCGAGTTATGACAATGTCATATTGTCGAGTTTCCAGTTATCTAAATAACTGACACAAGAACAACTTCTGATGGCAAATATCTTATTAAAGCGATACCTTCTAATGGCATAATATAAAATTCTTAATACTGTTACTTCTGAATCTCTAAAAGATTTTGGGTTCTTCACGATCACAACTATAAACGGTTCTTACCACTAGACACATCACGAGCCAAGGCATTATTTATTAAATAATATTTTCAAACGAGTTTGGGATATCAGTTACAATTAGCAGGTTCTTTTAATGAAAAAAGCCCGTGATAGATTTTTTTTTTTACTTCTTAGAAGTTTTTTGTGAGGTGGGTTATAATTTTTTTATTTATATTTCATGTAACTTAAACATCAAAAATTAAGCAGCTTCGCGCTGTATCCCACACACAGCAGGGTAGGCAGAGGGAACCTAGTATTAAGACACTCCGTTCTCCATTTTCCGCCGAGTTCTGGAGACATTGTGTGTTGTGGCGGAAATTAGCGCCGGGCTTTTTCTTTGGTGGCAGAGCAAAGAAATGAAAATATTAATGAATAATAATGAATTCCTCCAAAATTTAAAATATCACAATAGTTTATTCTGAGTTCTGCTACTCACCATTTTCGGCGGAAAATGGTGGACGGAGTGTCTTGTTAACAAGAATGAAGAGTTCTTCATTTTCCGTCTAAGTTCCCTCTGCCTAAGCTGCTATGTGCGAGATATAGTGTGAAGCTGATAAAAAATATAAATGTTAAATGAGAACCATGTTAAATGTTGAGTAATAACTTCATTGACAAAATAATCGGAGATTTATGTGGGTGCCAAGTTCTGTGATATACCGGTTCACACAATTTTGTGATATACCGGTTTCATTATATCTACAAGTTCAAGGGTTCTTCCACCTTGAACTGGACAACAATGGCAAAAATTGCATGCTTTTGGTGTCTGGTAGTAACGAAGTTAAATTTAGAGCTTGAATTCTATCCCGAGTGAACATGGAACTCATGCTGAGTTAGCCATTTAGATTTTTTCAGAATACGCCGGTGTCTTATTTACTTCATTTTAGCGCCAATTGCGTTTTATTAAATCACAATAATTTATCAAGAGACGTCTTTAACCCTAGAAAGATAGTCATATTTTTACGTACGTTAAAGATAGTCATGTGTAATTTTGTCGCATATTTTTTATTTGTCTATAGATCAGAACATGTTTATTATATTGAAGAAAATATACTTTACTAGTGGGCGCGCGCGGCTTCGCCCGCTTATTTGCACCCTTAGGGATGAATTCTACAAGAACCAGATTTTTAACAGTTTGAATTTCATTTTTTATAAAAATCGGTGGCGATTTAAAGACTTTTCCATATAAAATTTCAACCCCTTATTTGAACCCTTAGGGGGTGAATTCTAAAAAACCATGAAACACGTGTTCAATAAAATATTTTTAAAAGTCTGAATTTCAAATTTTATAAAAATCAGTATCGATTTAAAAAAACCATACAAACTTTCAACCCCTATTTCATCCGTTTAGGGTTAACATTTTTCAAATTCCCTTCTTAGTGGATGTCCAGATTATGAAAATAAATATCTGTCCAAATTTCACGTTTCTACTCACAGCGGTTACGGATGTGCGTGCGTCTTACCTCTGTCAGGTACAAGTCCTTTTATGTATATACTAACTGCTCTCCGCAATACACTTTTTTGCATTTATTGCATGTTATTTTTGACTTTCACCCAATTTTATAGAGGCAATAAATACAATGACTGTATTTTTTCGTCCTTTTTTGTCTTTTGAAGTACAAGGTACTTCTTTCGCCAACATATTAGAAATCTCAACATTATATGTCATATGTCTTCAAAGTAGGAGCTTTTAAACTCATGTGCATAAATGCTGATGACATTTCATGCTATGCATTTTAATTTTTTTTTAAGTTTATGGCTTTTTTGCTTTTGCTTATTTGCCCTCTTCCTACAATACATATAGAATACATTTGATCTACTCTGTCCACTCGGCCTAACTTCATTATAAAAACATTTATTTCTTTTTGCCCGTCGCTTTGTTAATGGTAGTAGGTATGCTTATGAAATATGATAAGATATTAATGTAACATTTTAAATGGTTGCGATTTATAGTAGAAACAGGAAGCAGTCAAAACAAAACTATGCACATGTACTGTAGTACATATATATGCACTATAGCACATATACTCGTATAATTATATATTTACTTTTTTTATTTTAATTTTTTTTCTTTTAATATTTTTTTCTTTAGATGCCTAGAACTAGACTTATGTTATTATACAGGACGGAAATGTCAGCACCACTTTAAATGAAACCACAGTTTTAACTACTCTATAAACGCCTAATACAATTTAAAAAAAATCTCAAAAATTAAAAAGTGATTTTTTCAAACAAAATAAATAATAAAATGATTGTTGTAATATAAAACGCCATTTATCAAGAACAACGCACGCACCATAAACCTATCAAAGGGAAACCACCGCATACGCGTTATTCCGAAATCGAGTCGTAGGTATTGGCGGCAAAGTTCAAAGTTGATTAACATTTAGTAGTATTTTTGTAGTAGTGTGTTTATGTTACTGGTATCAATGCGTAACACGAAATGTGAGTACGAAATACAGGTATGGATAAACATCGTGAAATGAAAAAAAAATCCTACGTTTAAACTGTTGAGGTATCTTGATTAATTTCTTTAGGTATGGCTTTAAAATATTTTACCCTATATGCTGTTGTCGCAAAAGGAGCCCTGACATTTCCAACCTATATACTGGTTTTTTTTGTAATTGCCTGCCGCCGACAAGATATCTGAAGTGTTTGATAACCATAATTGATTTGATTTTGATTTTTATTATTATTTACATTTATTTAATTATTTTGATACAAAATCTATTAATAACAATTAAATAGAAACGAGTGTTATAATGTTACACTGGAACCTATGAAAACTCAATACGAAATAAATTATTATTTAGAAATTATTTGCTAATAGTATTCATAATTTTATTAATTATTTTAATATCAAATCATGCGTAAAAAGTATAATCTACATTTATTATGAACTATAGTGTTATATTAAGCAATAATGAATATTAAATCACGATATAGCAGCACTGGCGCGAAACATAAAGAGGGGTAACTTTCGAATGACGTAGCTGAATGTCACTTTCCGCCATGTTGTATTTTAAAATTTCGGAGACTATTGATAACTTGAATTATTTAATATCTCTATTTACAAAATTGTATTGAAGGATAAATTATTGTTTGTAACACTTACATCTTTATGTGAAAAACGACCATAACAAATTATTGACTTGACTTGTAATAGTAACTTTTTAAGTAATGAGTAGTGTCAACAGATTCCAAATGAATATTTTATTATTTTTGCTTGTATTTATTATAACTATAATATAAACGTAATTATTAAAATTTAAACCTGTAATAAAAACTAGTATTCGGATTTTGGGGTAAAATACGTAAATATTTTTATAAATACAAAAATAATTTATTTATTAGGCTTTTAAATTCAAATAAAATATAAAAATATAAAATGAGGCCAGTCGTGGCGCAGCGGCACAAAGTGTGACTGTAAAACCGACTGGTTGTGGGTTCGATCCCCACTCGAGGAGATGAAATATTTACTTAAATTTATATTTCCATTTCTTCGCTCTGGTGTCGAGGCTAAGCGCGGCGTTGAGTTCTGCCACTCAACACGCAATGCCTCCAGAATTCGGCAGAAAGTGGGGAACAGAGTGTCTTAACACTAGGTTCCCTCTGCCTACCCTCTGTGTGCGGGATACAGCGTGAAGCTGATTAAAATATAAAAATAAAATATTTCTTGTACATTATTTAAAAGTTTTTGCAATTGCCACACTGACGGCTGATCATTTTGTCAACACTGATAAGTTGTCAGCGACAGTGACTTTGTCAGGGACTGACAAACTTGTCAAAAGATTTAAAGTTTTGTTATTGAATATTGTGTTTAAAACATTTTAAAAGTGTTATTCCACATTTAGGAAAGAAAAATACTTATTTAGAAAACGTATAAAAATTTGAACGTAGCGGGACTCGAACTCGCGCTTTCTGGAAACCGACCAAGCGCTCTGTTTTTTTTCTGGCTTAGTGGTCAGAGCGCCTAGTCGATTTCCAGGAAGCACGGGTTCGAGTCCCGCTACGTTCTAATTTTTATACGTTTTTTAAATAAGAATATTGTGTTGTTTGTATTTTGCTCATTTATCAGTTAACTTATTTTGCTCTGACTCTAGTGTGTTATTTGGACTTTAATAGTGCCGCTTCTCTCATTACTTGGCTATCCTACCTACCTGATTAACCCCGACGTCGATTTAAGAACTGCTGCGTACGATAGTTAGCCATAACGATGATGAAAATGCCGAAATATCCACGTTCTAACTAATATGGATATTATTTTAATTTGTGTGGGCTGGCATTCATCGAAATAAAATACTAGGGCCAGTTTTTATTGACGGTAATTTAAATGCTACAAAATTTTAAGATCTCATACGTAACCAGACCATACCATAGACCATATGCAGACCAGATCCCCCTAAACTAGAGACAATTTATGCATTAAAAAAGGGGACTTTGAAAAAAATCTAACTATCTAATAAATAAGTAGGCAAATAATACGATAAATATGAGTGTGTGTAAAGTATATTCTTAAGGGTAGCGTTGATTTTAACATCACTTCGCCTCCGTTAGCTATGTAGATATATACCTACGCTGGTTGCTGCAACTCGATTTCTTGAATGAGGCCTATGCGACGTTACCGCTTTGACAGGTTAGTGTGTGTTTACGTTATTCTTTACAAACGGCGTTTTATTTTAAAACGATAATTTTATTATTTATTTTGTTTGAAAAATAACTTTTTCATTGTTGGGATTTTTTTAAATTGTATACAGGCTTTTATAGAGTAGTTAAAACTGTGGTTTCATTTAAAGTGGTGCTGACACTTCCATCCTGTATAACTGTTGGTATCACAGCATCATTTTCATTTAGTGTTAATCATTATTTTACACTAATTGTCATTGTCCGTATTAACACAATTTTTGCGAATTTTTTTTTTAATATAAATAGGGTAGTTCGTAGATGCCACTTCAATAAAAACGTGCTTTATAATGTCCAAGTTTATATCCCACAGCAAATTTTCAGCTATACACGCTGGTTATAAAAATGACAATTTTTTTGGTTAGAAATAACAATTTTAGGAGAACTGTCAAGTTCCATTTTGACGTATGAACTGTATGTCGTGTGACAGAAAATTAATAAACGTCATATGATTTGAACTTTTGAATTTTAACGAAACAAAACATCAAAGTTGTGAAGTTTTTTAAAGTGAATGGTGTTTATTAAAAGATATAATTATAAAGATAGAAGAAACAATGGATAATCCCTTAACACCAAATAAAATCCAGCGACTCATGCATTTAGCAGAAGATAAATCTTTCAATTTGCCTAGACGGCCTCAAATAAACGACGACATGAAAAGGTAACAATTGCATCAAGTTAAAATATATTACGATTAAAGTTTATATTATTGCACACTAAAAAGATGCATAAGTGAACTCTAATAATAAATATATTATATGTCATGTCTTTTGTTATACAGCAGCGTAGCCACAAGCCAACTACATTTTAACAGAACTGGAACTAATTATGAATCTTCCTCAGGAATCTTAGACTTAGAACGCGTAGAAGGTATTATTTTGTAGGCATTTTCATATTGCCCTTTATTGAGCTACTATAATAGTATTTTTAGCTATATGCAATATTAACGTAATTGCAATTGTTTTCCAGCATTTGGTGAATCTGGTATCAGCAATATATCACTAAGTAAATCTGTAAGTAATTTTCAATTATTATTAGTATTAACATTGTTTATTGTCTGTAATGTTCATTATATAATATTTAAAAATTCATGAAGATTTTGTAATTTATAGCTTCAAATTCTGTTAAATTCAAAACTTTTATTGTAAAATTTTATATCATTTTGCCAGAAAAAATATATGAAAAAGTAATATCTTCTAACCATTGTCTTTGAGGCTAACATGGAGCAGGGGCACATGGGTGTGACTGTAATGTGACGGTTGTGAGATCAATCCCAACTCAAGGGAATGAATTATTATTACTTAACATTTTCATGTTTTGACTCTGGCGCCAAAGCAAAATGCTTGCATTGAGTTCTGCCACTCAACACACAATATCTCTAAAATTTGGCAGAAAGTAAGGAATGGAATATCTTAACACTGCTCTCTCTGTCTACCCTGCTGCAGCGTACCCAGATACAGCATGAAGCTGATTTAATTTATCAGTATTTTCAATTGTTTTTTATTAAATAAATGTTATGTAAACATTCTGTTTTAGACTGCCTTTAACCCAGGTGAAATGACAGGCAGATCTACAGGAGCTGATGATGTAAACATGAAAGATGTTATTGGAGCTCCCAGAGCCTTTGAGGAATATGGAAGACACTCAATGGCTCTAGACAGCCTCACTAGTCACATGGACAAACAGACTTCTGAAATTAATGATATTATGAGACATTCAATTGCTACTAATTATTCATTTCATTCTAAGGTATTTGCTAGTATTTTATATTTGAATTACGTAACAACACTGTTTTATCAGTTTTTGCTGCTGATTCTGCTATTTGTGGGATTATGCATATAGCTATAAAAATGTCATTGTAATGTGTAAATATATTTAAATAATAATATAATGCCATGAGGGCAGTTGTGGTGCAGGGGCACAATGTGTGACTGTAAACGTAACTAGTTGTGACCATATTCCAGGAAATAAAATATTTATTTAAATTTATATTTTCATTTCTTCGCTCTGGTGTCGAGACAAAGCACTGCGTTGAGTTCTACCGCTCAACACACAATGCTTCTAGAATTTGATGTAAAGTGAGGAATGAAGTGTCTTAACACTAAGTTCCCTCTGCCTACCGTGCTGTGAGCGGGATACATTGTAAAGCAAATTTTTTAATTTATAATATTATGCTTGTTACAGAGAGATCTAACAGCTGATGAGGCATCTCTAGTATTAAGAGAAGCACCATTGCCAATTCAACACAGCACACAAGTTAACTTTCAGGATAGCATCCGGTAAGACTTCTATTGTTTTGTAACTGCACTCATTGTAATAAATAAATAAAATTGTGGTGCGGTGAGGTAGCATCTGACCGTAAATATGGTGTTATCCTTTGTCATTTTCCTGTTTTCCTTCCTAAAGTAGATATCTAACAATATTATGTTTCCTTTGTAATTCGTCTTCTATTGGTGTTTACCATTGAATTGAAAAAGCTTTCCCTCATACAGCAGGGTATGCAGAGTAATCTAGTCGCTTTGTTCTTGACTTTCCACCCAGCTTTCGTAACTTTGTATATATAGTGATGAAAGTCAACACAGCACATTGTCTACTGGAGCAGGGATACACCACCTACCAAGTGGGGAACCAACCCACAACCATACCATTTCAGCTGACTCAATGTAATGTCAGCCTTGGAATTTATAAGGTTTAAAAAAAAATTTTTTTTACACCAATTATTATGTAATTTTAGCATAAGTGGCTTAAATATGTCTGTTGGAGCATATTTTAAAAACAGATGTCCAGAGTTTGGAAGAATTCTTGGACAAATTGATAGTCCAGACAGACCAAGTATTCCTGAAGGTAAGAGAATTCCTGGTTTTCTAACATGAGAAATTGTTCTTTGGAAATATATGCATGAAATTAATTTATAAATGTAAATATATACTTTTTTTTCAGTATCTTCAATAGCTCCACAAGAAATCACTCAAAACAGTGCTAATCATACATATAAAGTGGATCAAACATTAGACAACATACCTGTAAGGCAACCTAAGAGTGAAAGAACATATGAGAAACCACTTGTTACTAATTTATTCCCAAATAATATGAATAATGTCAGCAATTTAGTCAAGCCACAAGTTATGGATGTTTCTAGAAAACATGATAAAAGTATTATCAATAAAGTTCCAGTAAATACACAAAAATGTTTGAATCAAACAAATCAAAAATTTACAATTTCTAAGCCAACTGATATTCTGCTTAGGAATCTCCAATCGTCATTTCGACCAATTACTGATGATACTGAATGTTCTACTGAGAACTCTTTGAGTATATCCAAGATTGCTGATTATTTGGGTAAGAACTATGACAAAACAGTTATAATATATTAATATGAAATGATGCCAGAAACCTGTTGTGGCACAGCAACACAGCGTTTGATTTTAAATGTAACGGTTGTCAGTTCGGTTCCTACTTTGTAAAATGAAGTATTTTCATTTCCAGTTAAATTCAACACTGCAAAGTTTCAAAGACTGGGTGGTGTTTGAGTAAAGGAGTGGTTTAACACTAATTTCCGTAATTTGCTTATTCTGCTATATGTTGAACCACATAGAGCCAAAAAAAAGTTAAAAATTGTCACATTGAAATACTTTAGCTAATAATTGCTAATTTCAGGTAAACAATCCAATGTAAGTGTGACTGATATCCTACAACTAAACAATCAAACAAAACAAGTGAACAGAAAGCAGCCATTAACAGAGCTCCATATGAATATCTTAGATAACAAAATGGCAGGCAAAGAAGTCTATGTAACACACTTAAAAGACACAAAAAATATGGAAACAGCAAGCTCTTCAGGAACAGTTGATACTGTTATTTCATTAGATAAATTGAAAATCTGTGATGATAACAAAGAGATACCTTCAGTGATAGTGACTCGTCACTCCATTGATTCTGAGAAAGCTGATAGTGATTTAAAAATGTATGGAGTCGCCCAATCTCATTCACCTTCGACTAAAAGTCGTTCCACACTTAGTACTGTGCAAGAAGTTGCAAGCTTCAAATCGAATGATAGTCCAGTACATTCTAGTAAAGGTGGGTCAAATATTTTTTTTGTATAGTTTTTTACCTTTTCTTTTATATTTATTTATCACATAGACATGTATATTCTTTTAAAATTATTGAATACTGATATTACATAGTTATTTCCTTTATTTTTGTTTCTATTTTGTTAGTAATATTGCCTTATATATTTTTTGACTTGTGTAATTAATATGCAATGTATAGTTATTGTATAACTATTTTACATATATATCTATATATAGAAAACAAGAGGCCGTCGTGGTGGATCAGCGCTGCTATTAATTATTATAAACGCTACGGTTATAGGTTCGATTCTCACTCGGGGGGAATGAATTATTTTCATTTCCTCTCTCTGATAATAAAACGAAGCGCGGCGTTGTGTTCCGCCACTCTTAACACGCAATCAAAGTAAAAGTCAAACATATAATTAACACAGGGTGTTAGTAACATGTAGTGTATTTTCAGGCGATAGTCCACCATATGTACCCTCACAAAACTTAGAATATAAAGAATTAGATAAATCAGTAGATTGGCACGAGGTCTTACAGCAAAAACATTTAAGGCGGGAGAGCTTTGCTAAAGGTTTGTGGGCCTCGCTTTAGCACTCAAATAACAAATTAATCATTAAAATTGCTAACCAAATGTGTTTCTAAAATTCTAATGCTTTTAAACATTTATCTGTGCCATAATAT
Organism: Heliconius hermathena; assembly: GCA_013403705.1. Classification (NCBI taxonomy): domain Eukaryota; kingdom Metazoa; phylum Arthropoda; class Insecta; order Lepidoptera; family Nymphalidae; genus Heliconius; species Heliconius hermathena. Next base: position 1,077,991 of record JAAIXJ010000049.1, on the reverse strand, counting down.
GTGTTATATTTTTCAAGTATTCTTTTTTATTTATGTATGTATTTATATATGTGTTAATAATATAAGTATAGTTTTTATTACATAAGTATAGTTTTTATTACAAAATATTATTGTAATGTATTGAATGTCTTTGTTTTATAAACAAATGCTTGTAAAGAGGGTATGACTTCTTGAATAAGTTTCAAGTTCAATATCACGTTCGTAGTAAGGTCGACGAGTCGTGGCCACACCGCAATTGGGTTTTCTAAACTTTAGGCTTTAGAAAACCCAATTGCGGTGTGACTTTCTTTATCCTATTCGTTATTGTTCACTCGGGCATAAAATGTTTATAAACAAACTCTACAGCTACAGCTTATACAGGTGGCCACGAATCATCACCTGTACCTATGTACATTAAATATTTATATGCACCATTAATATACTAAAGCTAAACATCAAAACTAACATGTAACAAAAAAGAATAGTATTTTAATGAATCGTATTTACATATTAGTATTTTACCTAAAAAATTTAGAATTTTTTTTTCAATATAAAATTAATGATTATTCAAATTTTGCAGAACAATGGGCGGAAATAACTGTCGCTCCAGTCGAAGGTTTTGTAGGTAAGCTAATAAGATAGATTTTTTTGACAAGTTATAATTTTATAAATTGATTACCTTCTGCAATGACTAAAAAACGATTTAAAATATTTTCCTTCTGTTTTTCGGCTTATGTAATATAGCACCAAGATATCCAGTAAAATACCAATACGAACGATCATAAAGCTAAACAATTTGAAAATATTAAAATTGAAACAAATTTTTCAACACTATTTAACGACAATTATTTTTGAAAAGATTATTTATTGAAAGAAAGTTTATCATACATTTTTTTCTAGGTGTGACTACATCAGTTATAATAACAGTAACAACACTTAGCAACAGTTGGTTAACTGCAAAATTTGAAATCGACAATATTCCCAACAAAAAAGACTTTGCCATAGAACTGCCTCGTTTACCACTTCTATTATCGCCGGGAAAAACTGAGAAAATTTTAGTACATTTAACATCTAATGTGGAGTTTGATTCATACTTACCATTCACAATGCACTTAAAGGACACGTCCATAGACGACGAAATTATACAGAAGGGGCATATTGAGATTAGTATAAAAACGCCAACAATACAAGCCTTATCGTGCGATGGAGTTAACATAGTTAACTTCCCACCGATTCAAGAAAAATCGTTTACGACGAAATATTTTGTCCTGCTAAGTGATTGTCCAGTTGATTTGCAATTAGAATTGTCGATCGCCGAAGGAGATAGTATGTTTGTAATCAAATCTGTGCAAGAAATAAAAAAGAGTGATGTAAGCAAGGCACTAATGGAGAGACAGGGCTCGACCGAAGACGGTCCAACGAAGAAAACAAAAGTATCAAGTAAACAATTGTGCAGACTGAGCAGTGGTAATGCTATTAAAGTAACTATTATTTTTAATGCTCCAAAGCTGTCGGAACTGGAATTGAGTAAGTTCGCCCTCTCATATTACTTATTAGTTTAATTTGGTATAGTTAAATAATGTATATTAATAATGTCTATATATTTTATAATTTCCGCCGCATTTTGGAGGCATTGCGTTTTGAATGGTGGAACTCAACGCCGCGCTTTGGCTCGACATGAGAGCAAAGAAATATAATATAAATGTAAATAAATATTTCACTTCCTCGAGTGGTGATCGAACCAACAACCAGTCGATTTTACACTCACACCTTGTGCCTATGCGCCACGACTGGCCTCAATTTGTTTAATAAAAATTATGTTAAAATTATAATTTTTTAACGACACGAATTTCGTTTACAGATGAAAGGAGAGCTTCATTTAAAGGAATTTTGAATATAAATTTAATTGGCATCGATACAGTATTGAAGACCGTTAGCCTCGTCGGTACAGTCGGCAGCGTCAACCTGGTTCTACAATCGTCTTCAAACAAATTACATCTTACTAGTGGTAATTACACATTTGTTTTGTACTGCTTTTATTTGGGTTAAATGAAAAATTTGCTCAAAGTTCGTTCCATTTTTTTTGACTCCACACCGTTTCTGTTCCCTTTGCCTGTCCTGCTATATGAATGAATTTCTAATAATATCTAAATAAAAAGAGTAGTATTAATATCTAAAAAAGAAATAATATAACCCACAGAAGCGACAAAAATCAATTTATGCAATACTGGCACAATCGGTGGAACATGGGCTGTGAAGTTTAAGAGTAATACTGGAAAGGACAGCCATTTTCCGTTCAAAGTGTCTGCCACTAAGCTGGACATAGCCCCTGGAGCGGGGAAGGAAATGAGCTTGGTTTATACTGGACCACCAGACGTTGTGAGTGAAGGGTGAGTTAATTTAAGCCACTTTTTTTTTCTTTTTTTAATAATTAGTTGGAGTCTTTGAGGCTCGATGGGACAGCGTTGACTGTAAATGGAATGTTCTGGTAACAGTCCAAAGCCGAACAGTTAGTTCCGCCCAACACGCAATGTCTCGAAAATTGGGCAGTGCTTGGGGAGCGAGTGTGGATTGTGTGACTCCAAGAAAAAAAAACTTATGAGATCTTCTAAAACTTGCGTCTTAATTTAATATCTTGTGGTTGAATAATGAAGTAGATTTATATGTAACACATATTTTTTCTTTATATATTTTAATTTAATATTTACAGTACTTTAATACTAGAAGATACAGCGACCGGCAATATCACAACTATAGAAGTAGTAGGAGGTTCAGATAAGCCGAAAACATTTCCAATAAAAACCAACTATAACAACATGTCATGGGTTAGGGCTGGGAGGAAAGAGCTCAGCTTAAAGAATTCTACTAACAGAAAGATCCAGATTCGATGCCAGATTGTGGGAGAAGGTTTCATGATAGATGCTCCTGGTGCGGAACAAAGAGGGACTTTTATATTATCTTTTGGACCTTGTGAATGTAGACCATTGCCGATTATATTTTCACCAACTTCCTATATACCATATGCAGCTGCTTTGCATCTGGTGTTTGATAAAAACAGCGATTTTTCTAGAAAGGTGAATAGATATTTGTTTTATAATATAATAATATATTGTATTATATTTTTTAAGGTCGTTGAGGTAACGTCGATTCCCACTTACGGGTAGGAATTATTTAATTTTCTCGCTCTAGTGATAAGACAAAGTGCAACGTTGAATTTCGCCACTCATCGTGACGGAACGGAATAACATGCGTGATTTTTTTAAAAAAGCTTATTTTTATTCATAATATTAGTAATAAGTTAATAATGTGATCAGCATAAATAAGTTTTTCAATATATTAGTAAATAACTGTACACAGATAAAGCTGCACGGCTCGGACGGCGGCGGCGGCGCGCGCTGGTCGGGCCACGTGACGTACGGGCGCACGGCGCTGCTGCGCGCCGCGCCGCGCGCGCCCACGCGCCTCGCGCTCTACAACCGCGGCGGCGCCGCCGTGTTCGTGTGCGCGCGCCTGCAGCTGAATTGTATGTTGGCTTACTTTTTATTTATTTATAAATAATAAACGGAAAAAGGTCCACCACGTGGAGTACTGGCGTGCAGCACTAGAGAGGTCCATGCGACTCAGGTTCAGATTTATTGAAACCTACAGTACAGTAGAAGTTAGATTTTCTGAAATATTGCGCAATGTTCGCTTAAAAAGAAAATAAACAAAAGTGTGATAACTTCTTAAAATAAAACTGCGATGTTTTTTATAATATGCAGCATAAAAGCGTACCGTAAAGTAGTACAAATGATTAAATTATAAAAAAAAACTATTCTTGTAACCACGGCTCTCGTGGTGCTGCGACACAATGTATACATAACAGTTGTGGGTTCGATTCCAATTCGGGACAATAAACTACAAAACGCAGCATTGAGTACTGACATTAAAATACGCAATGCCTCAATTAGACGGGATGTAAGGAAATCGAGTGGCACAGCGCTAGGTTTCTTTAACTTAGCTATGTATAAGCTAGATACAGGGTAACACAGAGATATGTTGCCCACAGTACAGTACCGGTCGCTGGCGCCGGAGGCGGCGCTGTCGGGCGCGCGGCGCGTGGTGGGTGCGCGCGCGCACCACGCGCTGACGCTGCGCGTGCCGTGGTCGCGGCTGGAGAGGCGCGCGCGCGCCGGAGACGCGTCCGCGCTGGCCACCGTGGTGGTGCTCACTGGCCCTGAGCTCACTCGGCGCAGGATACTGAGGTACAGCATAGCCGTGAAAGTTTAAAACACACCTACTGATAGTGTATGATATGTCTCTATCATTCTCTATCTTTAACAACAAATATCTAGTGATTCAAAATTCCAAAAAAATCTAATTCCAAAGATTCTGTTGGCGTGTCTTTAGTATTGAGTTCAATTTTTTTTTAACTTATAATAACCTTTTTATTATAAAGAATACAAAAAAATATAAAAATACTTTTTCTTATCTAACTGACCGTAATGTTTGGCGCTCCGTTCTCTCTGACTAGCCAGCTAAGGATACAGCGTGAAGCTAGTTTAGTTTAGTTTTAGTTTTATCTAACTAATATTTGATTTTTGCACTAAGGTGGAAAAAGAATTAATAACCCAATTATTAAATGAACATAAAGCTAGTACCAACTCAGAAGGCATTTCTGTTGAGAAAAGCCAACTCAATAGTTACTCTTTTTAATGTAAAATGATTCTGATTGTATTGATTTTCAACAATTGATTTTTTAACTATTCTTTGATAATGTGATAAACGTTGTTAGTTATTGCAGTAACGTAAAATTTTGACACCTCATAACTATATGAAGAGTATGACCACAAATTTGATTTGACCAAAGAAATGACCAGGATAAACTTTACATAAAGTTAAAGCGTAAGCAGTAGAAATGAGAAGGAAATGGGAAGGAAAGAAGTATAACAGTGAAATCTTTCTATAGTAAAAAATCTCGACCTGCCTAGAATTATCTATATACATTTCTAGAATATATATCTAAAATATAATTCAAACATGGCACTTGTTGAAAATATTTCAAATTTGATGTTGGTATATAGAGGAGCTCAAACAGTGGAAAAAGTGAGCGTAAATGCGAATTTAAACCTTAACCTACACTTAGATCGCAAGTTCCAGTCAGTGTTGAGTTGTTCAACCTTCAACTGCACCCTCACATAATTTTGTGTAAAAATATTGAATGTTAGTAGTTTTTGTGTAGTTTTTTAGTTATTTTAATAATTATTTTACTTCTTGTTTTTTTAGAATAATTAAGGACGAGAAGACAGGAAAGCTGGATCTGTCCTTACTGCCTGACCATTTACAAGCGCTGGCAGAACCATTTGAAGGGGAAGACCCTGCTATGGATGCTCAATTTGATAACTTCAGTGAGAGCAAGGTAAAGATCTAAGATTAAAGGGATTGCTTATTATGAAAATAGAATTAAAGATTTTAATCTATAACTCAAATTGACAAATTGTTTGGTGCAAGATTGCTTTTCGCAAAATAATCGAGACATTGCCTGTAGTGTGAAAGAATTCAACGCCGCCCTTTGTCGTGTCACCAGAGCTGGAAATAGAAATAATTTATTCTCGAAATGGGAATTGTACCAACAACCCTCGTGATTACAGTCGGGCGCTTTCATGCTGTTTATTTTGTATTTAATATTTTTTAAAATAAAAGAATAATAACATTTTTATTTTTGTCTAGGCATGCCTAAATGAACTGATAGAAGGTATACACGAGCTTACAGCCCAAATTGATGTTCCACAAGACTTTGAAGAGGACAATACAATACTTATAAGTGATGACACAGTGGTCGAGCACCACACGCTATGTGATTAATTTAGTTTTTATTTATATATGGCTGGCCAAGTATTAATAACAATTTTAGTTTTAATAATAACAATTTAATCTTAATATATTTTGTGATTTGGTCATAGTTACTTAAATAGCAGATGTTTTTTTTTTATTTTGTAAGAGGTATCAGAACCTGTTAATTTGCTCAGTTATTTATACTACACATGTGCAGTGGTGTTGTACTTAAATTATTTTCCGTCCTAATTTATGACCAACTCTATGAATACTAAATCTTTTGACTGAACCCAGTACAAAACTCAGTTACTACTCTTAAGCTTGTTTTTTTAAGTTATATTATGACATGTAGTCTTAGTTTTAATTAATGTATGTAGATATAAAGGTAACAATAAAAAACATTATTTTATTTCATATTATTTATTATTTTCTTAACCAGTATATTCCAATCGTTTTCCTATTTTTTTTAAATCATTGTATCTAAAAGATTCCGCTGTCAATCGCAGTTCTGTTAGAAATGACTCTTTAAAAATATTGCCTACTACTTATAAAACTAAAATGCGTTTCACTTATAATAAAAAAAAGTCATCGTACGCCGCAAAAAATGATATTTATATACAGTACTAAAATCTGACGGTTCATAAAATTAAAATCGATATTCTTCACTTAAACATCATTCATTAATCGTATGTGCCCTTTTGAACGAGCCCCTAATCGATATAGGAATAAATTAACGCTAATTTGGGCATAAAACAATATATGAAAAAAAAAACGCATCCGGGGGCTTATTCTAAAGGAGCGCTTGTCATCAATAAATCGAGCTTGGTGTATTTATGTTACCATAATTATAATATTCTCTTAAACAAGGAAAAATAATCGACCACGCTTCTTGCACTCAGCACTCGTACGTCCCTTTCACTCGCATCACGCACACTCACGTCGCATTTGGCAGTTACCATAGTTACTTCACACACGTCGATATTCACATAAAACTCATTATATTAAAAAATAACGCGCCATTTGCCGCTTCAGCTTGGCAAAGTTCGTAAAGCAAAGAGGTAAAATGTGAATATCGACAGCACAAAAGTGATCTTCACACGATGTCTACTACTTGCCGTACATTCTAAATACGAAAAACAAAAATATCTTATTGAAATGGAAGTACTTATTTTACATCGATTTGATAAAACTAATTTGCGTTAAAAATGGCTGACATGATCGTTAGAAAACAGTGCCCTGAAAATACTATATATTTGTCATAATTTATTGCGTTACACCTAATAATCTAATGTCACCGAAGAAGACTAAAGAGGATAAGAAGAAGAGAATGATTAGAAATGGCGTCTATAGTCAGGGTCGTCTCGGGCGAGACGTACAATAGTTAACATCTCTAGTGACATTCACAGATCATATATCCAAAGGAAATGCGTATCATAGATATATACATCACACAGTCACACGTTTTTACAATAGGAATAAAAATCCTAAACTAAAAATTAAACCAGTCACTTAAAGAACTACATAGTACGCGTAGTACGTAAAATTGCCAACGTTACACTGGCCTGGGGGGGTCTGTATACTTGCAGTTGATCTTCTAAAATATTCTTAACAAGTAAACCCGATGCAACGGACGTGCACCGTATACTATAAGAGATCAATATGGCTTCGATAACACGCGTTTCGTACAGTTACAGATTGGGAGTTAAAAACAAAATTTTGGTAATGATTTACTGCCACGTCTAACTTATATTAAATATCTTTTACAATTTGAAAATGTCGATTGTGACGGTAACGGAATAGTACCATATGCGCCCACCACTCACAAACGTCACGTTTTTTTCCATTAAAATAAAGCTTATCCACAAGAGGATAACTAAATATAGTCATTTTGCTTACCGCTTCATTTTTGTACGATTAAAAATGATTCTTATGTATGAACATCATTTATTACAATAGTTACGTAACTTGAGTTAACCTATGTTAACCACTATACGTTTTATATAATGTGAATATTACTATTTAATGATATTCTTTTATAATAATAATAATAATGTAGAATCATTTATAACCGTTCACATAATAATTATTATAATATGATTTAAAATGCAACTGATGAATAATATTTGACAATGGTGATGCATAAAACACATAAATATCACAGATAGTGTAAAAATAAAAAAAAAATACAACGTATCCTCGTTGGATCAATGTGTGTGTGTGTGTGTGTGTGTGTCAAACAAGAACACTAAATACAATAAAAAAGAAACGAAATGTTAGCTGCGATCTATTAAGTTGGGGGTCATCCCATAAATTACGTCACACGTCTCTTAACGTGAATACTTCAAAACACATTATACAAGCATAATTTCAGAATTGCTGTTTTAATTCAATAATTTCTAGATGTAAAATTGTTACATATATGACGTCACACTATGTAAGGATCTCACAAATATGACCAGCTGTGACAAGGAGTGAGTCAAATTTTGAAATTCGTGTGACGAAATCTGTGGACAGCCCTATATTCAGCGTTGATTTTACTTCTACATTACAGTAAAGCTAGTTGATCAAAATTTTGTACGATTTTTGCTAGATATTTGAAACTAGCGTTAACGTTTTAGCTTTTACATAACAGGTTCAATATACAGACCAGTATAATGTCTTGTGGTTAAACATAAAGCGATGGGAAAAATACTTGCATATTTCATCAAATATCTCTTGATTTCTGGAAAGTTGAGATTGTCATGTAGTTTCAATCATAAGATAACGTTTGTACTAATTGATCTTTAGAGCAAATCATATGTGTATTGAACAGCAAATATAAGCTTTACATTTACAGGTGAACATTTACACAATAATATTCTATTGCTCTTGAGTCTACAGCGCTTGAGATTCATATATTTCCTATAGTGAGTAAATATTATCTGTTCTCATTGACGTCAATTTGACACCGTTTAGTCTATGTCGCAGTTGCAGTTAGTCTAGGGCGTGGGGTGGCGGGCTAGGGCGGGCAGGGCGGCTAGGGCGGGCGGGGCGGCTAGGGCGCGCGGTACAGCAGGTAGGCGGTGAGGGCGGGCGGCAGCGCGAGGCGCGAGGCGGCGGCCCGCAGGCGCGCGCGCCCCACGCGCTGTCTGATCACGCGTCTGCACAGCTCCATTAGAGGGAGAGGTTCCGCTGTGGAACATTTTATACATTTAGTTAAATAGAAACATTATTGAGACCGTGGTAGCGCAGCGGAACATCGTAAACGCAATGGCTGTGCGTTTGATTTCTCTGATAAGAATAGATAAAGCGCTGCATTTAGTTCCACCACTCAATATGCAATAGCTTCACAATTCGGCGGAAAGTGGGGGAATGGAAGTATCTTAATTTGAACCGAGTGTCTCAATACAAGGTTTCAAGCAATGACGCTCTTTGCCTCGTTACCAGAATGAGGAAATAAAAATATTAAATATTTTATTTTCTTGAGTGGGAACGAACCCACAACCTACTGTGTTTGCAGACACTTATGCCTCTGCACCACGACTGGCGAGCTCAAGCTATTTAAAGCCGACAACAAACTCAACAGTAACTCTTCTCAAACGTCTTATGACAAAACAAAATAAGAAGTACTCACGATCAAGCCCGCCGATATACTTCATAGTGATCTCCGCGTGCCCCCACACGGCGGACACGATGGGGTACAGCGTCTTGCCGCGCAGGCCGCGCGCCGCCACGCCCAGGTAGCGGCCGTCCGCGCAGAAGGCCAGCGTGCCCTCGTCCATGTCGAGCACCACCAGCAGCCGGTCCGGCACCAGGAACTGCTCGTCGGGCCGCAGGAGGGCCGGGTAGGTTGTGCCGCTGCCACCTGTGCCTTTTGCGTTGTGGAATACCTGAAACGAAAGGTGGTTTTTGTTTTAGCTTGACGTTGTATTTCACATATAGCAAGGTACGAAAAGAGAACTTTGCGTTCCCCGCGTTCTGCTCAATTTTCGAGGCATTTGTGTATAGAGAGGGGGAACTTAACGCCACGCATTGCCTTTTTAAGAAATGAAAATAACTAATTCCTCCAGAACTGTCTTTTTTATGACTATGACAAAATTAATATAAAAATTTAAAGGTAAATAAATTCAGCAACGATAAACTAAGGTGTTTTTAAATTAGAACTTATATGAAAATTCAGAAATATTATATCAAAATATAATCTAAGAAAATAATGAAAACTAATGCTTACACAGCTAACCTTATTTCTGCCCAAGTCCCATCCCCAGCTCTGATCCGTGGCGCCCACTAGGCTCTGGTAGCCCACGGAGTGTAGTGGTGCGTGCGAGGTGGCCACTCCCACGACCGCGTGCGTGCCGCGCTGCCTCGCCGGCCACACCACCTCCCAGCAGTGCAGGCCGCGCGAGTAGCCCACGCGGCCGCGGATGCAGTCCGTGCTCTGCGCGACCGGGTGCCGGTGGAATGTTAACGCGTCTTCTTCTTTTACGAATATGTTTAGTGATCTGGAAAGTTATCATTTATAAAATTAAACATTTTTAATAAGAATAAGAAAGAAGCACCTGAAAAAGATGTCTGCACGCAAATTAAATCATTAAAGGTTATGTTATAAGCTGGCCTTCACGTCCACAAGTCTTACAGGCACTTAAAATTACACAACGTGACGTCAGGGTTGTTTTAAATTATTTAATTACGAAGACCTATTGACCTGTAGTTTTATAGATATAATAACCTTGCTGCGTCAAATATGTACGAGTTTGATTCGATTTACTCCGAAAATGGCAACCAACAAGGACATCTCTGCGAAGGTTAACAGGCCATAAGATTGCTTTTACAACTAGTTTTTGTCAATAATCGGCAACAATTCCATTTGAAATCCTTGGGGTCTCTAATTAAATAAGGCGATATGTTAATCGTCCACATTTGCCTCATATTCTGACATCAGCCATTCACTTTAAACTAAATCTATTAGCTATAAAAAAAAATTACACTAGTATAATTTAACATTAAGGCTGGATATATTTAAGATCATTCTTGAGATGCGAGTTTCATCCATAAATTGCATATCTTTCTATGAATGAAAACGGCATCTCAAGACCGATGTCAGACTTAAGAGCGATTTATGTTTATACCTATCATCTGGATTCCAGGCATGTTTGAGCTGCGTGTCGGGATGCGCGGGCGGCGCGTCCAGCAGCGCGTCGAGGCGCGCCGGGCGCGGCGGCTCGGGGGCCAGCTCGCGCGCCACGACCGCCTTGAAGGGCGCCGGGCACTCGCGTGACACCGACTTGACACCGCCGGAGAGCTTTTGCCCCATGTTCATGCCCCTGCAGCGAGTGCGGGCGCGCTTCGGCAACGCCTTGAGGCCGCTTCGCCTAGCCTCCTCTGCGCCGCCGCCGCCCGCGCCCGCGCCCCCGCCCCCGCCCCTCACTGAGCGCACCCCGCTCTTGTACCTGAAACGCAAAAAGTACACCTTTAGGATATTTATTTATAGTTTGCAGTAGAGACGAAATATGTAGCTACAAACGAGACAGTTTTATCATAGTAATAATATAGAAATTATGTGTTACTTGTTTTCTTAGTTGTTAATTCGATTATGAAAATAAAAAGACTGATGATACTTAAAAATTTGCTATATCGCTTGCAGATACTATTTCAATATAGTTTACAACCACAAGAACCATTATTTTATTTAGACAAGCATATCTTACAAAAATTAGCTACACTTCCAATTCGCTTTAGTTATCTAATATTTGTATAAAAGAAGAACAGTCTACAGCAGCAAATTTTCTAAAGAAACATTATTATACTTTTTCAAGACCAGCTGGTTGTCCAGAGACCACGATTCACAAATTGAGCAACGCGACGTAATTGTGCACGTTACGTTAGTTACTTCATTTCTTTGGTCGTGAAACTGGTTGCCGTGTGATTAGAATGGTTGCTATTTCATCACAGCAGCAGATGCCAGCGGGCGTCGCCGGCGTGCTGGTATAGAACGCGCATCTTATGTAACCACAGCGGCCGTCTAACCGTGAAAGTCGCCGTTCAAAAGCCAAGGTTAACATGGCCCTGGTGCCTCGCTCTAACAACACACGCAAATGTTGTCTACATAACCGCATCTACTGAGTTTTATAATAGTGTATCTATTTATTTTTTTTCCTATACAATGATGTCATGTAATTGAGCGGCAATGTTCTCGTTTTATAAGAGGCGTTTGGATTTATTCAAGTTTTCAAGTTTGACTGGCCGTTTGTTCTAGGTTAACATGTCAAAGTCGAAATAATTGCAGATTTTGTTCAAAGGCTATTATTATTATGTTAGTTAGTCCTCGTCGTAAAATGTGTGATGGGAAGGGACGGTAAGAAGGCTCGCAAGCTACAAGGTCGTCTGCCTTTGCGTCGCCTACAGCGGTGGTATAACAAAAGCGGGAAGTGAAAGGCAGTGAATGTGTCCCCTCCCGTCGTGTCACCTCCGACCGAAGTAACCTTTCAATATACTTAATGGTGCCATTATAACAATAAATTGAAGATTTTCTAAAATTATTTATTTACATTCAATTCAGAATTACATATATTCCGAAAATTATCAATGCTAGGATTAAAGCTACTATAGCTTAAATTCTAGCAATTGATAATTTACGGGCAGTATTTTTTTTTCAGCTTCACGTTTATATATTATATAGCAGTATAAGCAGCGAGAACCTATTTTTCCCGACTGCTAAAGAAGGTTTATTTAGTAACTTCCTTTTCCAAAACCAGCTCTAATGTGTGGGAAAATGAAAATGACAGAGTGGAAATTGAACCATAAATAAATCGATTACAGGCAAATGAGAATGTTTCTCAATTATTATTTTATTGCATTATAAAACTCAACATCATTAAAAGACAGTTGAAGGATAGAACATTAATCAACCGTAATTTTTGAGTTGTTCCGTGGGAACATACCGGGGGCTGAGGTAGCACCTATACAATAGACTGAGATAGATAAAAATCAGAATGCAAATACTTATTTGTTATAAGAATATAACAAATAAGTATTTGCATTCTGATTTTTATCTATTTGAGGCCGGTCGTGGCGCAGCGGCACGAGGTGTGACTGCAAAACCGACTGGTTGTGGGTTCGATCCCCACTCGAGGAGATGAAATATTTACTTAAATTTATATTTCCATTTCTTCGCTCTGGTGTCGAGGTTAAGCGCGGCGTTGAGTTCTGCCACTCAACACGCAATGCCTCCAGAATTCGGCAGAAAGTGGGGAACGGAGTGTCTTAACACTAGGTTCCCTCTGCCTACCCTGCTGTGTGCGGGAAACAGCGTGAAGCTGATTTAATTTTTTTATTTTTTATAAGAATATAAAAATAAATAAGCATAACCGTTCACGCTCGGTGAGAGGTGAATGGAATTGAACGTTGCTAGGCCGACTACATTAGCGTGTGCCAGCGCGCACCCGAACAATGAACTAGACAAGTGACGTATTTTAGAAATAGCAACGGCGTCAAAAATATGTTTTCTGGTTAATTTGGTAAGCGGCCATAAATATTTTAAAATTAAATTGAAGTTGAAGTAAACAAACGACAAGATTTATAAAAACAATAAGTCATGTTTCGTGTTAAATGCAGCGGATATGACTAACTATTGAATTGCACTGCACGTAAATTCATAGAATGTGTTCTATACTCGATAATCTACAATTTTCATATTTTTTAAAGTTTAGTTAATTGAAGAGCAAATTAATGCTCAAATCAATTATTTATTTAATCAAAATGTGTAGGTATATATGAATAGAAATGGTTCATAACAGCTCGCACCAATACGGTAAGCTACTGAGTTAGTACTGACGGTCGAGGCTCGGATACGGCATGACCTAAAGTGAAAATCAATGCATTAAGCTTAACAGCATTGACTGCTTTACGGCTTTGGCGCGCTGCTGCACAATAAATCGTTCACACTTGACATATTGGTAATCCCTGACAATTGTAGTTGAACGAAATATATAAATCAAATAATAAACATATAGATATTTGACTAATCAACACAGAAACAGGAACTTAGAGGTGATTTGGGTGTTATTGATAGCAAAAAATCTATAGATTATAATTCGAATGGTTAACTGAGTCATAATTTCAACACGCATTCTCAGAACAACAATATGGATCATAATATATTATAAGTTCTCAGTAATGGGATTTATAGTTATTTTCCATGATCAAATTTTACAACGTTTATAAGGTAAATAAATCAATTCAAAATATTAGATATGAAACGAGCTATATAGGACTATACGTTGATTGGCATCGTTTCGTTTGTAACACAAATAAAAACACAACTCACAAACGAAATTGAACGACCTGAAACTGAATTGAAAGCTGGACAGATAGCGGCTGAGGATTAATTATTAATTGAAATGGAATACGGCGGTTTGTAAATTATTATTTCTACTTTGAATGCAATATTCTAATTATAAAACATCGACTTAACTGATTTAAAGTTTAAAACTAATTTTAACGGTGTATAAAAGTTTAGAAAGTACTCAATATCTTTGTTCTAATTAATAGTTTTTGCATATGCATAGGAAAATTAACAAGTTGTCAGTTTGTTGATTATTCCTGTGAATATTTGAAAGATGACGTTGACGCTGACAACGGTACTCAGTGAATGTTTGTAAAGTCGTCATAATGAGCATGGAAAGTTCAAGAGTTAAATTACAGCAAGTATTGTCGCACATTTCGCACAATTCGAAACGCTGGGAGAAAGTGTCGACGGAAGGAGGGCCGCCTTGCGAAAGATCTTCAATAACTTTGGCCAACGCCTTATAAGGGGGCAAGAGTAATGAAAAAATACAACGCCGACTTTCGGAAGTAAATATATGTATTGAGATTAACGTGTCTTATCCTACTAAGGCTGTACTAAGAGTTGACTTAAAAGGTCAATTGTTTGCCATTCTTTAATTTTGGGACAAAAAAATATTTTATGATACTGTCTGTATAATTATGTACATTAGAAAATTATTTAGAATCATTAAAACTGGTATACTAAATCACTACGACTTCATTACTTATAGATTATCTAAAGAGAGAATATTTTGACGAGAGAACTCTAATTATTTAGTATTGTTTTCATATCCACTTATCGATTACAAAAATCATGAACATATAATTTACGTATACGTTATCCAAAACAATGACGACTTAACTTGTTCGTATATTAAAATATTTAGTTTGGAAATCAATATTACTTTAGAATAAAAGAAAATAGGAAAGTAATAGGAGGCCGGTCGTGGCGCAGCGGCACGAAGTGTGACTGTAAAACCGACTGGTTATGGGTTCGATCCCCACTCGAGGAGATGAAATATATATTGAATATATTTCCATTTCTTCGCTCTGGAGTGGAGGCTAAACGCGGCGTTAAGTTCTGCCACTCAACACGCAATGCCTCCAGAATTCGGCCTACCCTGCTGCGTGCGGGATACAGCGTGAAGCTGAAAAAGGAACGTAATAGCACCTAACATGATCAAGTTTATACATATATTAAAAATAAAGACGCATTTAAAGTTAAGATTTCCCATCACCTTGTGAATTTATTAAAATTTGCATTCGAAACTTTGCCAGTATTATCTTCGAGTTGATAAGCTATCGCGCTTCAAATATTTATTATTTAACGGCTTATACGCCCTCAACAACTTATTGGTGAACTTTAAACTTTAAAAATATATTTAATAAATCTTAACATTCTAGTACTTATATATTACGATCAAATTAGATTACTTCGTTCCATATTAGTTAAGTCAGTTCGTTTAGCTTCGTTTCAAGCACTAGTGGAAAAAATATATCGTCGGCTTAGACTATAAATCTACTAAATGCATTAATGTTTTTGTTTGAAAGTGTGAAGAAAAAAAAACACAAAATTAACCTTCATCACGTTACATATAGAAGAGAATACAAAACAATTTTCATAATTGTAAAAACCTTCACCATAATACATATAATAGCTTTTTAAAAACGTCTCGTCTCTCTTGATCAATTTCTAAATTGGTTATTAGTAGGTTTACACTTTAAGCCGACGACATACGTCGCGTTCGTGAGCTCAATGTTTTTTTTTTGTTTCAAATGAAATTAACCGATGCACTATCTCTTGTTTAAATAACAATTAAATAATCGCTAGGGCGTGTCGCGGCAACCTTGTGTCCGTTGCCGCGTTGCAACAGGCCTTGTGTCAAGGAAAAATCCACTTAACAGTTTCCCTGGCCCTGAACGACCACTTGTCAACGTAATTTTCGCAAGCCACTTTTCTACTGAACATTAAAAATCTGAAATGAACTGTTACTTATTGTTAATTTTAGACTGATATACATATTATAAATACGTAAATTTTCTTTATATTATAAATCTATTTTTTTTTTCATTTTTATGTTATTACTTAAAAATATTGCGTGTAAAATGTAAGCACGTGCTTAATAAAATATATAATTGAATGATCTTATGATCTTATTATTCATAATTTTATAATAAAGTACTAAAAGTATATTACAATATATAAACCATTGTTTTTAAATTTATACACCCAATACATAAAAACACAACATACAACACAAGATTCGAGGTTACCAAAATTTTTTTTTTACGCTTCCCGCTGTATCCCGCACACAGCATTGTAGGGAAGGGAAGAGGGAACCTAGTGTTAAGACACTCCGTTTCCCAATTTCCGCCAATTTCTGGAGGAATTGCCGCGCTTTCCCCTCGACACCAGACCAGTCGGTTTTACAGTCACACTCTGTGCCCTGCGCCACGACTGGCCTGACTCTAAAATATACGGGCGGAAACTCTTGGATAATTGTGATAGGTATACCTATATAAAGAAATTTATATGACTGACACATGTTGTGTTGTCAAATCGCAATATATCATGTAATATTACTAGATATTCAGCAGCATATGATCAGATGATATAAGAAATATTGCCTATTATACGGGTGATTGCATAACGCGGCAGTGACGCGTGCGCATGCGCATGGCTGTCGTAGTACATGTCAAGGATGCGACAACTAAGGTTTATTCAAGTGATGTTTTAAAAAAAGATATGTTACTTGAAGTTGATTCGAATTAAACACACAGCAGGGTAGACAGAGGAAATTTAGTGTTAAGACACTCCTTTTCTCACTTTTCGCCGAATTCTGGAGGCATTGCGTGTTGAGTGGCGAGACTCAATGCCGCCATTTACCCCGACACTAGAGCGTAGAATTGGACATGTAAATTTATATAAATATTTCATTTCCTCGAGTGGGGATCGAACTCACAACAAGTCATGTTTACAGTCACACTTTGTGCCCCCGCGCCACGGCTGGCCTCTCTATATGGAATAAGATACGTCTAAATAATATAAGCCTTAAAGAATCAGTTTTCGTTGATTACACATTCTCTTGTCGAAGGAAAGGTCTAATGCTTTTATCGCTTGTGTGCGGTTGAGATAATGAATAGATGTCAATGTACTTTGTGGTCAATAGTCAATACCTTTTAAAGAAAAAACTGGTTATTCAGGAAGTTTTAATCTTTTTAAAAAAAACCTAAAGTAATTAAGGTAGTTTTATTCAAACATAAATTTTAGTTTATTTTCGACGGTATTGTTTTTATATAAATAGTAACTACATACATCAATTTCGGTTTAATTTTTGCTTAATATATAACCTATTATTACGTCGAGCAATAAAGTTTTGAATACTTTTGTGTTATTTATGTTTTGAGAATTATAGAATATTTTCATAGATATAACGCCATCGATTGGACATCGTTACTTAAAACATTTACATTGTTAACTGAAATTAAATGTTGCTTTACGAGACTTTGTTCGAAATGTTTTTTCTTGTTTTTCCTAAAACTTTAATAAATATCCGAACGTTTTACCTATATAATGTTTTTTAAGAAAATAATCATATTAACAAAGCCTATTATTTCTACCGGTTTCCAAAAGAATATTATTCAAGTTAAAATAGAAATATTTTGTTAAAAAAAAAAAAAAAAAACAAGTACTTGTATCATTGTACACGCAAGTCACCTCCTAGCTGTCAACTATCTTAGGAAGGAAGTAGTTAGGTACAATGTGTATAACGTAACAAAGGCAGACAAATAAGGTAAACAAACAAAAAAAATAGTAGTTAACGTTCAAGCCGCAACAGCGAATCAACAGAGGTGTAGTGATCGTATTAATCAATGTATGTTTAGCTTCACAATTTTTATCCCGCAGCCATCTTATCAATCTACTATAGACTGGGTAGGGGGAACCTAGTGTGGTGACACTGCATTCCCGTTAAGACATTTCCATTCCCCAAATTATAGAGGAATTGGGCGTTGTGTGGCGGCATTCAACGCCGAGCTTTCACCTTGGTACCAGAACGAAGAAATGAAAATATTTATAAATAATAATCCATTCCCCCGAATTTGAATCGAATCCACAACCATACGCTTATGCCTCTGAGCCGAAACTGATTTGAACGTTGTATATCCATCAAATCAGTTGAGGCCTGTCGTGGCGCAGGGGCACAAAGTGTGACTGTAAAACCGACTGGTTGTGGGTTCGATCCCCACACGAAGAGATGAAATATTTACTTAAATTTATATTTTCATTTCTTTGCTCTGGTGTAGAGGACAAGCGCGGCGTTGAGTTCTGCCACTTAACACGCAACGCTTCCAGAATTCGGCAGAAAGTGGGGAACGTAGTGTCTTAACACTAGGTTCCCTCTGCCTACCCTGCAGTGTGCGGGATACAGCGTGAAGCTAATATCGATCATATTAATCAACGTGTACATGAGTAATAGTCAATGTTTATGTATTATGTGTGGTGATACTGTTCGTTGATTAGGGCGCACGCGGCCGCGCCGGTAGCCGGGGGCCTTGACTGCAATGCGCGCGCGCCGTAGCGTGTCAAGGGAGCGCTGCTTTCGCCGCCACGCCTGCATCAGCCCTACATAATCTTGTTGTGAGGGTAAAACCTAAATACCAAATTAATTACACTATGGCAATTAAATATATCTAAATATAATAGTATGCATATAAAGAATATATAATGCACTAGAAATAAGTAAAACGCATTGACTAAACATTCCGTTTTGCTTTTTATTTGAGGAATTAGGCCCTCGTTTTTTACGAACCGACCAAAATGAAGATTCGCAATACTCATATAAATACTCCCACTGAACGCCTCTTTAACGATTGTGTAGGAAAATCTTTTGCATTAATCCAACCAAGACACAGCCGCAATATGGCCAATTACACCACTATATACTTCGACAAAGATAAATAATATCACCAACAATAAGTGACTTAGAAACAACCACCAATTTTTTTCGATAAAATGTTGTGACGAAAAAAGGAAAGTCTAAACGAGGAAATAAAAGTTTGACAATAGACAAAAACTAGGTCATTGAATGTTCGGCTGAACATTGGCACACAATAGGATTTAACAACGTGATGAAGGCGAAAACGATTTAAACATAACCTTCGTACCAGGGAACTGTGTAGGCTTTGGACTTGGTGTACAGCATTACCCATTAATACCCACGTATACATGGATACACACATCGCACATCATTATGCAACGTGATTAGATTGTTTTTCACGTTGTATCCCGCAAATTGCAGTGTAGGCAGAGGGAGCCTCGGAAACTAGTGTTAAAACACCTCTGTTTACCACTTTCCACTGTATTCTAGAGGCATTGCGTGTTGAGTGGCGTAAATCAAAACTGCGCTCCGCCTCGTTAGCAGAGCGAAGAAAAGAAAATATTGAATATTTCAATTCCTCGAGTGGGAATCGAACCCACAACATGTCGTGTTTACGCTTGTGATTTGATGTTTGCTTGATGATTCTTTAAACATGAATTAATAGGCGTCTTTTGCATAAACAAAAATATTATATATATTATTTTTCACATGTTATGCCGGTGTGCTCCGGTTAAATATAGTAATGGATAGAAAATATACGAATTACATGAAAAGGAAGAGCATAGAGACAAAGTCGACCAATTTCCAAAGTGGTAGTGAGATGTGGCACGCAAGGGAGGTAAGAACAAAGTGTAAGGCCCTCCCTCACCCCGTTTTAAGAGATAAGCGCACCCTCCTTCGCCTTAAAATGCCTTGGCAGTGTTGGACGATCTCATCTCTACAAATGAAATACCGATATTATTCAACGTAGAACTCCGTAATGTATATCTAATGAGGAATAAATGGCGTAGTCGAAAATAATTTATTTTTAAGAATCCAACGCGAAACATCTGGATATTACAAAAAATAAAAGTTGAAATAACCAATAGTTACCTCCCGCAAAGTCAACTTGTATCCATATATACAAGTTTATTCTTAGATATGTGTATTTGAAAGAAAGTTTTCTTTAAATGCATTTTCGTGTGCATTGCTTATTTTAGTTCTTAATCATTTAGGTCAGTCGTGACGCAATGGCACAAAGTGTGACTGTAAAATCGACTGGTTGTGGATTCGATCCCCTCTCGAGAAAATGAAATATTTATTGACTTATATTGAATTAAAATGATATTTTTATTTCTTCGCTCTGGTGTCGAGGAAAGACGCTGCGTTGAGTTCCGCCGTTTCCCTTAAATAGTTTAGATAGACACGTACAAAACATTGATACAGAGGTTTTGTAAACTTTCGCAAGCAGAATTATTGGTTATAGATAATGGAAGTTGTTACTTTTTTTTGTTTACATTAATTACTAATGTAATTTCGTATATATTTTAGATACTACACACACTAAGCAATTTTAATCTTTTTGTTAAAGTTTTGACAAACTATTATAATAAATACCATATATTAGTTTTTGTTTTATACAATTAAATCCCTATACATATTCATAGCTCTAACACGTATAAATTATTTTTAAGTTAAAATATAATAATAACATATTTTTTGATTAAATTTTACCTACAGACTACTGACTAAAGAGGCAAACGAGCAGCACAGATTTGAATAATTTATTTTTCCGAATCGTTTCTACCAGTACGTAATGCAAACCGATTTGAAGATTTTAAACCTAAGAAATTGTAATAGGAAATTAAATTAACTAAGAAAAAGTGTCAACAGTGATGATAAAAAGTAGTGAACATTCTAAAATATATTTTATTTCCGATTCGCAAAATAGGCCAAGGGAACCTGGGAAACCAAGACACTCTGCCTTTTTCCTAAATTGGAGGTATTGCGTGTTCAATGACGAAACTAAATGCAGAAAAATAAAAACATTCCTTAAAGGGGATCGAACTTACAACCATTGCGTTTACAATTAGACACTGTTGGACTGCAAAATATATAACTAAAAAAATACTTGTCCTATTTACAACGTTCCATTAGAGATTTTTTTTATCTTTTTAAATAGCTCAGCACTCTATTAAATAAAGGCGTCAGATTGCAGAGATGGATTGCAAGCACCAAGAAATACGATTAGGGCTAAGATTAGAAATAAATGGGTGCACAAATTTATGCAAAGGAAGAAAAATTTGTTCTAACCATAAAAATAATGATAAATATATTATTATTTAGTTACTTTATATATTATATTTATTTTTTCAATTTCATTTCTATACATTGAAATCAATCTCAACAAAGCAAAAGATTGTTAGGTTCAGAAAACCGCATAAAGAAAACAAAACAAGCCATCGATTGTTTCATTTGTTTTTCTGTAGGAGGTTCGTCCGCCGTTGCAGATGGAACTGGAAACCGGTACTATAGTGGCGAGCGACGAGACTTTTGTAAGTATCCTCCATATAATTCTACATAGTAATACAAGTTGTATCATTACTGTATTATAAACATTAGATTAAATCCAATCGGCATGTGATAATATGACGTCAATGTTTATATTAACACAAGGTTCATAATTATACATACTTATGTAAGGATTTTAAAATGATTGGGAATCGAATCGATGATCAATGATTTCAACAACACCAAACCCACTGGATCATACGAAATTAATATATTTGATAATGTGGATGCGTGCAAAAGAGAAATGCACAGGGCTGTACGCTACGAGCAAAACCCTATAAATAATGGAGAGCAACAAAGGGCAAAGGATAAACGTGTGGCATATAATATGTGCTGTGGGGCTGCGAGTGGGGTCAATGACACGCACCCCGGCCCACAGTGGGGCACAGATAGAGAACGTGACTCACTCTCGGGGTTGCCAGCTGCTGTCGACTAAAACTACCCTCGTCTATGCAGGCGCGTGTGCATGCATGTCCAACTCTTTAAACCATTCTAATTAGCTCAATCAATATTTTTCTTAAGCCAAGTCCAATAAAGATTTTTTTTAAATTTAAAAGTTTTCGAACTTTTTTAAAATATAATTTGAGGTGTAAGTAAATTATGTTAAACCGGATAAAATAAAACCGGATAAATATTGTTATTCGGAAATGCGCCTATATGTTTATGTATGTAACAGTGATTGTGATGTAGGGAGTGAAAGCGGCAACATATGCCGACCTCATTCGCTTTGAAGTGTCGATCTGTCGCCATATGGTAGCTACATTCAGAACTTATCTGATAGTAGGTCGAGCAAAATAATCAATAATTCTATTTAAAATTTAGAATTTCTATACAAAATATTAAACCTATTTTGAAATATTTTTAAACGGTTTGTATAAAAGAAGTAGGTTCTCCATTGGAGAGTATTTTTATTATCAGAATACGATTGCCCACTACAGTACTGCGTTGTAAGTGTAGTGTTCAATGAAATGTTGTCTTTATTTAAAGGGCGAAGAACTAAAACAATCGGCCTTCACCTAGGGCTTGCTGGGCATCGATCCTTTGCCAGTAGTTGTCTGACGAGTATATTTATAGATATTTCTTGAGTATGAAAACTACTACAATATGCGGGTAGACATATAAAATATTTAAAAGTAACTTTAAAGTATATTTTTTAAATAGCTTTTAGGATATTCCACTTAACATCTTTTTACTGAAACCTCAAACAAGTTTGGTGGTAGCATGCATATTGTATCGTGACTCACATAATCAAATAAGAAACTTCAAAGGCGGAAGCTAACATACAAGTGACGTAATAGGTATTGTAGTTGCAGATTTAAATAGGCTCGACGTGAGAATGAACGTTTCAAGGAGAATGCGAACATTAGCGGTCGGGTGGTGGCAGTGGTTGTTACATGTTCCCATGAAAACGAATTGTCGTGTCTCGAGACGTCAATAACCTCGCCAGAACGGATCGTGGAGGTTGCAATAAATACAATATCGACGACGCTGGCCTGGTCAAGAGCCTTTCAAGGCCGAAAGGAGAGGCGGGGAGCGCCCTACATCTGTGTTGTGTCTCAGCCATTATTGCCAACTGCATTCCAAAAGAAAAATCATTCTTTTACAAACCAAGTTACGCTAATTGACAACTCTTACTCTCTCTGTTGTTGTACGCAATATCCAAATAGTACTTTTCACAAATTTAGTATATATGACGATGCAAACTCTTACCATAATAGTACAAATCCATAAATTTTCTTGGAGTTCGAAGAAAATCATGGCCGCTTATTTTATAAAGATTAAATATATGCGTTTAGGATGCGGATTTCGTACGTTGTTCTGTCAAGGTTGAAGTTAATCGTTTTATGCTTTAAATGCTAACATTACCAACTCCTCGGAACCTCATTATAAAGCAACTTGGTGAAATCCTTGGAAGGAATAAAAGTACTAATATTCATTTCCTGAACCGTTTCCGTGGATAAAAATTAGCACTGGACGAATATCAATTG
Organism: Heliconius hermathena; assembly: GCA_013403705.1. Lineage (NCBI taxonomy): Eukaryota > Metazoa > Arthropoda > Insecta > Lepidoptera > Nymphalidae > Heliconius > Heliconius hermathena. The sequence continues at coordinate 1,054,476 of JAAIXJ010000049.1, read as the reverse complement.
TAGTCTTATAAGAATAATATTATGGCAAACACGACACACGCACTTTTAGCAGGCGGCAGAACGGCAGGTAAACGCGTTAAAAAGAGACGGGCACATGTCATTCTTAGCGAGGATTCAACAAAGGATCGCTCCGCCGTGACAGGAAGCGTGATGCGGCAAACTCACCGCAGGTCGAGGAAACGGGCGGCCTTCGTTCGCCTTTCACAGGACATATCGATTGTTTGTATCACAACTCAACTAGGATGACACTTCACTAGGTGTGCATGGACAGCATGCTCGCGGCGCCGCGCGTGCGCCCGCGCAACTCGGACACTACCACCGGCGGCGAGAGAACGCGCGCACTGAGCGTCAGTTCGGCGAAGCGCGAGCTACCTGCTCGAGTCACTGTTTCCTCGACGAGGTGGAGCGGAGGTGCGCATCGCGGCGCACGAGCAGGTACGCAGACCCGCGCGCCCGCGCCAGCGCCAATGTCCGACATGGAGGGGTTCTCTTTCGTTAATATTTAATTTCAACTTCTTTATAGTGTTATATTGTGGTACTTTCGTATAATATTTCTATTTTTAATATAATATAAAAATAAATACTAAAACAGTATGATGGTCGGCAGAAGTACATAAAATTGTTAGATTTTCATGTGTTTAGTATGATTTAAGTAAGTAGGTAATAAAATCAAGGTTGAAAATTATGAATGGCAGGTACCTAAATATATCAAGAATTTATTTCTTTTTTTTTGTATAAAGTAGGTATATCTATAACTCACGATTCCTAGAAAAGTAATATATTTGCCAGTTGTAGGAAAAATATAATATTTATATAAATAAGTTTAATCAATACAGCATTAATTTACATTGTGGTTACCCACTCATTTTTTAGTATACTAAAGCTAAATCTTAATTAGGTAACGTTATACATGTACGTAAAAATAAATACATTGATACTAGACGATTGATACGTGCAGACGACCACAATAGATTGACTATGTAAATAGAGCACAGTACCCATAGCTGGTATCTTCACGATAAATTTCCTTGTACTTTCTACTTATACTCGGAGGTTACAAAACAGGACGCGACGAGAATTCCCGTCGGATTTCTAAACGACCCTCTTGTTTTTTCCTCCATCGAAATATCATTGTTGTTCCACTCGCGATTGCTTTCTTAATATTTTATTGTATCTATTCCATAGAATGGTCTTCAATTCATGTAAGATTCTAAACAAGCGGATCTGTTATAAATTATAGCCATTCATATTTGACAATTAAAATTGATTTAGACTTAGACCTTTTCTTGTATACTTTTATATTTATTTTTATGTAAATATTTAATTTTGGTATAATAAAGTTGGACATAAGATTTTGCTGATTCAACTTTACAAGGCTTCTTAGTATGTATCATAGTAAGATATAACTAACTGCTAACCAAGCATTTGGGGAATAATAATGAAAAAAAAAACCATAATCCAAAATTTGACGGTAGAAACGTATTCTACATTTCTACCTTATTCCATGTCTAAAATATCACCAGGAAGTAGCATTGCAGTATTAGGTTTTTTCCCTTTAAATTTCATCATAAAATCATGGTAGTGATCTTCTCGTAGATGGAAAGGTCAAAACTTTACCTTACTTCAAATATAAAATCTTCCTGTTTTAGTGCGATTGGGAATTATCAATTCTTTAGATGAAATAAAAAAAACATTTAATTAATAATAATAAAAAATGTATTTAGTAAAAATGAGCGCTAAAACTAAATGTCCCATACATGGTGAATCGATGAATATATTTATTCATTTAAATTTTAAAAGATAAAAGAAATATCAACGGCTCGTGTACGCAACGGTTTGTGTTATACAGTTGCTAATTATCCCACCCTTCTATCAAGATGTCTAGAGGTGTAGTTAGAACCATAGGAACGATAAAATTGTTTGTCCCATATACGGCACTAGGGCCTTGTAGGGCTAAGATCGATATCAGAACCAGTCAACTTTGAGACTCCTAGTGCTCCCTTATATATACATATAGATATATGCATAAGATTTTTATATTTTAACTAAGAGAAGCCAGCCAGAATAGTATTCGACTTATTAATTTGACACATAGAGGCCAGTCGTGGTGCAGCGCCACGAAGTGTGACTGTACAACCGACTGGTTGTGGGTTCGATCCCACTGAGTTCTGACTTGAGTTCTGCCACTCAATACATCTCCAGAATTCTGCTGAAAGTGGGGAACGGAGTGTCTCAACACTAGGTTCCTTCTGCCTACCCTGCTGTGTGCAGGATATAGCGTGAAGGTGATAAAAAAAATTGACACATATGCCATTTTGCTCGTCTGATATTAAACGACAAGCACACACAAGTTTAGTTCGCCAAAAACAAACGTCTTTACCGTTCAGCGATCATGTGGAATTTTGCGACTGAAATTGTCGCATTGTTTGCTTAAACACGTGCTGAACACGATTCTATAGATTACGCGTCAAATATGGTCTACACAATTCAACGAATAGGAATTTTTGAAATCTGGTGAAATTGTTAATATTCTTCGTTTTAAGTATTACAATATTATAATTACTCAGATGTAACCTCTTAAAACAGTCACAACTCAAAATAATTTCGAAATATCGAATTTTAGCAATATGTATACAAATCAAAATAATAATAATTTGTTGTCGACAAGCGACATCGTTTTGCTTGTAATGTTAACGCCGAGCGAATGTTAAAAAAAAATAAACAATTTTTTTTAAATACTAGTCTGTGAATTTTGAAGAATGGATTCAATAGTGTGCATAATTCAAAAATTAAGATTTTTCAGCCAACTTACGTTAGATCTAGTTGTGAAATAGCTTATATATTGCTATTACGTATATTAAATTACATGAAATTAAACTGTCGTTATTTAAAAAATATCTAGAATTCATATTTTCTCTAAACGCTGACAACAAAAAGGCCATACTAATATGTTGAGGAAATTTTCAATAAATTGCAATTTTTGACTTAGATCAATCACTTCATTCCGAAGGTGCGATAGAAAATAATATTTATAGCGACTAAGCTAATTAACATCAAATAAACATAGTCCTTTTGATGTTAACAACTAATCAGAAGAAGGTTTCAGATGGATCCGAAATATTAATAAAAAAAAAGCCCTAAATACACGCGATGCTGCTATTAGGCGAATGGGCGCCGCCGCAACGTATACGATAACGATTTCACTAGGCGGACATAGAATAGGGAAAATTGCGCTTTTCAGCGAAATGAAAGCCCGCCATGGTTGCAAAATTCCTTTTAGATAAAAAAGCGTACATAAATTTTCGGGGCTCGTCGTTTCTTTGATACAATATGCACGGGGAAGCCGCAATAAAATCGGTTCAAATTAAATGAAGATTAATAACGCTATGGAGATTTACTGGTACTTTAATATACTGATGTAATTTCCATATTTTTATGTGTATTGCTGTATATATCAAAATGTATTACTACTAATTAAAAGAGGGGAACTAAGTGTCTTGATATTAGGTTCCCTCTGCCTACCCTGCTGTGGACGGGGTTCAGCGTGAAGCTGTATTAATACTATATTTTAGTCTTGAATGAATCTACATATGAATAGACTAATTTTAATAGATTGATTTATCATTATACTGTAATATTTAGTATTCGTAATCCAGTATATATGCTTTAAAAAAGGATATGCTTTTTGTGAGGTAAATACTAAAGATAACTTTTTGGGACATCTATCTGGTAATATAGGTCGTTAACTTATTCCAAACTTTGTAATTGTTGAAGGTAGGACTGAGGAACCATATCAATTAATTAAAACTTTATAGAATTAATAAACCTATTTTCGTATTTCAAATATACGAAATAGTTTGTACTTGTAAAGCAGTCATATGGGGTAGCTTCGATTTGAAAGAAAATAAATATTCAATCCGAAAAATAATCATGACTTTATAATACAGAAAAACATACTGTGTCAAGACAAAACAATGTTATTTGTAGATATAGGCGTAATTAATAATTAAAAAAAATTGTGATGCGCAATAAGACAAAAGATATTGTAGTAGTAAGACATGAGGATATAACGTCACAGAATAGAACCACCGAGATAACGAAAAATCCGCTACCAAGTTTTTTTGTTCAAACAGTGCAAGTAGGACATCACAATAGTAAATGCTTAACAAGGAAGAGGAACTGCCCGTATCTTACTTACAGCACAAGGCTGCCGAAAAATCCAAAAACTGACATTAACTTACAAAATAATTTAAAAAAAAGTTGCTAATATCAACATTTAATAGTTTAATGCTATAATTTGGGTAATTGAAATCGTTTATCGTACATAAAACAAGCACATTAAACATTAATAAATTGCATTTTCTGAAGCTAGATTTTATATAATCAACGTTTCAGATTCTTATCTTTCTAGAATTTGAGATAGTTTTTTTAGCTTGACGCTGTGTTCCGCATATAGCAGGGTGGACAGAGGGAACTCTCCGTTTCGATTAAGACAATTTCGTTCCCCAGTTTCCAACGAATTCTGGAGAATTGGCACCGCGTGTGGAACACCGCGTTTACCTCGTTATCAGAGCAAAGAAATGGAAATCTATATAAATATATAAAAGGACATGTACCTGACTGAGGTAAGACGCACGCACAGGCGTAACCGCTGATGGTAGAAACGTGAAATTTGGACTGATGTTTATTTTTATAATCTGGACATCCACTAAGAAGGGATTTTGAAAAATTTTAACGCTAAAGGGATGAAATAGGGGTTGAAAGTTTGTATGGAAAATTTATTAAATCGGCACCGATTTTTATAAAATTTGAAATTCAGACTCTTAAAAACATTTTATTGAATACGTGTTTCATGGTTTTTTAGGATTCACCCCCTAAGGGTGCAAATAAGGGGTTGTAAGTTTGTATGGAAAAATCTTTAAATCGCCACCGATTTTTATAAAAAAATAAATTCAGACTGTTATAAATATTTTATTGAACACGTGTTTAGTGGTTTTTTTTAGAATTCACCCCTAAGGGTGCAAATAAGCGGGCGAAGCCGTGCGCGCCCACTTGTATTAAATATTTTATTTGCTCGAGTGGGAGACGAATCCACAGCCTAGCCTTGATTGACCTCTATTAACTGTATTAAATGTGTTTTAATAACGTAATTATTTAACAAAGTAATAATATTAACAAAAGAATAATTGCCATGAAAAACATTTTTACAAAAATCTGACATTATTGCAGCTGACATTATTTGAGTTTCGACAACAAAAAGAAAAAGATATCTAGATATCCGTCCATGTGTGTGTTTGTGTAGGTGTGTGTATATAATAATAAATAAACTCAATTTAAGTAGGTCGCTTGTACGTGTAATCGCTAGATTTTCTCTGTAGGTATACTCTGCAATAAAAACTAATAATATTCATAAATTTAAATGAAACATTTATATTTACATATACATAAAATAACATATGTATAAAAATTAAGTGACATTTGTTCAATTAATTATGTACATTGCAAATATATAACTAAAAATGTTTCTCCGTCCAGTGTTAGCGTGTTAAATGAACTAAATACAGTATACTTTACTTGCCCGCCTATTGTTTATTTCCTCATTGATTGGCAAAGAGGAGCCAAGTCGACAAGTTTCCGTATTCCACATACTAACGAAGTAATATTTGCTTGAGCGTTCAAAACCAATGCCATTATTTATCTCTGAATTGTATTTATATTATTCTGCTGTCTGTATTTTGCTATAATTGTTTGCAAATGAACACCGACAATATTTAGATTTCTTTGCATCATACGTGATATTATACAATCATTTAATATATACGTGATTTAATAGTATCATTAGATCAGATCGAGGCCAGTCATGGCGCACGTGGACAAACGTATGACACGACTGGTTGGGGTTCGATTTTCACTTGAGGAAGTGAAATATTTAATAATTTAATTCCCAGTGTCCCAGCAAAGCTATTGGCGTTGAGTTCCACCTCTCAACATGCAATGCCTCGAATATTCGGCGGAAAGTAGGGAGCTGTCGAGATTCTTAACACAAGGTTCCCTCTGCCTACCCTACTAAACGCAGGACACAGCGTGAAGGTAAAAAATAAAAAAATAAATTGCATCTAATGGTGTTCTTGGCCCAAAATTATATGTAAGAAGTCTGAGCGATGCACTCCATGCTCAAAGTATACGATTTCGTCGTATAAATAAAACATTTCTAGTTAGTGTTCATTTAAGGATGTTCATGTTTATATTACTCTTAAGCATCGAGGCCAGTCGTGGCGCAGGGGCACAAGTGTATGACTGTAAAGGATACTGGTTATGAGTTTGATCTCCACTCGAGGAAATGAAATATTTATTTCATTTCTTCACTCTGGTGTCAAGGATACTTCCGCCACTCAATGCCTCCAGAATTCTGAGGAAAATGGGGAACGGAGTGTCTCAAAACTACGTTACCTTTGCCTACCCTGTGTGTGTGTGGGATATAGCGTAAAGCTTTTTTTTAAACATACCTACTTTGACTTTTTACAATAGTTATACATTATTTGAATATATATTTCAACAAATTAACATTGAAAATGATGATCAATAAATAAATAATAGATAGTAGAAAATTGCAAAATCTGTATTTCCTTTTCCTAGACATGCAATGCTTTTTACCTTCAAACAGATTATAGCAATAATTTTAAATAAGCGATAAAAAAAAGTGTAACAATTATCTATAAACATCCTCATTTATACAGAGAAGTAAAACCCATTAGGTACCATCCAAGAATTCAGAATATATTAAGCACATAGAAATAATATATATGAATATAAAGAATGTAAAACACTCCGTTCTCTACTTTAATTTGCAGGACACTGCATATTTCTGACAATTTGACAAACTTAAATTTGTTGTTGGGCAAAGGCGTACGTACCTATGTATTTCTTATGACAAGAACAACATATAAGTTTGCATGTTGGTTTTATTTCTCTTATCTCTATAAAGAGGCCAGTCGTGGCGCAGGGGCACAAAGTGTCACTGTAAAACCGTCTGGTTGTGGGTTCGATCCCCACTCGAGGAGATGAAATATTTACTTAAATTTATATTTCCATTTCTACGCTCTGGTGTCGATGACAAGCGCGGCGATGAGTTCTGCTACTCAACACGCAATGCTTCCAGAATTCGGCAGAAAGTGGGAAACGGAGTGTGTGTATGTGTACCAATTTTCCTAATAAAGTTAAATAATATCTATTAAATAGAAAAGAAGCGGGCGAAGCCGCGGGGGCCGCTAGTTTTAAATATAGGTTAAATTCTAAAAAAGGAAAAGAATTTTAATTATATTTTAGAACTAAGAAGGTACTTTAAAATAAAGTATACTCGCAGTTGAGCGCTTCCTTATGTCTGAATTTGATATTTAATTATGAGTTATTTACTTTAATAGTTTCTTATAGTGTATAATAGTTTTTATCCTATTCTTTACATTTGGTTAGAGTTGTTTTAAAATTTAATTTGCATAGCAACCTTGACGAAATAAGGACATTAAATATTTATTCAAAAATAAAACTTCAATTTAAATTTTTAAACAGAATTTGTTATATTTTCGTAGTACAAGTAGTATACAGTTTTTTTACGATGACTTAAAAAAAATATTTAAGTAGATTCGTATGGGATACGATAAAGCTAATGGATGACGGATAAAACGTAAGCTTTGGAATAAATGAATAAATGTATGGAAATTAGATTCCGCACTAACTACATAGATATAAATTTAGAGCATACACAAAAATAAGTAAAAGTTTAAATTAATTATATAAATTAATAATAAGTAAAAGTTTAAATTAATTAGTTAAAATTATTAGGACCTTGAATAAGTCCTCGCTGTTTTTTTTTGTTTAAAAAAATTAATTTAAAATATAATGCTTACAATGAATGACATTACTCAAAGTATTGTCCATTATTAGAGACCACTTTCTCCCATCTCTCTGGTAGCAATTGAATCCCCCCTCGGAAAAACGATTCATCTTTCGAGGCAATCCAGGAATCAAGCCATTTTTCGGCTTCTTCAAAAGAATGGAAGCGCTGCTCGCTTAAACCGTGCGCCATCGACCGAAACAAGTGGTAATCGGAGGGGGCTATGTCCGGTGAATACGGCGGGTGGGGTAGAACTTCCCATTGAAGTGTTTCCAGGTAAGTTTTGACTGGTTTTGCCACATGTGGCCGAGCATTATCATGTAATAAAATCACTTTGTCGTGTCTCTGCTCGTATAGTGGCCGCTTTTCTTTCAGAGCGCGACTCAAACGCATCAACTGAAGTCGATAGCGAGCTCCCGTGATAGTTTCATTAGGTTTAAGCAGCTCATAATAAATTACGCCCTGCTGATCCCACCAAATGCAGAGAAGAAGCTTAGAACCATGGATATTTGGTTTTGGCGACGATGTTGATGCGTGACCCGGCATGCCCCACGATTTTTTTCGCTTTGGATTGTCGTAGTGAATCCACTTTTCATCCCCAGTGACGATACGGTGCAGAAAACCTTTTCTCTTTTGCCGTTGAAGCAACAATTCACACATGAGAAAACGTCGTTCTACGTCTCTCGGCTTCAACTCATACGGCACCCAATGCCCTTGCTTTTGGATCATTCCTAACGCTTTTAAACGTTTTGAAACTGTTGACGCATCTACTTGTAACGTTTTCCCGAGCTCTACTAACGTCTGACATGGATCTTCTTCAAGCAATGCCTCCAATTCTGTCTTCAAATTTTGTCGGTGCTCCAGAACGCTCTTTGTCTTCAAGGTCAAAATCATTACTTTTGAAGCGCCTAAACCAGTCTCTGCACGTTGTATTCGACAAAGCATTGTCTCAACGAGAATTCTGTGTGCTTCTGCTGCAGATTTTTTCTGAATAAAGCAGTGCAATAAAATTCCCCGCAAAAACACTTTATTTGGCACAAAAGTACACATTTTCACCAAGGGAAAATAAAAATGTAGTTGACACTGTAGTAAACACTATTCTACTATAATTTGAGGTTACATATAGTACTACTTAAGTGATTTGTTACCGTACGAAATTCCATGCACAGAGTGCCGCAACGCCATCTTTCATCTTCATCATTCTCCATCATCAAAAAACAGCGAGAACTTATTCATTCACCTAATATTTACAGAGAACTTATGCAATAAATGTAATTTTGAAAATAATTTAAAGTAATAATAGAAGTACAAATATCACATCACATCAGGCCAGTCGTGGCGCAGTGGCACAAACTGTGACTGTAAAACCGACTGGTTGTGGGTTCGATTCCCACTCGAGGAGATGAAATATGTACTTAAATTTATATTTGCATTTCTTCGCTCTGGTGTCGAGGACAAACGCGGCGTTGAGTTCTGCCACTCAACACGCAATGCCTCCAGAATTCGGCAGAAAGTGGGGAACGGAGTGTCTTAACACTAGGTTCCCTCTGCCTACTCTGCAGTGTACGGGATATAGCGTGAAGCTGATTGACAAATATCACATCAATTTCTTAAAGAATGCAGAATTTTAAACATTTATAGATACATCACATCGTGTCCTATCAGAGGAAACGTGCTCCAATTTCTTGCCGTTTATCATATCAGAAAGTTCAGTAACCATTACTTCTAGTGAATCAATATTATAATTCGTTTTCAACAAACGATATATAAACTTATAACTTATTATAGTTTCTTTTAAGTTAAAGACATTCAGTTTTTTAATTTTCACCCTAATATTGAGACATTGTGTATTGAGTGGCGGAACTCCACGCGGAACTCTGTCCCCTTACCAGAGCAAGAAAATAAAAATATCAATCTCACGAGTGGGTATCAAACTCACAATTATCGAGTTTACAAACAAACGCGGTGGATACACCACGATAGTCTTTTAAAATTAATTATTATTTTTTAAATAAATCACTTTAAATATCACACAAGTAACATAAACACGACACTTGTACAATAAATTAATAAATTATACACAAATAACCTTAAGATTTTTCACAATCGCAACACGCAGTTCTTACTAAATAATCATGTAAGTCCCGATAATACCAAGGCTTTCCACTTTCAATACCTTTAGGTATTTACCGAGTCAAGGTTCACGCATGGTCATAAAACTACTTTTAATTTTGGATTATTTTACATAAAGTTACAAATTATTACATTATTTTAAATAAACCCATGTAAAGTTATTATCTATCTATCTACATTTGTTTAAGAGATTTTTTTCTTACATTTCAATATACAGATAAGGTATAATTCACCGTCAATGAAAACGTAGAAGTATTCGCAATCACGAGGCCTCGCGAGTGAGAGGCGCGGCAAAGATTTGTCTTCGAAATGTCAATAACGTGTCGAAAATAATTAATTAATAATAAAAAAATATACAATATTCTATTACATACGGAGTTACGGAAAAGAAGAACAAAATTTCAAAGGACTATGAGATAAAAACTTGGTAAGATAAGGGGGTCGTGAAAAGTAAATGATAATAGGTTATGGATTATTATGGATTCGAAGATTTATAAAGATAGTTGCTTGTTTTTATTAAAAGGTCGTATAGATAAAAATGTCGGATGACGAAGTTACTGCAATTCACCTCGTTTAAATTGCAAGCAATATATGCAAAAAACAAAAGTTTATAAATAAATGTATATACAATAAAAATAAACTTTCCTGAATGCCTACTTAGTGTGTGTTAAAATTCAAAGTATTGTCAATTGGGACCTTTGGAGTCGAGACATTAGGATGCCGTGTAAATCCTTCAAGGTTGACGTCAATGTTGTTGATTAGACTATGTTTTCCTGCTTACTTAGAATAGTTTATTTGCAGTAATAATAACATTTAATTTTTTAATATACAAACAATAATTTACAGTAAATCTTCAATATGTAAACGCGAAAGTAAAACGATCACAAAAAAAATAAAAATAAAGTACTTGTTTATCAAGAGCCACGTACCTTAAATAGCCCAGTGCAATGCTACTCCGTAAACTGTTTCCATAACACGATTTGACAAAAGGTGATCACGGAACGTCACAAGTGCAAATCAAAACTCTAAACATTGATTGACAATATAAACAAATGATATAATAAATGGTTGCAACACCGGCCGCGAGCACGTGCACTCAACTCAACAGCGCGCCGAAACCAACTGGGACGGACGATCTATTATAGCGGTGCGCGTGCGCAGTCTCGGTCCATTTCCCCCACGCAACATGCCCCGTTAGAATTTGTCGCAGCGATAATGCGCTCTCTTTACTTCCTTGCACACTGCATTGCTAGACCTCTCATAGAATGCAGTCACTTATGACAGTATATTTAAAGATTTATACACAGGCTGACGTTGTTTAATGGAATAAAAAGGAGAAAGAAAGCGCAAAGAAAATTTACTGATCGTAATAAGCTTGAGTGAACAATAAGTTCTGAGCATTCAGATAATAATTTTAAAATTTAAAATTCCGATCCGTATGTTTATCTATCTATCTATACCTATCTACTCTTATTTTCAGAAAGACATAAATAAATCTGGAACATAATGATTTTTCTGGGCTAATTTAGCTATGCCTAAAACATATACTATTTCCTTATAGCATACAAAACGAGAATATTACATAAATAGAATCTTAATAAAAATTAAAATACGTGTGTCAATTGAACTAAAAAGATTCTCCTCTTTTCATTCTCTATTGACTTTGGTTCAAATGATCGTGATAAAGATTATCTTATATTTAAGCATGGTGAGGCAAACAGAGTGATCTTTGATCTTTCAGCAGGTTCCCCTCTCTTACTTCATATAATGTAGGCGAGTAAGTACCTAATGGAAACATGTGCAATATGTAGAACGTACAGTTTCTTAGAGAGAATTGTAGAATGCACCGTTAGTCTACATACTTAATTTTTTTTCTGCATCTGTGACGAAGGAAGACCGCTATTCACCGTCTCTAAGACAGGTGCTGGGAGTTATCTTTTACTTCAACGTAACTGCTGTTTCATATCAGATATTATTATTGCTAACTAAATTGTTATAGTATCGCCCAGTCTTTTTTTGTGTACGACTAAAATTTTGTCAATTAACAAAAGAAAATAAACACAATACACAACGCCTTAGTATCAGTAGTCAAAGCTAAAATAATTTTTATATTTTAAATCTACAATGTTTAATTTTATATTTATCAGACTTACCAATTGTTACACTTGTTAAGGAATACAGTTACTCATAAATAGTACCTGAAACACATAATATATCATTATTTACATGTAAATTATAGATTAAATAAAGAGTATATTTTTTTAGCTACATGCTATATCTTGCATATAGAGGGATAGGCAGAGGAAAAGGGAAGGGTTAAGAAATTCCGCTTCCCACCTTCCGCCGAATTTTTAAAGCAGTGACGGAACTCTATGCCGCGCTTTTGCTTTGATACCAGAGCGAAGAAATGAAAACATTAATAAATAATAAACAATTTTACCCGCGTGAGGATAGAATCCACACCCGTCGCGTTACTTTCACACGCTTATACCCTGACGGAATAGAGTATAAGCTATAGATAAAAAATAAATAAATAACAAAACTAACATCCAACGAAAGTCCAAAAAAAAATTCTACATAGCAAAGGATATCCAAAACCGGTTTCTAGGAATATTTCACAATAATTCATACATTCATTTGAACTTATGCACGATAACGAACCAAGTCCTACATCACAATATTGCTAAAAGGCAAAATATGACGTATATCAATTGCATCATAAGTGGTATTAAATTAAAATGTTTTTGCGCAAACGGGTCAAGTTCGTAACTTTTATCGATATCTTTTGACTTTAAAATCCACGCGACTTTATAAATATGTTGATAATAAATTATATTTTAATTTTATGTATAGCTTGTGGTATATTACGAAAATTTTACGTATAATTAAGGAGAAATCTTACGAAATATACTCAAGAAGGTTCGTGTTTACCCATGAATTTACAATCGAACGTTAAATAGAGACCTTGCGGAATGACTAACAAGTGGATGAGGCGGTGAGGCAGCGCTGGACAAGGTTAGTAATAAGCGACTAAGAATCAACATAAATAAAATTATCAAATATTATTCTTACAACTCAAACATGAAATTTGAGGTCAGTCGTGGCGCAGAAGCGACAAGTAGTGGGTTTGATTCTCACTGGAGGAAATTATATTTAATATTCTGGTTTCTTCGCTCTAGTTATCGAGGCAATGAGCGGCGTTGAGTGCCGCTACTCAAGTCACATTCAGAATGCGGCGAAAAGTGGGTGGTGGAGAATGATAACACTAGGCACCCTCTGCCTACTTAACTACACGTGGGATACAGCGTACAAGCTAAAAGAAAAAAAATGAAAAATAAAACAAAGTTAATAATAAAATAAGACATCAAACAAGTTTTATAGACATTGTGGAAATTACGTGTAAATTTAGTGCTGTTGATCACAACACACGCCGCGGCCTATCGGCGTTGGTGGCGCGCTGACACAAAATGTTCTTTATTGCCTCCGATAGGTTCATAACACGGTCATTGTCGTGACATCAATTAACAAAGATGAATTGGTCGTTTCACTCCAATATTGTACATTCAAATTAATAGTATATTGTTGCAAGTGTTGAGTGTATCGTTATTATTAATTCTTGTAATAATAATAATAAAATATTACAAAGTGGTAATAAATCCAATAAAATAAAATATACATTCAGATAAAATTGCCCTAATCGTGTTAATAAGTTAGATTGTTAAGAATTTTTTTCTTCTTTATAGAAAAAGTATTAATAACGAAGACTACTTCGTTATATATAGCTACTATAGCTACATCTTATAACGATGTAAAACTTTTATTTAAAAGATTGTATTGAATTATTTTTATATATTTGGAAATACAAAAATTTTAATTGTAGGAAGAATTGCAATTAGCACATCTAATTGAAATTATAACGTATATTTTTATTGTTATTATTTCAACAATTTAAGTAAATGTTCAGCTAAATGTACATATTATATTTGCATTTTAAATATTAGTATTTAAAGCAATTATTTAAGATTGTTTACAATGTGATAAGAGATAATAAATACTACGTAATATAGTACCAACTACGAATCTATAAACACAGTACTTTCTTAAGTAAAACAAGTAAATAACATTACAGACAAGCAATAAAACGTTTTATATATACATATATATGATCACTTTAACATATAAAGTATAAAATAACAATAATATAGATAGGCTAGTTAAACCATCAATCGATGTTCAGTGGCGAGGAGCGCACCGGACTTTAGGTCGGTCTAAGATTCCGCAAGGCGATTAATCATGTGGGTGGGCTTCGATAAGCTGAGTGTATACTATCCATTGCTTATTTTCATATATTTTTTTATAACCAAAAATATTTAAAAAAAAGATACAGCTATTTCGTTTTATTTTCATATGAACAGGAATGCCACAAAAAATATTGTTACAATTAAAATAGACATTGGTTGGTGTTGTTAAATTTTGATGGAAGATTTACCATTATATCACCAGACACTCTGTGGAATGTCTCGATAATTACCCATAAAGGCTAAGCTGTCGATGACACTCTGACGTGGAACAAGTGTTCACTTCAGTTCTTGTGGCGTGCCGCCGAAACGCTCCAACGATCATCTGTGTACACTCCGGCGGGGCGTGCGCGCGCACCAGATCAATATCCTCGGCTGCGTCGGGTTCGCACCACGCGAATTCGCTACGAAATTGGTGGATTCGTTTACGATACAGTAAATGTATATTTTCCAGACCATATTATTGATCATATACGTATATATAAAGTTTATAATCTTAGCAGAGAAACGGAGTGTCTTGGCACTAGGTTCCCTCTGTCTACACTGCTGTACGTAGGATACAGCTGATTTAATTTAATTTAAACTTAGTAACTTAAAGGTTTTTATAGGTAACTGGCACAAGTATATTTACAAAGTTTCCGATTCACATAATTATGTTTAACAACTAGCTACTCAGTTTGGTAAGTACACCAAACCTCGATACTGGCCCTAACATTTAAAACGGCAGTAACTCCTGGATAATCTGCAGCGACGTTGGCCGTAGAATCGATGGCGTTAGTTACTTTAGCGCTTTGGCACTCTGTTTATTATTGCAATCAATTCACCCTTTTGTTTAACTAGTTACTGTACAGCCGTGCGGAAAGGTCAGTGTAGGAAATATTTAGACAACTATAGCGTGAATAATAATTGTATTACCTACATTTTGAATTCAGTTTACGTTTTTTTCTTAATTATTATTAATATTAAACAAAAAGATTAATAAATTAAACTATTAATTATTTTACAAATTGTCTGTGACTACAGTATTATATGATCAAACAAACTAATTAAAACGAGAACAATAATAAGTATTTAGGTTTATTAGTATTTAGTTATTAAAATATCAAAGAAGTGTTTTCTTTTAATTTAACCACCTACGCACAGGTAACATTTCTCTTTAGATTCTTTCACAAACAGCTACATAGCTTTAGGTATTATTTTAAATCGTCATATATTCTTATTTAGAAAACGTATGAAAATTTGAACGTAGCGGGACTCGAACCCGCGCCTCCTGGAAACCGACCAGGCGCTCTGACCACTAAGCCATACGTTCCATTCCATTAAGCCATGGTCAGAGCGCCTGGTCGGTTTCCAGGAGGCGCGGGTTCGAGTCCCGCTACGTTCAATTTTTTATACGTTTTCTAAATAAGTATTTTTCTTTCCTAAGTGTGGAATAACACTTTAAAAATGTTTAAAAACGTCATATATTCACTGACCAATGTTTAATTGATTTTTCAAACATTCGAAACGTTCAATTTATAACTATTGTATGTATTATTTACTAATAAAATGTATTAAAATGATTAATTGATCCTTAAAATAGAATTAAAGCTCATGAAAAATGTCTGTTCGTGTTCAATTTGCAAATATTATTAATAATAACAAAATTTAAGTAGTATAATAAAATACCAACCACCAACTGAGACCTGTCTGGTATATTTTATTATTGCTTAAATCTATATATATGTTTGTAAAATTTCGAGTATATTATTGAACAGCGAATATAATATTTTTATAATAAGAAAAGATGAAGATGCGAGGCCAGTCGTGGCGCAGCGGTACAAAGTGTGACTGTAAAACCGACTAGTTGTGGGTTCGATCCCCACTCGAGGAGATGAAATATTTACTTAAATTTTTATTTCCATTTCTTCCCTCTGGTGTCGAGACAAACCGCGGCGTTGAGTTCTGCCACTCAACATGCAAAGCCTCCAAAATTCGGCAGAAAGTGGGGAACGAGGGATACAGCGTGAAGCTGAAGATGCGTTAAAGGAATATATTGGGATTCTTCCAGCTAGTCCCACGAAAGGCTAAACCAGTTTGAAATCTAGTCAAACATTTCTTACATCTCGCTTAATTGATTGTATACAAAACTATCGTATTTAAACTACCAAAACTAATAACAAATCGTAGAATTTAGTTACGAATTTAACAGCTATAAAATAAAATCCATACATATTTAAATAAAAAAAATATTTAAAATATATTAAATAATTCATATGTTTATTATAAAACATCAAAACTAACGGAAGCCCACAGTCAGAAAATCTTCCCAGAGAATATTTATAGCAGTAGGTAAACGTCGCGCACACGAAGCGTGTAACTAACGTGCTCAGGAAGCAACAATAGAGAAGTGTTCGCCAAAGGTTACAATGACACGGGTGGGCGTCGCATGGGGTTCGTTGAACGCCATTGTGGATCAGGTAAAAGAATATTTGCGAGAGACAAACTGTATTAGATAAATACACTACTAAAAATTGGGTACAGTACAGCGTTGCCAGATTTTATTCTGGTGAAAAGCCGGATTTTTGAGCATTTTAAGTAAAAAAAGTGAGGTTCTTTCGCCAAAACGCGCGACAAAAAATTTTAAATAATCCGTATAGTACTAGGAATAATAATTGAAAAGCGGGACCTTGCCTGGGACTGCCTGTCCCAATTGGGACATTTAATTTTTGGGCTAAAATCAGGACGTCTGGCGATTCTGGTACAGTAGTACATAATTCCTAAGTAAAAGCGTTTCTTTTTGAAGCAACGTTAAATATCATGATTTGCCATAATATGGTATATTGAAATAGTAATACCATATTAAGCTGTAGCCCTCCAACTGTGTCGTGGTCTCGACGCACACGTGTTGTCGCAGTTAAATATAACTGGCGGTTCAACGCACGAGGGGGGCGCAGCGCACGCCTAACCTACTACCGTATATTGCTAGCACTTTGAATCTTCGTGATATTCAAAATCTTTTTAATTTTTCTCTCTAAGTAATATAATTAATTATAATATATAGAGATAATGTAAGTTTAAAATCAATTTACGCTGTATCCCGCACACAGCAGGGTAGGCGGAGGGAACCTAGTGTTAAGGGAACAGAGTGTCCGTTCCTCACTTTCTGCCGAATTCTGGAGGCATTGCGTGTTGAGTGGCAGAACTCAACGCCGTAAGTTTCGTGCAATTAATAAAATATATAATATATTATACATGCTATAAACAAACAGACTCATAGAGTTAACTACGATTTAGCATAGCCAAATTACTAAAAACTAATAAATGGATTAACTCGATAACGGATCCTTGTACTTTAGTTGCTCACGTTGCTCTGAAAGTTCTATTTCTACAGGCAGGTGAGAACGCTACGAGCAACAACAAAACCTACACTCAATTCATTGAGGATTGAATAAACGGCTTCGACAATAATAAAGGAAATAGTTTAGAGTTGGTAAAGGAGTTCAGCATACATTAAAGTTGATTGTGTTTAGAGCGTTCACATGTATGGAGCATGATTTTGCAAAATTATAAGCCATATAAATAATTTGCGTTATTTTAGTTCTTATTTAGCTTCACGCTGTATCCCGAATATAGCAGGATAGGCAGAGTGAAGCTACTATTAATATACATCGTTTTTTATTTTCGACAAATTTTAGAGACAATGCATCTTGAGTTGCGGAATACAACTCCGCGCTTTGTGCTCTAACAGAGGCATAACGTTGACGACGTAGTTTTAAAAAATGTAAAAAAAAAACTATTTTGTGTATTTATACGAGACTAACCTTCCCATTTTTGTAGCCTCAAGCAGTATCCAAGTGATATAAAGCAAAGTAGGCAGAGTGTATCTAGTGTGGTGACACTCTTTTCCCACAGAGCGAAAAAATGAAAAGAATGAATAATTCATTCCCTCGAGTGGGAATCGATCCCACAACCGTAGCATTTACAGCATTTTTAACTATAATAAATCTCTTTTGAATAAGATAAATATATTTTTCATAAACATTATTAAAATTATTTTATATATCAATTTCTTAACAAATTTTATATTTTATTTTATCGCAACAATTAACCACAATATATACATATAGGTAGGTGTGTGTCATAAATAGTTCAAAGCTTATTATGTATACTTAACAAATCAAGTTAAACTTGTATGTAGGTTATAATACTTCTAGTGGCCTCAATTAATTGTTACAGGAAACCATAAAAAGACAAACATTAATATTATTATATTATGAAATTACATACTTATTTAACGACAAGCACAGTTTTATTTACAAAAATACGTAAATCGAATGATTAAATATTATTAGACGTCTTATAGTAAGTAGGTGATGATTTGGTTAGCAAATAATTTATTTTAAACATTTTTAAAGTCTTATTCCACACTTAGAAATACAAGTATACAATTTTTTTGAACGTAGCGGAATTTGAACCTGCGCCACTTTGGATTCAAATCCCGCTACGTTAAAATTTTTGAAACATTTTCTTAATAAATAATTTATTGTCGGTAGGTATTGTTAAAATCTGTTTCCCGCACACATCAGGGTAAAAAGAAGAAATCTAGTGTTAAGACAAAGCCAACGCCGGGTCTTGTCTTGGAGCCAGAGAAAATAAATAGTAATTAATTTTTCCGAGTAGAGATTGAACCCATAACCGTTGCGCTATAGCCACAATGTTGTGCTCCTGGGCCACGACGACCTCTATTGTTACTAAGAGCGCTAAGCCTTCATGCTCAATAATAATGTGATACACTGCTGGCATTTTAGATAACAAAAAAATACATAGATGCGTGCTGCATGTGAATAAAGCGTTTTGTTTACTACCTTAGAGTTCCGTAACAAATATTCAAATTATATTTTTTTTTTGTTAATTTTATACATAGAGGCCAGTCACGGCGCAGGAGAACAAGCGTGTGATAGATTGTGGGTTCGATTCCCACTTAAAATATAATGCTTGATATTTTCATTTCTTCGCTTTGGTAATGATGCAATGTTGAGTTCCGCCACTCAAACGCAATGTCTCGAGAATTGGGCAGGAAGTAGGAAACTGACACTTCCGTTTTTAATGGGAACGGAGTGTCCTAAAACTAGGTTCCCAAGTGCCATGCTGCCTAATCTGCTAAAAAATATATACATAAAATATCTAAGCGTAAACAGTCTGTTAACACGTAGTTATTTTGTCTAACAACGATGTTTTGATAAATATAAAAAAATAATACGTGACATTAATCTCAATGACAGTTGCATAACACGCTTCTAATTATAATTATAGTTCCTTCATAAATTTTCTACTTCTGGTATGGTTATATCTATCTTTATAAAGCAAAAAGTTTAACATATTAATACAAATAATCCATATCAATGTAAACAGAGATGGCGTACGGCATTTGGGGAATCCCAGCCACGCGCTACCGACTTGCGCTTGACTGCGCCACAAATGAATAGAGACAAAGAGGTTCGCATAACCTTGGCAGCGTGTGCCTTGCTGGCTGACGGACTGACGAACGCGGAAGCCGCTAACGAACTACCGCCTACAGCCTTACGCGTTGCGAACGCTGATGCTGCTTCGTTATTTTTTTTTGTTTTTTTTTTTTTTACTTACAACCTTAGATGATATCACTTAGGAGGTATTTTAATATTTTGTTGAGTAATGGTCTTGTGTTCGTTTTTAATTTTTTCAACGTAAAGCAAATAAGATAAGATAACTGTTGGTTTCCCTATAATTTTATTGTTTGGAAGTGTAAATTAGGTAAATAGTTATTTTGTTACTTACTTACTTAATATAAATATATTTTAAATATTTTATATTCAACAAATCGTCCTAACATTTGTCAATAAGAAAATTTGTGAAAGCGTTTATGGAAACGTTATATCGAGATTTGAACGTCAGACGAAATAGTAAATATTCGGTTTAAACGTATTTGCACTTTTTTTTATTTAATATAAATTTAGACAGTTCCATTGATCGTACTGTCATACTAATAGGCACAAAAATAATTATATTTTTATATGTAGAGTTAGTTTGCAACGTGCAGGTACAAATTTAAGGATTAATAAATAAAACTTATTTCATGTCTTTTAAGCATTACGGCACCAATTTACGAATATAATAGATTTAAATAAAGAACGAAATACAGCAGATTTTAAGTAAGTAAATGAGCACATCCTTATCATAGATATATGTTAATGATAGACGAAGATCGTTTAGTATAATATAAAAATCTTGTATAAATATTATTAAAGTAGGATGTTTTCATTTATTTAAACAAGAAATTGAATTAATTATTAATAAACTTATTGATTGATCCGAAATAGCAGGTACTAGATCAAAAGTATAATGATGAAAGAGTCACGTTTGTGAAAACGTGACATTATTTTATTTGTATTAAAACAACTAAGATTTCGCATTGCGCCAACCTTGCAAGTTGCAATATAATATAATTAATTCGATACGTCATTATTTACGTGTTAAAGAAAATTTTATATTTAAATGAGTATATCAACTAATATTAAACACTCAATTCTCTCTGCTTACGCTGTTGTGAGCGGGATACAGCCCTTTAAAGCTGATTTAATTTTATTTTTTTTTTATATCAACTGTCTTTTTATTACGAATGCAGATAAATATAAACTAAATATAACTGTTTTAAAATTAACAAAAAAAAATTAACGATCCGTTTAGAAGTTATTGTAAAACTATAATATAACTTTGACAAGTAAAATTTGTCTATAGTGGTCCAATCATATTAATAAGCGGCCACCAATAGGCGCGGTTATTGTCAGTTCGGTTGGAAGCGTTCAGTGGGAGACTCGTACCGGCCTTCTGGCACTCGTCACATGTTTACATACCTGCGTACACTGAACCCCTTCTCAGATGAAACGTTGGTGATTCGAGGAAACGGGACAGCGGATGCCTTAGGTACATCGCGCTCAATGAAAGGTTCACGTCAATGTGGAAACTTTAATTTTATCGATCAATTTTGTAAGAAACAAAAACGTTTTAGGTATATTTTTTCCAGACAATGACCCTTTTTTATTGATTGTAATGTAAAAAACAACTTTTTTCTTTATTATTTAATTGACGTTGATTACTCACATTTATACTTTAATAATCATTTTATCATTTTGGAAAGATCATTGCTCTTATATAAATATTAAACTATACCTCTTATAAATGTTTTAATTTGTTCAAAATTCGTAAGACGAAAGCGTCATCTCATATTCCACAGCCACCATAACATACCATACTGTATACTATACGCATAGCGAAAACATCGTGGGTGGCAATGCCTCGAATATAAGCGTCCGGTAATATTGCTTGAGTACTTGCATTTGAATGCCGTGACTTTAGTCATCCTCAGATTTAGTGTCAATATAATGGGTTGCCTTATAAACTTTAATAATAATACGTGTTTATTTGAATATTTTATGTACTTACTATTATTATTACGTTACGTTACGTTAAAATTTTTATACGTTTTCTAAATAAGTATTTTTCTTTGCTAAGTGTGGAATAATACTTTAAAAATGTTTAAAATATTTTATGTACTTCTTCATCTGCCATAAGGAATACAGTGTTTTGATTAATAACAACAGAGAGATAGAAGAGTACGGCTTGTCTTGACGCCGATTTTTCTCTGCCTGTTCTGGTATACACGAGCACCGAGCACGGCAAGATAATTATATGAAACTAAAGAAACTCAATAAAAAGTGCAACTAAAAAAGAACGATATAAATATTATATGTTTAAAGTAAAATACAATGTTTTCTTCTTGTTACCACAATCGTACATAAAGAGCGTTGCAAGACGTTCCGATTTTTAGCCCTAAATTTAAACGTCTCGAAAGGGACAGATATGGTCCCGCTTTTCGTAAATTATTCCACCCACTTTGAGAATTCTTTTTTATTAACTTAATTTGTTTAATAAGGTACTAACTAACTAAGGTACTAAGGAACTAATTCTAGAGATAAACGGTTTTCCCTGAGATAAAATCTGGCAACGCTTATACCCAAACAGCAATCAAAAGTTATCTATTGTGTATTAATGCAGCATCAAAACATTCTAAACTTTCTCGTATACAAAAAGCTCATTTTAAACTCAATAAAGCAGGGAAGACGAGTTTTAGCAAATTGGATCACGATCGCGATGAAAAGGATACAAAGTTTTTAAAAGAAAAAGCCACGATAGTGCAGCAAATTCCAAGCGTTCATTATACTCATTCTATAAAAGAAAATCCTTCTTTAATACTTGATTACTTTGTGTTTCAACGCTTATTTTTTAAATCTGTATATTTTATTTAAAATTTAGATTTTTATTTTAATCTGATGTTGAATATTTCATTTAAATGAAAACGATTAGTGTTGGAAATGTAGTTGAAATGTTAGATGAAAAATTTTTAAAAGTGTATTATGACATTTTGACAGTAAAATAACCATAATATAATATTTTGAGTATACTATTAACCCTAAACTAAATAAACTACAAAATCTAAAAAAAAAAGATTATTCGATATAATGTGTATCTACATAATATCAGCAACTCCGAGTAGTGAAATGATTTAACTTCACAATGACTTAAAATATTGGTCTTTCATATGAATCATGGATTAAAAGTTTGTAACTTTAAATTGACAGTGACAGATACAATAAACTACGGATATATTTTATCTGGCGATGCAATATAAACGTGAGCTGTTTGATTCTTTCTGTAAAAGATAGGTCTATTTCTATGTGTTATTGTGATAGTGATGTGATTATTTAGGAAAATTATTTTTGTCTTTTAAAATTTGGTTAGGTATAGAGGCGATTGGAGACGAGCGTTCTTGCGTTATTTCAATGGAGGCCCTTAAACCTACATACTACTAGATTGCAAGTTACAGACACTGATTCGACCTTCTTCCGGAACTTAAAACTGCAAATCTATGGAACTCTAAGGGCTTGTAAAGACGACACATGCAAACGTGCGTTTTGATGCTCCCCGTAAATTGAATGTAACGATGCCGGTACTTCAACTAAAACTACTAGATGAACTCGAATCGCGCGTTAAACGCGTCATCTGGACCGGTCCAAGGAGTTTCTTCTCTAACAAGAACACTTGTTTAATGTTTTATTGCTGTTTTATTAATATGCTTGTTTACCAGTTTGGCTATGCTTGTTTGTATCCAGTAACCATGTTTTTAAAACCATTGTATAACTATATTACATACAAGTAGGTATATTTTTTGCCATAAAAATAATAGTACTAGAAAACAAGGTGTCTAGAATTCAGAATATCAACTGAAAAACTAAACGTGATATAATGTGTAAAATTAAAATATTTACTATTTTTATAATATTATTATTTGTTTTTGTAATGATATAAAGTCTAACTCTCTCTATATGTAAAGATAAATTTGATATAAATGTCGATTTGCACATAAATTACTAATAAATATATTGTTAATTTGAATTGCCGAAAATGATATGACCTCGATTTCTATATGTAAAGATCATCTGTACCTATATTACAGCTGCCATTTGGTATGCGTGGTGTTTTTGTATAATTTGGATGGGATGTAATTTTATACCTAAGAGATAAATAGCATAAGAATTTATTTTATTCTCTGGTTTGATACATAATTTAAATAAATATATTATATTACTACACGAACTACAAAGTTTCAATACATTGTGCAATAACTATAATTACTATATAAGTCGTATTTTTCATTTTAAGTATAAGATTATGATTGCTAACGATGTCAAATGTTTGTTTATAACTACAATCTATTGACTAACATGGCTGATAGCGGTTTCTCCCGACTAAAACTTTTTTTATTATAATTGAAATGCTTTGTTTTTTGTTTAGGTATACAAAAATATTTTGACATTTTTATTGGTACAATAGAATAAATATTAATTACTTAAGACCGACTTAAAATAAGTGAAGTAGAGTCTATTGTTTGTAAAAGAAGGCAAGTTCGTAGAAGGATGTATTTATACAAAAACGAACCAACGTATTGAAAATTAGATCTTAATATATTAATAATGGTAGAAGTACGTCTAATTATTAATAATAATTTAACCAAAGATTCCAAAAACTTATTGCGATAGAATACCTGTTGAGAAATATGTTTACTTAATAGATTTCAAATTATACCAATCGTTAAAACTAATAACATAACGGTTCCTTAATAACTATTTATGAACAAAAATAATTAGGTGTTTAATGGATACGACAATCTGTTATCCAACAATCCTAACTTATAACGTCTTTTTCCTCAATTCAAATAAAATAGTTTAATTATAGAAAAAGAGAATAGTTTAATTATAGAAGAATTAGAGAAGAGAGAAGAGAAGAGAGAGAGAAGATAATTTTTTAACGGACATTTTTCGTCGTCTATATACTTACTTATCTACTTACTGGCCGCCTCTCTACAGATGAGTTCTGGATAAAGTTTTAATTACACATTAAGATTTGAGCTAACAGAAACTTAAAATTCAATTTCTTTTTTTTAACGAGAAATTAGTATCTTTTCTAGGCTAGTCGTGGGGCAGCGGCACAAAGTGTGACTGTTAAACCGAATGGTTGTGGGTTCGATCCCCACTCGAGGAGATAAAATATTTATTTAAATTTATATTTCCATTTCTTCGCTCTGGTGTCGAGGTTAAGCGCGGCGTTGAGTTCTGCCACTCAACACGCAATACCTCCAGAATTCGGCAGAAAGAGGGGAACGGAGTGTCTTAACACTAGGTTCCCTCTGCCTACCGTGCTGTGTGCGGGATACAGCGTGAAGCTGATTAGTATCGTTTCGTTTCGATAAATTTGTGATACGAAGCAATATTGTAAATTTATCGTTAGACCGGGGCTGTAAGTTCAAATTATAACGCCTGCACATCCAGAGCAACGGCCCGATAACACTTGATTGACGCCACTGTCGCTGTTCTAATCTATCTATTTAACTTTCAATAATAACAACAAGAACAGTATAGAACAAGTAAACATAATTATTGATACGATTGAAAATCGTATTGTTAAGACTCAAGACAATTAGTTTAAATAAAACCTGCAATCATCATTACAGTTTTATATTATTTTTATTATATAAATCCATATGTAATTGGATAGTTTTGCAATATATAAAAAAAATACACGCAATAATAAAAATAGTATCTCGTTTCTGTTATGACGTAAATAATTTTCATAAATGAATGTGAACTCAGAAATTACTTTTGTCCAACTATTTGATAAACACTAATGGTACCTAGTTAGGTCAAGAGCAGCTGGCATTCCAGCCAGAACGAACCACCAAGGCAGCGGCGTGTACATCCGCTGCTGCGGTGGCCTCAAGCAACCACCATGTACCACAGGTTGCCGCTCGTACTCCGAATCACACACATTAACACTAACACTTCACCAAACTAAAAGTTATTCCATATTCCGAAGTTCCAGAGAGAACCAGATAAATCTTTGATTGTTTATTTATATTGCGTATGTCGTCAGATTCTTGTATCAAGGTCAAATCTAATTTATCTTTAACTAATATTAGATGGGAATTATAAAATTATAGCAATAAATAATAATAAAATCATTATAAAAACAGTACGTAAGGATTTTTCAACTTCAACAAAGTTCAGGGGAGCCCATAATTAGAGGGGGTTACTGTCTGAATGAAAAGAATAAGGGTTGTTATAGCAGCGTAGGGTCGATAAACTTTTTTCAAAGGGCCAAAAAGTTGTCGATAGTAATGGTATCAAGTTGTGGCGCGACGTCGGGGGTTAGACAGCCCCCATGCAGGGGTAGATTCGCGAGAGTCGAACACGTGATGGTGCGAGGCGCTCAGCTCGTGCGTCGCTCCGGTTTGAACTGACGTCGCTGCTCGCTGGTCGGTCGGGAACGTGGCGCCGCCGCCCGCCCCCTCGCGCTCCGAGGGCCGCCCTGCGCTAGCGTGTCCTGCCGCCCGCCGAGTGCGGACCCACCGCTGTACCATCTTCGACGTTCAAAATTTATTATAGTAACTGCGCCAGTAATAACGTAAATATTAATGATAACGACCCATATGAAATATACTTCAAAACGTTGTATGTGTATTGGAAGATCGTTTTTAGAAAATATTTAGTAAAGTTGTTTCCAACAATAAAATACATTCAATCAGTTTACAATATTTTTATTTTTTTATTTGTCTGTTTAATGTATCCGAAATTTAATCAAATGTATCTCTACATTTATCCCCGTATGCATAGTGCTAAATATTAGAACGTGTTGTTTGATAATTGTCGGTTTGAATCACATTTGAAGAATGTTTGTCTTTTTATATATCTCTTATAAAGTGTTTTATGCTCATTTAGAATTAAAAATTAATTAAAATTTCTAATCTCAAATGTGCAAAGAACACATTGCCAAGAGAGAAGAGAGAAATACTTTATTAAGTAATGAATCTTTCTCGCCCCATTCTGTGAAGCTTTAATTATAGAGATCCTAACTATAGAGATCCAAACTACAACACTTAAAATAACCATGTAAAAACTTCAGCGTGATTTGATAAATAAATTGTATAGCTTAATTGGCTACGGATGTTTGGACGGAATGCACGTTAAAATTTTTATGCGGAATTTCAATGTTAACATTTTTATTTTCCTGATTCTTCATATTAAGTAGACGCGATGGTGGATTTTATTATTTACTAGTGAGCGCGCGCGGCTTCGCCCGCTTATTTGGACACTTAGCGGTGAATTCTAAAAAAACCACGAAACACGTGTTCTATAAAATATTTTTAATAGTCTGAATTAATTGATGGTGATTTTTCCATTCCATTTTCCACCCCTTATTTGCACCCTTAGGGGGCGAATTCTAAAAAACCATGAAACACGTGTTCAATGAAATATTTTTAAGAGTCTGAATTTCAAATTTTATAAAAATCGGTGCCGATTTAAAAAAAATCCATACAAACTTTCAACCGCTATTTCATCCCTTTAGGATTAAAATTTTTCAAAATCCTTTCTTAGTGGATGTCCAGAATATGAAAATAAACATCTGCCCAAATTTCACGTTTCTACCATCAGCGGTTACGGCTCTGCGTGCGTCTTACCTCAGTCAGTCAGCACAAGTCCTTTTATATATATATAGATTACGGCAACAAGTATAAGGAAAAAAAGATCTATCACTATGATTAAAAATAACAGAAACGAACACTAAGTTTATTTGTTGTGTATGAAAAAATAAATAGAAAAGATCATTCTTTATATCTCTAACAATTATTCATAGGGATTAGTTCATATAATATAAAAAAGTAGCGACCCACCTGCGGCTTTGCCAACATAACTTATATAATTGTTATATTATAACCAAATTCTCAACAATATCTTTACATAAACTATAGCCTATGTATTATTCTGACATATAAGCTATACTGATGTAAAGTTTCATCTAAATCCATTCATTACTTTTTGTGTCAAAGTGGAACAAACATCCGTGCACACAAACTTTCACATTTACAATATTAATATTATATTAGGATCTCATATATGAGAAATCAATTATATATTATCTAACTAGCCAGAAATTTACCACCCCAGTAGTCCCCGCACGTACGCATGACATTGCCTATAAACTATTCCGATATCGGACGTCGCGCCACTGAACCGTACAATCCATAGAAATTGAGAGATTCAGAAAATTGACAAGAGGAAAATAACCTCCGTAGCTAGCGCTAGTTTACGATCGTGGACCAGTTATGGCCGATAATACTTTGCGCCGTACATATGATAGCGATAAAATGAAATGAATAAATAATATAGAGCCTGCGATATAAGTATGTAAGACTGCTGATACCGCCCTGGGCTGTGTACTTTAGTAGTTACTAATTTTTGGCTGCAATGATATAAACTATAAAAAGAATGAGGGAAAAAATAAAATTTATTAAATATGTCTTATTATTACATCAGCCAAATGATTTCTTTTACATTTTAAAAGTATCATTGAACATTCTTTTGTAATTGTTTTTATCGAGGCGTTATGTAAATACAGATTTAATTGTCGTCGTTCATAATAAGTATAATCAGTATCAATTACCTATTGTTATTAGGTAGTGGTGAAGCAGTCAATATAGAAGTAGAAGAGAGTATCATCGATTCATTATGCTAGTGCTCATACGCTCATGCTCATGCACTATATCCATTAAAGTAATCATAAAAAAATAAAAATAATTAAAAATCAAAAATCAGCTTCACGCTATATCCCGCACACAGCAGGGTAGGCAGAGGGAACCTAGTGTTAAGACACTCCGTTCCCCACTTTCTGCCGAATTCTGGAGGCATTGCGTATTGAGTGGCAGAACTCAACGCCGCGCTTAGCCTCGACACCAGAGCGAAGAAATGGAAATATAAATTTAAGTAAATATTTCATTTTAAATAAAACTATTTTANATCACAATAATATATTTATACATTTTCATTAGGTACTATAGAAGTTGTGCCCGTGTGTCCGTAATAATAGCAAGAATGCAAGCTGCATTCCCCCATCCAAACGCACTTCCGACGCTTTGGAAAAAACTAGCCAACTCTATTCATCGAAGGCAATAAGTCGAGACGTAGTATTTTTAAAGAAATTCTCAGCACAAACCATAGCCACTTTAGCTTCGTCAAAGTGAGACCTCCATATTTATCTAAGATTTTTTAAATGATTTTATAATATATTTTTAATAAAATAAAAATGGACATCACGTTATTTCTAGGTATTGTATTATAATATATAGTAAATGAAACAGGATTTTTTTTGGACTTACGTTCATCATTTTTTAAAATACTATCTTGATACCCGGACTCTTCCAGGTATCTAATCACAAATTTATAGTAGGTTCATTTGCAAGGCAGCGTAAGTTTAAGGTAAAATAAGAAGTATTCGTTTAATAAATATAAGTAATATCATACATAATAGGCATGATGACAACTATTAAAAATCACTAAAATTATATATATATATATATATATATATATATATATATATATACACACACACACATATATANGATAACTTACTTAGAACTGACGTCACAAACGATGCTATGAATCTTTTACTTTTACTTTTTTTGGTGTGATTTTAAAACTTATATTATAATTTTCCGCAGAAATGTGTATTACCAGATTCTGTCAATACCTTGTTATTATTCCGAGAAGGTATCAATTAAAAAAAAGTTTAATATTATAATAACAGAAGAAGGTCGACATCAATGATGTTTACTTAATAATACATTATTATAAAAAATAATTTCAAAATATTTTTAAAAACTTAATATAATTTAAATAACGAGTGATTTCAAATAATTATTTTAAACTGACTCGAAAGTAGAAATTGTTTATAAAACTTAAATAAGGCCAATGTTTTTTTTGTGGCAAAGTGGTATTTTACGCAGTGCTCACCTCGACTGCTATTCAGCCTTCAAGACTACTCACTATTTGAACACCGCGAGGTGGCATTGCGAAAGTTGACAACACAGTACGTGAGCAGGTTATAAAGTATTGTCATTATGGTTACGTTGCCGTTTTGCATTAAGTTGCCTTTACGCCTTGAATTTAAGGAGGATTAAATAGACGTGGGTACTTCTATTGAAACTTCTGAACGCTCTATTGAGTTGCTAGTTTTGAACGATAAAGAGATAATAACGAAAGAGCATTTATCCTTTATGAATATTATTTTTTTTATAAAAATCAGTAAATATGTATTTGAGAACAAAAAAACAGTTTTTAATACAAATTTTATTAGTTTAAATTCTACTGTCCATTTTTTAGCTGTATCCCGCATGTGTTATGACATGTCTCTTCCTATTTTCCTCCGAATTTTAGAGGAAATCCGTGTTAAGTGGCGCAACTTTACGGCGTGCTTTGGCTCGCAGAAATGATAATATTAAATATTTAATTTCCTTGAGTGGGAATCTAACAGTAATACGTTTGTGCCCCTGCATTACAATAGGCCTCAACTTCCAGCTTAAATAATATTTTTTATCTTGAGACTGTCCAGCAAATGTTCAGGAAAACTCTTAGAGTAGTTATGAAATAATATAAAATATTTTATGCATTTTCAGAGGTTTTTCACGGAATGCAAAAACACAGAAAAAAATGTACATTAAAAATGTATTATTTTATAATTAATATATGTATACATTATTCATCTTTTAAAATTAAATTTATTTTTAAATTACTACTGAATATCATCATGCTAGTGCAGAAGGACGACATTGACGTGTTTCGCTAAAAAAAACACGCAACGTTGAAAACGGAGATTTGGACGGAAAGAGGAAAACTGATTATCTTGATACTAGGTTCTATTTGCCTACACTGCTGAGAAAAATGGTAAACTGATTTTTTTTTATTATACATTAGGAATTGTACTACATTATTACTCTAAGAATGACATCTTGAAACAGACGAATTTTGCAATTTTTTCAGTCATAATATATTTCCTAAAATGATTTTCCTAGTTTCTTAATAATGCCAATATGATTTTGTTTTTACCTGTATACCTAGACGTATACTTTTCATACTTACTGCCTTACGATGGTTATTAAATAAAGTTGCTTTATTACATATAAAAAAATTTTAAAATTCAGAATTTCATAAAAATCGAAGTGAGATCACATATATGGAGTCGAACCCATACCCATGGCGTTTACAGTCTGACGCTACGCGATTCAATTTACTGTCCTAGATGGCCTTAATAGAGGCGTGTTTAAAAATATGAACATTATAGACTAGTGAGTGTTGGATATGTCTAATAACGTGATGTATTATGACTATAATGAGGTCATACTTAGATGTATTTGAGGCCAGTTGTAGCGCAGGGCACAAGCGTGCGATTGTAAGCGCGACAATTTGTGAGTTCGATTCCCACTTAAGAAAATATTTCATATTTTAATTATCTCGTTTTGGTAATGAGGCAAAACGCGGCGTTGAGTTCCGCCAATCAACACCTAATACTTCAAGAATTCAACGAAAAGTAGGGAACGGAAACATCTTAACACTAGGTTACAACTTAATAAAAAAAAAACAATCAATATCAACCTAACACCATATTTGCCATATCTGTTGTTATCAAAACGAATTTTATTCAAGTAAAAAGTGCAGACACTAAACCAAATCGTTTTATTACATTAACAACCAGACCAAATGACATATCGACCTATTCAAAGAACACAAATACAAAAATATATGAATACTTATCTCAGTAACCTACGTGAATACTTAGTAACAAAGCGCGAGCAACAGCAAGGTTGCGGCGGGTGGCGTAACGGAGCACAATGGTACGTACATACATACATACATACATTCAAACAAACCAAAGAATCTCGAATACTTGACGGGCTGGGTAAATAGGACATCTTCATTTACATTTTAAAATCTACAAATATATGACTGTGCATCCGTCCGCAACCTTCACTTTTAGTCAGTTATGATAGGAGATTGTTCTAGCTGTCAAGGCCGAGTCGCAGAGAATTCATTAATATCTTTTGAAAAAACTTGGATTTGTGGAAAAAATCGTCCTCTCGGTTCTAAATGAAGTATCATGATGTGTTTTGTGATTTAAAACTATTTATATATAATAGATACAATTGAATTTTCTTTTTATATTATTATAACTATATGAATTATTTGTGGCCAGTCGTGGCGCAGTGGCACGAAGTGTGACTGTAAAATCAACTGGTTGTGGGTTCGATCCTCACTCGAGGAGATGAAATATTTACTTAAATTTATATTTCCATTTCTTCGCTCTGGTTTCGAGGCTAAGCGCGACGTTGAGTTCTGCCACCCAACACGCAATGCCTGCAGAATTCGGCAGAAAGTGGGGAACGGAGTGTAAGAACACTAGGTTCCCTCTGCCTCCCCTGCTGTGTGCGGGATACACAGCCGGGGAGGCAGAGGGAACCTAGTGTTCTTACACTCCGTTCCCCACTTTCTGCCGAATTCTGCAGGCATTGCGTGTTGGGTGGCACAGCGTGAAGCTGATTTTTTTTCTCTATATGAATTAAAAAATCTATAATAATCAATCTGAAGAGATGATATCGGTGAAATAGCAAAGGCAA
This sequence comes from Heliconius hermathena, assembly GCA_013403705.1. NCBI lineage: Eukaryota > Metazoa > Arthropoda > Insecta > Lepidoptera > Nymphalidae > Heliconius > Heliconius hermathena. Next base: position 1,022,078 of record JAAIXJ010000049.1, on the reverse strand, counting down.
AAATAGAGGCACAATCAGTGACGAAAGATTTAAGTAGTTATATTATTTTATAATTTTTTTTAACAAAATCAAAGACATCATGAGAAATGATTTGAGCAGACCTTTAAATTAAATTTATTAAATGTCATATGCTGAGGATCTTTTGAGGTCACTTTTTCCTTAAAGTGCTGCAGAAATTTCGATGTTTTGCTCAACGTATATATTAACATATATTAAGGTCTTTATCGCAAAGTGCTTGTATTATCGCAAATAATAACTAAATTTTTATTACATTAACTTCACGCTGTATCTCATATGTAGGAGGGTAGGCAAAGGGACCCTAGTGTTAAGATACTCCACTCTCCACTTTCTGGCGAAATCTGGAGGCATTGCGAGGTAAGTGGCGGAACTCAACGCTACAGCCGACACGCCTCTGCCACTTCGATACGACGGGGTCTCTAACAACTATTGTGATCAAGTATAAATATATTTAAGGTATTATATTTTTAGAAAGTAATTATACGATATTTTTAACAATAAGTTCACGCACGTGCGTAATAGGTAATATAATACGGATACAAAGCCTAATATTCCTTTAATCATTTAGTATGAGAGAGAGAGAGAGAGAGAGGCTGATGCTTAATTAATCTTCGTCAAAACAACGGTCCACGATCCAGGCCTCTATAGAAATCGTGGTACGAAATCTTATCAGATACCAACAAAATTGTTTACCAGTCACAGTCATTGTAGTAATTTACAATTGGTCATTAATTGTTGGCTGTCGGCAGCATTCATAAATTATATGAATACGCGACCACGTAGATGTACTGGTATTTGTAAGCGAAGAATGCAGATTTGGTTACTTGTGTGGTTTGAATGGTTTAAAAGTGTTTCAATATTCCAGAAGCATAATATGTTTGTTATTTAATAATAATCTTACTAATTTTATATATTATATTATATAATAAATATGACAGTTTTTGAGGACGGATGTTTGTTTGTTCCACTTTCACGCAAAAACTACTGGACGGATTTAGATTAAACTCTACAGTAATATAGTTCATACATGAAGATAACACATATGCTACAATTTATGTGTATATTTTGATTAATTTGGCTATAATATAACGATAGGTTAAAGCGGGCGAAGCCGTTTGGGTCGCTACTAAGTATAAAAAGTTCTCGTTTTTTTGTGGTTAAAAAAGGCATAATTTACTATGTCAATGAATGTTACAAATATGTAAAGTTAACAAAATATAGCAATTATATTTGAACTTTGAATAGTGTTTGAAATTATTTTCCTGTTTTCGTGCTTTAGCTTTCAACAAAAACAGTATAACATAAAGTGAACTTAATGTATAACTGTATGTGATAAAAAAACAGCTAAAAAACTAATCATAGTTCAACGAAGTTATGAGATATTATGTGTTGAACACTAACACCAACAGTATATTATTAAGTGGAAATAAAAAATATCGGCTTCACACTATCACACACATAGCCGGGTAGGCTGAGGGAACTTAGTGTTAAGACACTCCGTTTTTCACTTTCAGGCGAATTCTGCAGGCAATGCATGCTGAGTGGCGGAACTCAAAGCCTTGCTTTGCCTCGACACCAGAGCGAAGAAGTGAAAATACTATACATTTCAATTCCTTGGGTTGGAATCGAACCCATAGCCTGTCGCGTTTACAGTAACACTTTGTTCCCCTACACCACGAGTGGCCTAATCATTAGTTTAGTATAAGTATTAGTTATCCATCGAAATTATTTGTTGAAATATACAGATCACATTATTCAGCGACAGTCATTGGAACTTGAAACTATTTCAACGGCAAGTTGAACGTCCTAGACACATTCAAGGCCCGGCACTTAGGTACCAGCTGAGTGCTGGTGACCGTCGCCGGTTCAAGGGCGTCAGGTGAATGCCACCACTCATATTTTTTGCCACTTGCTTACGTGATGACTGGTCTTATCGAAGCCGGATGAACACCGACGGTCGCCTAACGACTAATAACATAAGTAATTTAGTAGAGACTTATTTGTACAAACACATTATATCGCAACACAAAAATACATTAGACGACGCCTTTGTTAGGTATCGATAAGTTTAACGACGTTTGGGTGTTACGCTAAGTAATTGGCTTCAAAATAATAATTGAGAAATTTTGGTCTTAAATATTCGTATCTTCTTATACATAGATGCAATATTATAAAAAAGCTTTGCATTTCACAAACAATGGAAGGAAAGTTTTTGTTTAGGAGGTAAGTTCTAACAAAAACTTTCACGATGTAACTTTTGCGATGCGCACGGTTTTTCAACTAGGATCAGGGCATTAAAGAATAAAGGAATTCCTGGTAAGAGATAACAAGGTACACCTGCGGGATGCGTAGAACTAGCTACAACTAGGTAAGAGTGTATGGGCCTTTGTTCTTTTCCATTGGAGCCTCGAGTCAGCGTAAAATTATCTTTTTACTTTTTGCTAAATGACTCCCGGAGCGGACTGCGGGCCTGAGCAGGTAGGCTGTGTATAATAATATTGTGTGAACTGCAAAAGCCCCTTGGAACTGAATTCGAGCTTAAAATTCGCTCGCTCAAATGTAACACGTGATTTAAGACGAAAAATATTTCCTGTTCTCGTTTTTGTTTATTTGTTATGTTCTATATAATAATTTTATATAGAATTAAGTAAATAAATTATAGAATATTACCAAAGATAGTATTTAAAAAAAGTGCAACATATAGCTAAAACAATAAAGTAAAAATAATTGTGTTACAATAATTTACTTTTTAGAGAAAAGAAATTTTATTTTATGTGGCTTCACTAAATTGTACTTACTCAGGCCAATTAAAGGCACATACACATTAGCGTATCTAGAGATATTTCCTAAAGGGGGCCTTGTGTAACATTGTTTTTCAATTTTTCAGGGCAAAAGTTAATTTTGTTGGTAAAATTTCTGAGGTGGGCACCAGACTATTCTTGCCCACCCCAGAATAGGTTCTTAGTATTCTTCTAAATAACATTATATTTAGGAGATTATCAAGAAAATAATTAAAAAAAAAACATTGATCAGTATCTCATAGCAGGGTAGGCAGAGGAAACCTAGTGTTGTTGTGTAGTGAACATTGTAGACGCTCTGTTCCCCACTTTCTGCTAAATTCTGGACGCATTGCATGAATGGCAAAACTCAACGTTTCCAAAAAAATAATGTGTCATTAAAAAAATAACTATCCACATAAAAAGGTATATGGTTGAAGGCGACTACATATTTTATTTTTATGCAAAAATTAATATAGGACTTCATTAATATGTAAATCAAACCCTAGTTTAAGTACATGCTATTAAATAAAAAAAAATGGTATTAAATGTTATTATATAATTAAGTAGTACTGACATTATTGTCATCAGAATTGTAAATAAATATATTCAAACATAACATATTATGTAATGTATTTTGTTCCTTCAAAATTTACTGCTTCATATCATTTGTGTTTTTCTACTACGTGTGACACTGGCAGATTATTTTGCACCTGTCATCATGAAATCAAGCCATTTATCAATAAATAAAATGCATTTTGCCACATAGAAGCGGTATTTTTGAAAACATTTTATATATAAGAATGATATTATCAGAGAGAGAGAGATTAATTAGTTTGAAAAAAATATATCAGTTTGTTACAAAGTAAACAACAATTTGTAATTTTTTCATAAACTGTAATATCAGTTTGGAAACAATCAGTTTAAGATAAGATTATATCATTCAAATATAATTATTCTGTAAATTAACAATAAATAAATATAAAATATTTAAAAATAATATATTCAAGTAGACCATATATACATTTTCCTGCAGAGTACAACAGAGTTAATCTAGTGTCAAGACACTTCATTCTCTGCTTTCCACCTGAATTCAGGTTAGAGACTGATGAGTGGTGGATCTCAACATTTAGTATAATGCTTGTCACATGTTTTGTCTTGTCAGAGCAGGGAATGGAAAATTATTTATTGCCTCAAGTGAGAATATAACCCCAATAATTATATTTACAGTTTTTAATTTTATATAATCATAGATATATTTAAAAAAAAAGTGTTTTAAATTTTTCTTGATAATATATATTAAATAATAAATTATTTTGGCAGACAAGCATATAACGTGACAATGCTTATCGTGGACTATACAAATGATCTCTTTGTAAAATTATCATCTAAGGTCATCTGGGAGTAAATGGAGACATCTTGTGTAAATCAAGGTTGACCACTGTAATATAATTATGTCTTTTGATAATTTAAAGATAAGTATTCGCTATATATTAATATTTAAAATTTTAAAGCACTATTGTTAATAATATATTTTTTATTGTTATTAATATGTATTCTTAACCTCAAAAGGATTAGAATAATAGTTTTTGTTTTTTTATAAGTATAACATAATAATAATTGTTATTAATTTTAAGCATAACTCCATTAATAAACATATAATAAATCTTTTAAAATACGATTCAATTGTAGGTTATTAAATTATTTAATATTGTAACTATTCATATACACAATTAGCGTGGATATATAGAAAGGGAACGCGTTGTGTTTACAATCTATGTAATCTTATTTTGTTGATATATATAGAATTGGCGTTTAAGTTTATAAAAGAAAAAAGGACCTTCTTGTTACTTATGACGCAGAGGTTCTAGACGAATGGTACTAAAAATACATTTGTACAGCTGCACGCTGTCCTTAAATCGATTTCCAATTTTTCTTTTCGACCGAAGCGTCAGTAGAAACAATGAAAAGTTTTTTTACCTTCGTTTTCGTGACTCCACGATGCCGCTTTAGTTTCCCAACGCTGAGTACAGTTACTCACAGCACTTATCATCACAATACAATAAACAGTTTGATTGCTATATCTACCATTAAATGATAGTTATCTAATATATTTTACAATTAATTAAATACAAACATAAAATACACAAGCAGGATAATACAAGTAAGGGTTTGGGCTTGACATAAAATAAACCAATAGAAAAAGAGAAGGATAGTATGAGACGCGCCTGCGTCCAATTAGCATTAGGTCGGTAAAGCAGTACCTACACCGAATACTCGTAGCAAAAAATATATATTAAGTATTTTCAAAATTAAACAAAATTTCTTGTGTACATTACAATTTATATATACGTTTATTTAAATAAAAAATAATTTTATTCACAAGAAAATAATGATTATATATTAAATAAGTATTGTTATATATTATTATGAAGATTGTATCGCCCTCTAGCGACTCATTTTAAGACTATTATTCTTATAGTTCCAAGATGTATGGCTAGATGGCGCTTTCGTAAATTTTATTGTAATATAGTGTTAGTGTCTCTGTTTGAGCGTTTGTGTTCTATACAATATGTCCTAGTCCTATATAAAGCGGACAGATGACGTCTTTGATGTTTAATGCAATCCACCATATTTTGCGAGGTGGTCATAGAAAAACCTTAGAATTAATAGTTTCTTCTTCATATTTTCTTTAAATTAAATCGTGTAAATGTTTCAATTATTTGAATATCAATACATCACCATCAACATGTAGGCAGCGTAATTAGTAATTCAATATGCTTTTATACAATATTTTTTTTATAGCTTCACATTTTATTCCGCAAATGGAAGCTTCGGCAGAGGAAATTTGAGAATCGAGTGTTAAGATATTTATTTAAATTATATTTCCATTTCTTCGCTCTGGTGTGAGCTGATGCTCTGCAGAATTCGGTGAAACGTGGGGAAAGGAGTGTCTTAACACTAGGTTCTGCGGCCTGCTGCAGCTGCAGCAGGCCGCTAATAAAAATATTAAATTTAATTTGAACGATACATTTTTGTCCGACTATAGGTAGAGGTGAAGGTACGTGAGTTTTAAAGTTCCCTGAAGAATTATTTCTTTTTATTTCCTTGCGTCATAAAAGTCTCTCAGTGTTCCGTTCTCACTCTGAAATTGTCTTGAATCCAGGCGGAAAGCAGAGGCTAAGTTCTCTCCGCCTACCATGCTAAATGCGGAATAAAAGGTAATGATAAAGAAAAAAAATATTAGTTTTATTTCTTTAACTGTTATTACTTTAATCGTATTATAAAATATGAATGTATTTAAAAAATCTGAATTAAGAAGATAGATGGCGTTAAATTTAGTGCTGCTTATATTTCTTGAAATATAATTTAAAGAATATGATCATGCAATAACCAATTGGAATAACTTGGAATAAGTTTCTTGTCTTCTTGTTTCTGTCTTTTCTTGGCTCAGAATTCTTTTTATTACAAGTACATTTTCAATAAAATGATAACATAATAGTTTATTTTAAATATTTATTTTTTGATATCGAATTGAATTTATCTACATAAATGTAGGTAGCTATTATAGGAAAATATTTTTTTTTGATGTAATACTTTGTTAATACATATTACAAAAAAAATATAAATTTTTGTTTTTTATATTTCAATAATGTTTTTTCAGCAGTTTCGAATCCTAAGTGGAGAATTCAAAGCCGCGCTTTGTGTTGTTACTGTGGTAAGAAAGTGAAAAAAAAAAATATTCTCCAGAAGGGGAACCCACAACCATCGAATTTAAAGTCAAGCACTATGTCACGGCGGCTTCTTATCTTGTTGCGCGTTTTGTAACTAGTTTGAAACTAGTCAGAGAAGTTCTGATGCTTAGATTTCGCAATCTAACCGATTCCTTCCTTCCCGATTAAGGCAGGTGATAAGTGAGCACAAAGAAAATTTTGCTATATTTCATAATTTTGGTCAATATTAATATTTACCAAACATAAACTGCTAATATGTTATTTGAATACGTTCCAGATTCATCCTCTACCTTGCTAACTAAAATATTTTATCTAAATTTTATTTTAATCGTCTTTATGCATTGCACATTGACGAACACATTTAGGAAACAGTCACTGAATTTTCGCTTTTATTCTGCTGAAAATTCAAAAGGGCATCTATCCCTAGCTAAAAGGATAGTCGTGTCAATTTTTTATGTTCACGTCGTGACTATTTTAATAGTTACAAATAGATGTTGTAACTTCTTTATGGATTTATTGATATGAAGCTTTTATTACGTAATTTAAATAATTTACTTCATGCCTTCACTGACAGGCAGAATACTGGAAAATCACTTACTCGGGTTAATCTCGTATAAGATGTCAATTGGCAGAAATTTTCAAAATAACATCATCCTAGCCTTTTGTACGCGCGCTGCGAAAGCTAGAAAAACGTGTTCAATAAAAAATTTTTTAAGTCTGAATTTAAATTTTTTAAAACTCGGTGCCGATTTAAAAAAAATACCATACAAACTTTCAACCCCTATTTCATCCCTTCAGGGTTAAAATTTTTCAAAATCCCTTCTTAGTGGATGTCCAGAATATGAAAATAAACATCTGTCCAAATTTCTCGTTTCTACACACAGCGGTTACGGCTGTGCGTGCGTCTTACCTCAGTCAGTCAGGTACATGTCCTTTTATATATATAGATTATATATATAGAATATTATCGTATGTTGTAATTAGTTGTCATTCATGAACTGAAAAGTATTCCATAGATCGAGATATAATAGAGTAACGCATTCAATTTTAGTTACTGTTCTTTTTTAAGTGAAGTATCTACTTGTTTTTTTTTAAATAAAAGTTGGATTTTTAAATGTGAACTTGAGTACTTTTCTCAAAAATTTGAACATAGCGTATGGCTTAGTTGGTCAGAGTTCAAATCCCGCTACGTTCAAATTTTTATACGTTTTCTTAATATGTATAAAATTAATAATTTTGAATCTTGAATTGATTTGAAATGAGAGGCTATTTAAAAAAGTGAGACATCTATCTGGATTTAAAATCCAGATTTAAAATCCAGTTCTTTAGTTTTTATATGACGTAGAGTAAACTCTACGTCGTATAAAAACTAAAGAACTGGAACACATCTGACGAACTATAGAAAATATATTATATTGGATATAACATATTAATATAAATTCTAAGATTACTTAACTAAAAAAAGGTAAATTTATAAAAAAATCTGACAGGCGGTTTTGGTTATTAATAAAATAAAAATAATTGAGAATTGAGGTCACCGTGGCGGTATAGGACATCGTTTGACTATAAATACGAATAGTTTTTCATTTTCCCACCCTGGTACGACATAGTGCGGCGTTGAACTCCAGCACTCAAAATGCAATGTCTCGTATTTAGGTGGAAGGTGGAGAACTTTCAATGGCGACGACATTGCCAACTTGTAAACGAGAATAATTTGAATACAATCATTCCCCCCAGTGGGAATTGAACCCACGACCATAGTGTTTTATGTATATAGTTTTGTATAATTTGAATATGAATGAAAAATCACAAATTTAATAGAGGACGTCCACAATTTCATGCTAAATTAAGAATAATGGATCTAGAAACAAAAAGTTATTGCTTCCTACTTTTTCAAAGATACCGTTTAGAATGTTAAATATTTTGAAAAGCGCTAAAGATTTGTCTGAGATTTTTTTTGCTTTAATTTTAAAGCAATTAACATAGTTATAGTTAAATATCCTTAGCTTTAAATTATGTTAATTGTTTTAGCTTCACATTGTATTCCGCACACTGCAGGGTAGACAGAACCTGGGAACATAGTGTTAAGACACTCCGTTCCTGTTAAGACACTTCCTTTTCCCACTTTCCGCCTAATTCTGCAACACATAATGTTGGGTGGCGGAGTTCAACTCTGTGTTTTGACTCGTTACCAGGGCTTGGCATTAAAAATAATAAATATTAAATATCCTTGAATAGGAATCAAACTCACAACCTGTCGCATTTGTACTATTGTGCTCCTGCGCCACGAATGGCCATATAATTAGAATTATAGACCACTCTTGATTTTACATTGTTATATGAAAATATACATAAAAAATATAATAATTTAGGTAAATTAATAATATTATTCTAATAAAGTTGTGTTTTATATATCTAAATGCTAACAGGAGTACCTAATAAAAAGTATTAGAAAATAAAAATAAAATAAATCAGCTTCACGCTGTATCCTGGGTACGCTGTATCCCGGGTACACAGCAGGGTAGGCAGAGGGAACCTAGTGTTAAGACACTCCGTTCCCCACTTTCTGCCGAATTCTGGAGGCATTGCGTGTTGAGTGGCAGAACTCAACGCCGCGCTTAACCTCGACACCAGAGCGAAGAAATGGAAATATAAATTTAAGTAAATATTTCATCTCCTCGAGTGGGGATCGAACCCACAACCAGTCGGTTTTACAATATTAGCATTATTTATATTGATATTCCACCACAGTTTTGCCTTCCCAGCCGCAATCCAACATTGTTTCCCGTAGGTATATTTTCTCACTTAACAAACTAATACAATAATTGATGAATGAGGGTATAAAATATAAAAAAAAATCTTTAAGTCTTAAATTCCTAACAACAATGTGAAACAAGTCCTAACAATCTAAAATTTTTAACAATTTAGTCAAAATTTAACATATTATCAAACTAAATAGTCCAATATTAAATCGGATGACTAAACAAAAGTTTATCAAACACGTCCTTTTCTTAATCCAGCTGACGTTACCTTTTGCCGTTTCTCAAATTGGCCTCATTTCGTGACTAACGTCAAAGGAAGCCGAAAGGGCGGGAGGAGAGTCGGCCATGTTTCCTCGAGTGGCCTTATTAGGTCCAGCTCTTGCCTTTGTCGAGGTACCAAGCTTTACGTGTCTTTGAGATAGGAATTGGGTCGAGATTTCGTTAAAACATCAAAGTTACGTTTATGAAAATAAATAGCAATTTGCCTCTCAATCTACCTTTCGAGGACCCAATTGGAAGAGTGAGCGAGTCATTGTTTGGGTAAAGGAAATGTATGTTTTATTTAAATATTAATCATAGATTTTTGTCCTGTAAACCTATTATATCGAGAAGCTATCTAAAATTTATTAAAGAAGCTGATTTTAGAAAAAGGAAAAGCCTTGAAAGAAAAATAAAAAGGCATATCTCGATATCTTTTGTAACTTATCATTTGGTATCCTTATTTAAGACAAAATAAATTCAAACATCAGTTTCATAAGATTTATTATTACATGTTGAACCAAGTCAAGTCAAGGTATTAATTAGATGTGACGTCGTGTTCAGTACTTGGAATGACCTGGATACGGGTGGAGGCTGCATCAGGGGTGCGGCGAATCGATGTGTTGCCATGACGACCGCGACGTCTGCCGAGAAGCCTGCGCTCTACTGTCCCTTTCTGTCTCGCCTCGATATCATATCATACCACGCTGAAAACAAAAAAGTCCTATGTATCACTGATAACACGCAAAAATACTCCGTAACTGTTAACAATTAAGTCCAAATTCCACTACTTTTGCCAAAATTTACTGACTTTACGGTTTTAGATGTAAATCTTTCGCTGTAATATAAGGAAGAAACTGTTTCTACAGTCGTTAAAGACAAAAGGGCTGATGTTGTCGACTCAAAATCACTCTTACAGTTAAGGGTTTATGTCGGAAAGTGGATTATTTCGAGGCTATAAGATTATGTGTTAGACTCACCTGTGCATGTGGTGAGGTCGGACGGTGACGGTACTCGGTGGGTGGCTTACAAGATATTTGGGGTTTGTTCGGAGTCTGTTAACATCTGGCCCCTTAAATAGGAAGGGTAACGTCTGCGCTTCAGGTCGCTGTAATTAATTATTTATTTTTGTTTCGGCTTGTTTGCGGTCTAATTAGAATGGGGTACGATTCGGAGATTGAATTTGTTATACAGTGTGTGCGTTTAGATAAGTTCAATGAGATTGGGGCGTAGTAGATTTTGTATTACAAGAGAAAATATAAAGGTGTACAACGATTTTGTATATCAGAAAATTAAGAACGACATGATTTTTTAATTATTTATGCCTATAATACCTACCTACCTTTTTAAAAAGAATACGACAAGGATGTTGAATAACTTACTTCTATATTTTTTAATATTTTTATTTCTTTTATAAAACATTATTATTATTATTATTATGTTAATTATAAAAATATACGCTAAGTACATAAAGGTGGAACTTAGCTTATATAGCCGAATATAAGGCCATTATTCAAATGTATATGATCAGCCATTATTTAACAAATTATATGATAAACTTGACACTTTGGAGAGGCTGCTGATGATGCTGAGATATAGGTGCTACTTGAAGGAGATGTTGAAAACTGAGCACCTGTACAACCTTCCTAATGAACCACCACCTAACCTCAGATTTATTGCCTCAATAACCCTTGAATTATACGCGGTTCGAATACGCAATACATTCATTCGAGGTACTCTTGAAGTTCGTGACGTCGTGAACATTCTCCAAGAGAATCGTCAAACGTGATATGGCGCCGCCAAGGAGCTAAGTCCAGGAAAAGACATAACAGTCTGTCTCCGGAGTTAGACCTCCCGGACGCCCAAGAAACTGTTACTTGGATGTCGTCATGATACAGGATATGAGAGCCAATGGATCAACCACCGAGTATGTTAAAGACCGTGCAAAGTGGAGTAGATTCAGTGAGAAGGCAGATCCTGGCAATAAAAGCCGGAACTTATGCCATATAAAAGAAGAAGATAGCCAAATATACGACATTTTAAAAAAAGTGGGAAAATGTCATTTAAATATGAATAAAGATACCGTTTTCTCAATTATTTAAATCATTGATGACGCACTTTTAAAAAATGCTCTTTTATGAGAATCAAAAATAATTTTGAGATATAGAATATATAACTAACAAACATACATTTTTGAATATGCATACGGACATTAATCACTCATAAAAAAGACAAAGCGGCGGTGCTCATATCTACATCGGGGTTCATTAAAAAATGGCCAAGGCCTCTTAATGACCGTCCGTGTCACGTAACACGCTAATATTTATGTAAATTGCGGAGAATATGATTAGTTGTGTCGCCTCCCCTCTGATAATCATATTTACGGCTGCCCCCCCCGGGGGGAACCCGGTCGAGCTTCCTCGACAGCCTTCCTCGCTTCTTGGAACAATTTGTGTGCATAAGTCCGACGGTCGCTATAAGTATTTTTTTTTATAACGGCGGTTGTCTGATTGAGTAATTGTAGATTTGAGTTTTTTTTTTGTTTTTATTATTTGTTGTTGTTTAGATTTTTTTTCGTTGTTACTGATCGAGTTAGAGAGTAAACGACTGGCCTTCTAAATTTGGCATAGCCCTAGACCATTGAAAAGGATTTTCCGAATTCGAATCGAGAATGGTAACATTGTGATTTCGATTTACAATATCTTATAGAGCACGCTAACAAAGTTGCGGGTGACGACTAATTGTAGTATCAATAAAGAAGAAATTTAAAAAATACAATTTTAACTAAATTATTTATTTTTATTTGCCTTATTGATTTAATACGATAATGGTAGAACAGCGTACGGTTCCATAGGTACGTGTATATGCTGACTATCTATAGGCAAAATCGTGCGGAGAGTTAGCTTTCGCAAATCTAATAATTGTTTTTATTTAATAAGTAATAAATATTGTTATAACATACGATTGTTAACGCCACAGTTGTGGGTTGATTCCTACTTGGGGGAATAAAATGTTTTATATTTCAATTTCTTCGCCCTGCTTTTGATTAAACCCCGTTTAATTCCGCAATTCAACACGCAATGCTCCAAGAAGAAGGGTACGGAAGCGTTTAATGGATACCGGAGTGTCTTAGCATTAGGTTCCCAGATTTCCTTTACCCACTTTGCTCTGTGCGGGATAGGTATGTTATATTATTGAAAAACATTTTTTTCATGAATGCTTCTGAAATTGCTTGTTTCCTCTGCGTTGTGTTCCGCATATAATGGGATTCGGATTCATAACCGTTGTACTTTGTGCAACTGCGTCATAATGGCTTGTTCCTAAAGTTAATAGAATATTATTGTTTTCGTAAAATATTCATAGTTCTAGTTAACTTTTAAATTATACGACTTTTTAATAAGGTGGTCATCAGTAAAGCCATACAATAGGTACTTCTTTTATCTATGAAAATTAACATTTTGTATGTACTCGTGGAAAGTTATGTTGTTCATATTGTATTTGTAAAATTTTAAATACAACTTTATAATAAGACTTTTTTAAATTAATAGCTTCTTTCTCTTGAATGTTTATATAGTGAAATAAAACTCATCTCAGGCTTGAACTTACTACTACTATACTAAACTTACTAGACCTACGTCTATCAGGTAAGCATCCCTACTTGGTACCTCAATGATTTCAAAGTAAAAAAAACAAATGAAAATGACCAATGAAAGCCTCTATTCCACATAAAACCTAGTATGAAATTTTGCAACTGTTGGTATTTGTTACTCTTATCTACAGCTGTAAATTGTTTTGTTTTATTATGTGGACATGCGAGTCATAGCTGTGAGTCGTATCTGCCATTGGGTGGTGAGTAAAAGAAAGAGAGAGTGCTCTGTGGAGACAATATTCACGTCTCGAACCTCATTGGCTATAATAATTTCAATAAAACGTGTCACGCAACGTAAAAGAAATGGTGGCGACGGTAGCAGTAACGAGCCGCTCGCTCCGTGTGGGTGGTGGAGCGGCCGCGGGCGAGACAGCGCGGTCACTATCGCGTTTCCCGCGTGAAAATCGCTTTCCCCGCGGTCGCCGTGCGGCGGAGCACGTGAACGCAGTGTCCCGTCGACCGCTCGCGTGACACGCCGCGCTCCTCGCGCCGCACTCCTGCACCCATCCCGCGGGACCGGCGATCCCGACGCCCGCCCGGCCCACACTGCGCCCGCTCCGCCGAAACTCGCGTGCGCACCCCGAACGTTCCAAATTTAAATTTGCCAACTTTTTAATAACTCATCCACTCGGACCATCGATTCGTAATTACGGCCAGTATCTTGTTCACCGAAGAGGTGGAGGCGATGCGGTCCAAGGCAGTGGCGAGGCGGCTTCAGGCGCAAGGTTAGTTTTATCATTAAATTCCTCAAATAAAATAAAATGTCTAAATAAATATATCTATCTATATACAAAAGATGTGTAGCTATTCTAGCTGTTCAGCCTGAAAGGATGCGCAGTAGGTATAAAAGAAACAGACAGTGCGATGCGCTCGGCGCGCGCCGCCATTGGTCGACGCCTCCCCCGTCTGACAAGATAGCAAGGGCCATCCTCCGCCCGCTGTCGCGCTCTAACATACCGCGTTTTCATATAATAGAGTTTATTTTTCAATGGCTCGCCGTTGGGAGGGACGAGCCCTCTATTGTCACTTGTCATTGGATGAGCACGGAGGAATTTCATTATTTATTTACATTATATGCCTCTTGTAAATGTCATTCGTGCTTCCGTTTTATATACATATATATATGAATTATTTTATTTATATGCTTGAGTAATTTCGGCCATTTTATGTTTTAATGAAATATTTTTATATTTTTTAATTTGAATAAAAACTATATTGAAGATTTTCATTTAAGCTATTTCACAACAGTCTCTACCATTTTCATTTTTGTATTTTTCTAAACTAAAGAAGGATTTACAAACTGAAAGCAGACAAAGAATAATGGAAAAAAAACCTTCCATTTGAATATTGTAATTCCTTTTAATTTACAGAGACATTGTAAAGTATGTACCTCCTGATTATAGAGTATAGAATATTATATATAATTATACATTTTTCTTGTTAGATATAATTTAAAAAATCAATTACAAGCGTGATTTATTTATTTTATTTTTAAATTGTAAGTATAATGTATAGTTTTACCTAATATACTGTTCAACGATCAAAAAATTACAATTGGACAGGAAATAAACAAAAACAATTTTGTAACATCACCGTGTACCTTTTTAACCAGACTTAATATTAATCACTTGACCGGACAATGACTTTTGTTCGCATTTTGACAATGAATTATTTAATTACGATGAAACATACAATAGATAGGTACGTGTGTAACACACGTTTTCGTATTTTTTTTTCAGTTTCACGCTATATCCTGCAAGGAGCAAGGTAGGCAGAAGGAAGTAGTGTTAAGTGTTAAGACACTCCGCTCGCCAATTTCCGCCAAATTTTGGTGGCATCGCTTGCTGAGTTTGCCTAGACACCAAAGTGAAAGAATGAAAATATTAAATGTGTCATTTCCTCGAATGGAAGTCGAACCTACAACCTGTCGCGTCTGAGACATGACAAAAAAAATTAAAAAAAAATTCTGATATAGAGATCGACACATCATATTAGATATTTATTCAAATAATAAATGAAAGAAGTACAATGTCAATACAGTGTAATTATTCAACTCAAAAAATATAAATATGATCTAAAAATAATATTTTTATGCTACATTCAATGATTCTACTGATATACACCATATCCGAGCAGTTTTATCGTTTGTCATTAAACTGGAACATGAATACCTCTTTCGAAACGCGATAGTGATTTATATATGTTTTATAGTACTGTGAGCGAAAACTTATACGTGTTTATGTTTTTATTCATATTCTTTTATTTAAAATGTATCGGTTCGCAGTACCCATCTATCTATCTATAGGTATTTCTTGCTTTTTGTATAGCAACTTTTTGAATAGCAACGTACTGCATATAAAATATAAATATTATTTTTAATAGAGATTTAAATTTAAATTGTTCATATATATTTTCATTTAGTGTCTTTGTCGATCGAAATACCGGTAAAGTAACAAACCGGTACGGCTTAAAACATAAATGAATTGTAACCTACAGTTGTATGTTATACCTACATACATATAGGTACGTATAAAGCTCTCCCAACCTCGTTTAATATCTGGCCACGTCTTTACGACTCTCATAAACGTCCTCCGGCGAAATCTCATCCCAGTGTCGCGAAATTCGATTCCAGACTCCTTTGTGTGAGTCAACTGATTCGCCTTGGATGCTGTATAATTTTACTCTTTAAGTAAAATGTTTCGATTATTAAGGGCTTTTTTAAGCATATTTAATGTTGCTTTATCGTCATCGTGGTAAGCATCGAGTTTCAGAGTGTACGTTTTCAGGACTAACGCGCTGTCTTCCATAAATAACCTGAACAATATTCAATAAGCCCGAGGTTTATTCCTCCAGGAATAGCGGTCGTAAAGTTCGTAGACATACCTATGGACGGATCCTCGAATCACAATAACGCTGGAACTCAGCAGAATCCATAATCTTATTTTTGAACCGCACCGCGAAGCGTAAATTTCGCAATTATGAGAGCGGCGACAGTGTTACGCGAATATTGCCTTAGAAGCGATAACACTAGATGCCATTGTTCTGCGCCAAGTCTTTCTTAAAATAAACATTTGTTGTCAGTATAGGTGCGAATGTGAACTTTATCTCGGAGACGCAGAGCTCGGAGGAGAGGCGCGAGGAGAGGCGGCAGGAGCGTGCCGCGACGCGTGAAAGAGGACTCTCTGGCGATGGGAGGAGGGCCGCGAATGCGCTGTATGTGTCGCGGGCGACATCCATTGTGTTTCCTCCTATAATTTTATCGAAGCTGATTTACGATCGATTGTTCGGCCGGTGGACAGTCGGCGAGGCGTAGTGTGCGTGCGCCGGCGCAAGTGTGCGCCGTGCGTGCTCCCAGCGCCGTCGGTACATACCTGCAGATGGCGCTCGGATACGACGCTCTCTCGCCACACAACACCGTCGTAAATTAAGAAACGTCTCAACGTTCTTTTCAGCTTTATTTTATGCATAGTAGAAATTATAGGGCCAGAGTTGCCTTCCTTTTACGTTTCACTTCCTTTGTTGCGATTTGCTTGTAGCGAAAGCTCTCAATCAACAGTTGTTTATATTAACATAGCGTATAGTACCGTGATAAAATGCTTTCCTCGAAGGTATTGCTAGGTATTGTAGTGGCAAATTGTTTTCCGGCACAATTAAGATTGAGTTTCAATACTCAATAGTCAATGGGCACTTTGGCCGCGTGTTTGTTCAATCGATCGAATGTAAAACATGAAATAACAGGTGAAAGCGCGACAGATGTTAAGTAACAATAACTACCTTTTTCAGAAAAGGATTCAACATTTTGTGAACATAACCTTATTGCGTAATTGGATTTGGTTTGTATAGTCATCAATAAAAATATAGGCAGGTACTTATAAAACATATTATAGAACAAATATTATAACATTAAGTTTCTTACGTCCAATTTTCGTGGCACAGTGGCAAAAAGTGTCGTGTGGCAGTAAACGCTACAGTTGAGGGTTAGATTCCCATTCGGAAAATGCAATATTCAATATTTTCATTTCCGAGTGAGTGAGTTCCGCCACTTAACACGCAATGCCTCTAGAACTCGCCGGAAAGTAGTGAAAGAAAATGTCTTAATGGCAACAGAATGTCTTAACAATAGCTTCCAGGTTGCCCTATGCCTATCCTGCTATGAGCGAGATATAGCGTGAAGCAAAAAATGTGCTAATTTTAACTTTTCAGCTTGAATAAAAAACTTAATTTCTTTAAATATTCAATCTACTCTCCGTTTTATTACATATTCCTAACTAATAAACATGAGAAAAGTTTACGGTTCACATGAAACTTAGACAATATCACAAAATAAAGTTTATTTTCTGAAGGAAATGTGTGTGAAGGCGAGCTAAAATTACACGGAGTCAAGGGAACGGGGCCACTTCACGGGCTTCCACGTTTAGTTATATAACTTGAGACAGGTATATATTTGTGCTCTACTATTAGATAAAATGTCTTGTCTCTATTTATTATATGCCGTTGTGGCGCAGGCGTGCTAGTGTGTGACTGTAACGCGATGGTTGTGAGTTCGATTCCCATTCGAGGGAATCAATTATTGGTCAGAACTCAACGTCGGGCTTTTGAGCCTAAATTTGTAAAACCAATCTTGACGCAGAGACACTAGGGTGTGACTATGAATGTGACAGGTTGTGGGTTTCCGCTAGAGGAAAATGAAATATTTAATATTTTCATTTGAAGAAACGCACTTTACGTCACCAGAGCGAAGGCTCTGGTGACGTAAAGTGCGGCAGTGAGTTCCAGAATCCGATGGGAAGTGGCGAGTATCTTAGAACTACGCTCTCTCTGCCTACCTTGATAGTAATGATACGGTAGTAAAATATCCTCCCTGACAGCAAATTTTATGTTTTTCGTGATTTTGTTATATATAATAAGGAAACAAATTAACTTTTTGTGAAAAGAACTTCAACTTTGATGTATAATAAGTTAATAACGTTACTAGCTCATATCAAAGTAAGATTACAAATTTTACAAACTAGATGAAACCAAAATATTTTGACTCAATCACTTTTACCTTAACAAAGGGTTAAACTCAAGCCTTTGTTAGGGAAAAAATTAAAAACGCATAACTATAAAGACAATGGAAACGAAATGTTATACAGTCGATAGTAGCAACGAGGTGATTTCAGCGAGATAGTGTTATCTCTGACTCACATGTTGTTTCATACTTTTCCTATAGTTTATGGCTTAGTGCTTATATATTGTTTGATAAGTAAATTTGTTTAATTCTGTTTATAATCATATATATAATTGAGATAGAATAATATAATATATAAAATTGAGGCGAAGCGCGGCGTTGAGATCCGCCAGTCAACACGGAATGCTTTCAGAAATCTGTGAAACATGGGGAATGAAGAGTCTTAAGACTAGGTTCTCTCTGCCTACCCTGCTGTCGGGATAAAGATAGCGTGAAGCTTAAAAGAAAGTGATTATTTACAGAATTAATAAAATTTATATATTTATATTTGTGATAATAATAATATAATCACATATTCTATATCACAATAGCCTAAACTTCGAAGTAAGTATATTAGAAAAGAATTAGCATATTTCCGACATGATTAAAGAAATATATTTTATCACAAGAGGTTTCTCCTAAATATTATTATTATATCTATGTAATACCAGTGAGGCCAGTCGTGGCGCAGGGGCACAAAGTGTGGCTGTAAAACCGACTGGTTGTGGGTTCGATCCCCACTCGATGAGATGAAATATTTACCTAAATTTATATTTCCATTTCTTCGCTCTGGTGTCGCGGCAAAAGCAAAAGCAAAGGCTAAAGCGCGGCGTTGAGTTTTCCCACTCAACACGCAATGCCTCCAGAATTCGGCAGAAAGTGGGGAACGGAGTGTCTAAACACTAGGTTCCTTCTGCCTACCATGCTGTGTGCGGGATACAGCGTGAAGCAGATTTTTTTTTGCGTAATACAAAAATGTTAACCTTGACATTCAGCAATGGTACCGAAAAAGTACATTTATTTAAGTAAGGTCATACATGCAGCGAGATGGTCCATTCCGCCACTACTACTCGATACTTATGACTGTTATAGCAGTTGACTATAACATTCTATGACCAAAAGCTAAAAAGGCTTAGGTCTTTATATACAATTCTTAGTAATAAAATGTTTCCGTAGTCATATAAACATATTTACTCATGTATCTTTGATAAATCAGCTTCACGCTGTATACCGCACACTGCAGGGTAGGCAGAGGGAATCCAGTGTTAAGACACTCCGTTCCCCACTTTCTGCCGAATTCTGGAGGCTAAAGTTTTTTTTTTACGATTAAATAAAATAAAAGAGAGAGAAAGCTCAACTTAGATTATGTTACGTGTGTAATATTAGTGAGTCTGCACATTGTTTATTATTTTAAAATTTACTTAAAGAGTAGTTTTCAATTTTCAACTTTCAAGATAGGTGTTGAGGCCAGACGTAGCGCAGGGGCACAAAGTGTGACTGTGAAATCGACTGGTTGTGGTTTCGATCCCCATTCGAGGAGATGAGATATTTATTTAAATGTATATTTCCATTTTTTTTGCTCTGGTGTCGAGGCAAAGCGCGGCGTTCAGTTCCGCCACTCAACACGCAATGCCTCCAGAATTCTGTGGCAAATGAGAAACGGAGTGTCTTAACACTAGATTCCCTCCGCCTACCCTGCTGTGTGCAGTTTAGCTAATAAAAAAAAAGATAAATGTCTATCATGTGATTTTATGATATTGATTCTTGTTCATACTGGACAATTTCTGCTGGGAACAGTAATATCTATATACTTCTACTTATAGATATATTCTAATGTACACACTCATACCTTTAACTAATATATAGAAATGGAATGAAATGTAAAGTTTTTCCTAATAGTCTCTGAGTCCTTGACATTTTTTTATTGCTATTAGTAAGTGGGCGGTTATAAGTCATTTCAGATTCACAACTTCAGGAGATTGGCCATAATGAACATATGGAATAAGTTTGTTACGAAATACAAAACAATTGCAACAGGAAAATGTAGTTACAGGTAAACCTCATCTCATATGTTTTAAGATAAATTTCCAACTGAATTGAAACAAAAAAAACTGATCAAATGCGTCGGATTAGTATATCGAGGGCACCGTACCAATTTCAGGATTGTATGAAGAAATACACAAAAGTTGACAAACTTAAATTTGCGGACGTATACATTCATTTTATATGAAATCAACTATAAGTCTGTAATTTTTTTTCCATGAAATATGTATAAATTTTAACTTTTTGGATTTTTTTCCTTTATTTGTTCTGCAAGTTCTCACTTCTTGCTAAATTTCATAAATGTAGGTCCACGGGGAGTAACCTTATAGGTTTTGATTACGAGGCGATTTTCATACAAAATGCAACAAAAGCAATACATAAACGCTCATAACTCTTTTGATTACGTTGACTTAGACTTACTTAGGGAAGTGGTCTAGCATAAAAAATCAAAATAAATCAGCTTCACGCTATATCCTACACACAGCAGGGTAGGCAGAAGGAACTTAGCGTTAAGACACTCCGTTCTCCACTTTCCGCCGAAATCTAAAGGCATTTTGTGTTGAGTGGCGGAACTCAACGTTGCGCTTTACTTCGACATCAGAGCAAAGAAATGAAAATATAAATTTAAATAAATATCTAATTTCCTCTAATGGGGATCGAACCCACAACCAGTCGATTTTGCAGTCACACTTTGTGCCTCTTCGGAACGACTGGCCTAGAATAGTCTAGAATATTTGACATTAATTTCAGTTTAATTCTTTCATGCGATATGGAGATAAGACGACGACTCGACAGACCGACATACATACAACAAAGTGATCCTATAAGGGTTCCGTTATTTTGTTTTGAGGTACGCAACCCTAAAAAATATTATTCTTAGAGATGGAATAAACCTATTACATAACAAAGATTAAGTATAACTAGAAGCACTAATCTATAAATGACCTCAAATTTAAACAATTCTACTTAAACAAAAGTACTTGTAACGTTCAAACTTAGTCCTGTATTGTTGAATCGGTGCGTTGATTACGAGTTTTGTAAACAGTATGTGCTCATATAATCAGTGAACAGGACACGTGGTGCTAGTTACATACGTATGTAGGTCTTGAATAGGTTGTTACGCAACCTATTCAAGACCTACATACGTATGATGACCGATGATGATGACCTATATTGATAAAAGGAAAACTTTGTGTGGAATCTTTTATGTTAGATAATTGATAGGATTTTGTTGTGTTTTCCTTTTTAAAAGATATTACAATAGATATTTTTTTTCTTTATATCTATATGTATATTTTGCAAAATATAACATGGAAGTAAAGGAAATATTTAAATGAGAATCCTGCAATGTCTGTTTCTTTTTATCCGTAATATGAATCATAAGTTTTACCTTTAGCGTACAGTAGAATAAAATAACAGACAATTATATTATAGCTGGCTTTAATATTCGTATTTATGAAAACGAGGACACTCGGTTAGTTTTCGTGAAACACAATTTACCTTTAGAGAGGTGACCTCGATACGGCGGCCCCATAGCGGGTCGCTACCAAAAATCCATGATAAAATTTAATAATTATAAATCAGACACTTTCAGGTCAAAAGGTGCTCATTAGAAGCAGAAAAATATCAAAAATCATATCAGCTTTATGTTTTATGTTAATTATTATAAATGAAGGCTGGTGAGGGTTATTGTCCAGCGCGCGCGATCCGATGCTATCTAGCTTCCGAGCGTCGCGCCGCTATATTATGATAATAGCTTTAAGACACGAACTTTATTACGAAAGCAGCCATTTTGTGATCAATCAGTTTTACTTCATTATGTCATATAAATAGGTAAATCGAATTTGGGGTTGAAAATGTTTTTTCTTTCGAGAATAGACTAGCTTATATATTTTTTTTAAACTTAACACATTGTTCTTGTAATTCGTGTATTTTTTTTAACCGTGGCGTAGTATATATAAAATGATAATTCAACATGATTTTTTTTGTACTGGATTCATACTAATACATAAAAAAAATGTAATATGTAACACTAACATAACTTTTATATTATTAAAAAATAAATTCAGCAATAAAGACAAGTTCAAACTTCTAATTACAGTTAAATCAAATCAGTTTCACGCTTTATCCCGCACGCAGCAGGGTAGGCAGAGGGAACCTAGTGTTAAGACACTCCGTTCCCCACTTTCTGCCGAATTCTGGAGGCATAGCGTGTTGAGTGGCAGAACTCAACGTCGCGGTTAACCTCGACACCAGAGCGAAGAAATGGAAATATAAATTTAAGTAAATATTTCATCTCCTCGAGTGGAGATCGAACCCACAACCAGTCGGTTTTACAGTCACACATCGTGCCGCTGCGCCACGACTAGTCTTAAAATTACAGCTAAAATGTAATAAATCCTATCAACAATCCAAAATCAATACGAATAAACATTAAAGAAGCATCCTTTTGTACACCTTAAGTGATATATCCAACAAGATTTTCAATGAAAGAAACTATCAAGATTAATAGCGTAAAAAGTCGAATTGTTAGACGTCGATCCCTCACCAGCACAAAGACGTCCCCATCCATTACAGTGATAACGTTATTGATAGTGCACTATTGTCCGTCAGATCGAATGTCATTTCGAGATTTCAGTGAAATGTTCGTAGGAGCTCGGCGAAAGTAAATTCGATTAAGAAAATCTTTTAAGTTGGATTTTTTATATGTTATATTTGTTTCTCTTAAACAATACTTAATAAGTAAAGCCAATAAATGAGTTGAGGCCAGTCGTGGCGCAGGGGCACAAGTGTGTGACTGCAAACGCGACTGGTTGTGGGCTCGACTCGAGGAAATTAAATATTTATTTAAATTTATTATTTGCTTGCTCCGGTGTTGCGGCAAAGCGCGGCGTTGAGTTCCGCCACTAAACACGCAATGCCTCCAGAATTCGGCGGCAAATAGGGAACGGTGTGGCTTACCACTAGGTGCCCTCTGCCTATTGCTGTGTGCTGGAGACGGCGTGAAGTTGATTTAATTTTTTTTTAATTTAAAGGAAATATGGAGAAAGGGGTCTGATATAATGTTCTCTCCGCCTACTCTATCATAAACCAACTATTATT
This sequence comes from Heliconius hermathena, assembly GCA_013403705.1. Taxonomy (NCBI): domain Eukaryota; kingdom Metazoa; phylum Arthropoda; class Insecta; order Lepidoptera; family Nymphalidae; genus Heliconius; species Heliconius hermathena. The sequence goes on along the minus strand of JAAIXJ010000049.1, from coordinate 998,745 downwards.
ACTTGCAAATTTTATTTTAAAGAAAGACACAGAAAAATATTGAAACAAAATATATATTTACAGTTAAGGAAGTTTTGTATATTAAACAATAATTATTCCAGTAGTCATAATAAGCTGATTTTGACACTGAAAGTCTAAACATTTTTGTTTGTACGTTGCGCACGAACGTATTTTAGATGGGGCTTGTGGTTTCATATTTTTTTTGTTAGACGTATACTGTTACATTTATATTTAAATATTGATAACAGAAGTACCAACTGTATGGCATGTGCCAAATATATGAATATAATAGAAATATAATCAATTTAAGTTAATTGTGAGGCCGTCGTGGCGCAGTGGCACAAGCGTGTGTGTGTGTGTGTGTAAACACGACAGCTGTGGATTCGATTACCCCTCAGAGGAATTAATTATTATTTATTAATATTACCAAGGGAAAATTGCGGCGTTGAGTTCCGCCATTAAACATGTAACGCCTCGAAATTTCGGCGGAAAGTGTCTCAATGGTTCCCTCTGCCTAACATGCTATAGGCGGGATAAGCGTGAAGTGTGGAATACTGACAAATTTTAATTTATATATAGGCAAAAATATTTTAACAGATTTAATTTTCAATTTCAAAATTTTACTTTATTTGAATTCTGCTAGAGGCTACTAGAGGCCGGTCGTGGCGCAGCGGCACGAGGTGTGACTGCAAAACCGACTGGTTGTGGGTTCGATCCCTACTCGAAGAGATGAAATATTTACTTAAATTTTTATTTCCATTTCTTCGCTCTGGTGTCGAGGTTAAGCGCGGCGTTGAGTTCTGCCACTCAACACGCAATGCCTCCAGAATTCGGCAGAAAGTGGGGAACGGAGTGTCTTAACACTAGGTTCCCTCTGCCTACCCTGCTGTGTGCGGGATACAGCATGAAGCTAATTTAATTTTTTTTTAAAACTTTACTAAGGATTGTAAATAAGACAAACATATATAGATACGAGAAGGTCAGAGTTTTCTACGCTGTATGATCTATTTAGCAAAATTATATATAGCTCGCAGAAAATATTTATTTTATATACATATATAATATATAGGTGCTACGTATATACATATTTATATATTGTATGTAAACAATTGTTCCCGGACCACAGTGCCGCGGAGCATCGTAAAGAGCTAATTGGTGATAAAGTGAGTTAATTGGACGCGGCTATCGGCGCTCGCGCACTAATGAAACAAAACTCCCATACTATACGTCCCTCAACCGATAACCGATTTTACTCTGATTTTATTACACGAACATTCACATGTTCCGCGCCAGGTGCGTCTGGATGTGGAGTTCTTCCTTGTTTTTTTTTGTTTAAAAGATATTAATTTCATTAATTTTATGCATTTTTCTTTGCTGTGATTTTAACCTGTCTGTTCGTTATTTTTTCAAATAAGCTGTAGATAGGTACTATATTGATATAAAAGGGGGAGCGGGAAATCAGTCAATTGACAATATTTTAAATATTTATTTGCTTTTGAGACCATTCGTGGCGCAGGGGAACAAAATGTGACTGTAAAACCGACTGTTTGTGGGTTCGATCCCCACTCGAGGAGATGAAATATTTACTTAAATTTAATTTTCCATTTCTTCGCTCTGGTGTCGAGGCTAAGCGCGACATTGAGTTCTGCCACTGAACACGCAGTACCTCCAGAATTCGCCAGAAAGTGGGGAACGGATGTCTTAACACTAGGTTCCCTCTGCCTACCCTGCTGTGTGCGGGTTACAGCGTGAAGCTGATTTATTTGAATACTATACTATCAATTTGAATGAGGATAGAAGATACTTTATATTTTTATAATTAAGTAATAAATAAATAATGTATGGACATATGTATATGTTGGGAATTATTATTGGATTGTTTATTTGTCGTATCCATTATACATTATTAAACTACAAAATTGCTATAGCGTTTATTTTTTCTGAGGCCATAGTGGTACAGTGGCACAGCGGCACAGCGTAGATTGTAAACCTGACGGTTGTACGTTCGATAACAACTCGGCTGAATTAATTATTTTCACTTTATCGCTTTGATAACAACACACATCACAGTGTTGAGTTTCGCCACTACACATATGGTCTCGAATATTGGGCGGAAAGCTCTGTCCGTATGCGAGTAAATGCGTGAAGTTGCTTTTTTTTCAAATTCAATTTCCGATAGACTTTTAGAGCAGAACTCAAATAAATCTTCTGTTATTATCGTTTATACTATACATAAACGAGAGTATCGCGAGTATCGACAACTTTATTTTAACAATTAGCTGTACATATTATTTTCTTGATTACCGTGCGCTTTCCTTATTCTACTGCAAAGTTTAATAACATCATCATACTTAATTATATGAAATTATGCCCACACGAAGTATCGTGATGCTATAAATATTGTATAAAATTTTAGATTTTTAGAGCCATTCGTGGCGTAGGGGTACAAGCGTGTAACTGTAAACCCGATAAGTCGTGAGTTCGATTCCCACTTGAGGAAATGAAAAATGTAATATTCACTTTGGAGTCGAGGGAAAGCACGGTTTTAACTTCCGCCATTCAACAAGCAATGCCTCCGTTCCTTTCTCAAATCTTCGGTTCCTTCCAAACAAAAGTATCTTAATACGAAAACTTAAGTATGCTAATGGAAAAGGAGTGTCCCAACACTAGGTTCCCAAGTTCCTTCTACCTACCCAGCTATGCGGACTGAAAAAGTAAATATCATATAAAAACATCCAACATAAACAAAAAATAATAAATAAATAACATTTTGATAATATAAAAAATATTATAGAGGCATTCTGAGCGGGACCTCGAACTTTCGTGACTTCTTATGCCTGACCGATCTTCGATGCGTGGCCATTCTAACCATTTCCACGATACGATCAGACCTCGCGGTATGGGCACTAAACGATAAACAAGACTATGTCCTTAATAACGAACATGTAACCAGCTATGACGATAATAAAATATTATTTAAGGAGTTCACTAATTATGAAAGGTCGATTGAAAGTGATAAATTATTATTTCATTATAATTTTCTTTATAATTTTTGGTTATATCTTACGCACCTACTAGGTAATTATAAAACAAGGCAAGATTATCTTCTATTTTCACTGTACCCCGAACATAGCAGAGTAGGTAGAGGGAACTTGGGAACCTAATATTAGGACACTCCATTTCCATTAAAACACGCGGTCTCTACTGAAAGAAAATATTTTATTTAATGTTATGCGTTTATCTATTTTCGCATCATCAAATTAGTAAATATAATAAAAATGGCAATAATATTTAAAAAAATCATACTATATTTGTCTACATACATTTTAAACGACGACTAAATAAAACGAAACTATGATCGAATATAATTTTAGTAATTTACTAAGTAAATGTTGAAAGGGGTGTCTTAGTACAAGGTAGAGGCCAATCCTAGCGCAGAGGCACAAAGTATGACTGTAAAATCGACTGGTTGTGGATACGATCCTCACTTGAGGAAATGAAATATTTATTTACATTTATAATTTCATTTCTTTGCTCTGGTGTGGATGCAAAGCGCGGCGTTGAGCACTCAACACGCAATGCCTCCAGAACTCGACTGAAAGTGGGAAACGGAGTGTCTTAACACTAGGTGACCTCTGCCTACTCTCCTGTGTGCGGGACATAGCGTAAAGCAAATTTTTGAAATAATTGATTTTTAGTGGGTAAGATAGACGAAATAGGCATTTATTATATATTAGTGCGGGTTACGTGTGTAAGAGTAGTTATGGGACCAAGAATCGCCGAGGTTTAATAGCTTTAGCTAACTAACTGTTTGCTGAGTGTGGTGAGCCGCAATTAAAATTCAATTTGTGCAAATCAACCGTTAAACAAAGGAAAATAGTAATGGAAGTTTTCTTTGTTTGTCTTAATTTTGATCGAGGAGTTAAATTCAATTTCGAAACGACCATGTCACAGGAGTTAACATGAAACAACTTAATTATATTATTTATGTAAGTGTTGTAGCCTTTTATGAAATCAAAGAGAACCAGGTCATTAAATTTTGATTAAATTTTCATTATATTGGAAATTTCTGTTTTGAAAATAATAATAATGTATTCGTTTTAAAGCTGAGAGATGATACGAAGGATAAATATATTTTTTTTAAAATGATTTAAATAATGTCATATCATTTATATAGGACAGGTTAAGGAGAAGACATCAAAATATAACATTTTTAATAGCTACGTTAATTATTATTTGCTGCATCTACACACACCGGCAAAATTAAAGGAACACACAAAAGAGGCATATAGTTTTTTAATTACTATCTTTTTGTGTATGTTTTTCGGTTTATTTAAATGTGGTTATTCGTAATGAATATGAGACAACAGAAACTAGGGTTGAATATTATTTATTTAAAAAAAAATTATGACATTTTTTTAAATCAAATTTTCTTTGCAAAGCTTATTAATAATCATAATCAATATTTTGTTTTGCTTCCGCGGGCTTAATAGTGCTCGAATACGTTTGCCCATGGTCCTAATGATAATTTTAATAATATCCTGGGGCAAATTGTCCCCTCCTCAGATTTTAAGATCCTGTCTGTCTGTATCGTTTCACATTACGGTGGATCACAGATATTGAATAACTCAACATTTGAATCACTGAACGGTATGTGTGACTTTCCTCTTTCAATAACAGCTCTGGCGACTTGAGTTCCAGGTAACTCACTCATTTTGTATGCAATACAATGTTAAATCTCCAAACAACAACAACAAAATGAGCTAGGGCCACCATTGACTGCATAAGCAAATTTCTTATCGAAAACACTTAAAAGCGCTTATTGTCAACAAACATTTGAAAGGGTATAATTTCTGTTGCATTATTAAAAAATGCCAATATATCTCAAAATGTTTAATTATAATATAGGGTAATAATTTAAATAAATGAACCACTGGTTTTATTACCCACAAGTAATAAAAAAAATCCTCTTTTGTTTGTGTTCCTCTAAGTGTGCCGGTAATGTTTCTACACAATTCTCGATGAAATAAGTATGGAGAAGAAGAAGAAAATATCAAAATCTTATCAGTGTTAAGCTACTCATATAACAAAGTAGAAAGGTAAATATAGAGTAGATTTACATTTTTTCTTTTTTAATATCATATTTTTTTACTTTAAACAAGTATATAATATGTTAAAATGTTTGCTCGTAACATTGCAATATAATTTCACACTACGCTAACAGATATGAGATATGTCGTGAAGGGGTTGTTTCTTACACTAGGGAACCTTATCTGCTGACTCATTCGTGCCACTTTCCGTTTTCGTGATGGAATTTGTACTATTTTCATGTAGACCACTCGAAATGATTGCGTATTGGAACACTACACGAAAGGAAACGCTTCTTATGGTCATTCCGATCGTTAGGCGAATGTTTACAGCGGATAGCTTTTAATAATCACCCCCCCAATACCTCTTACAGTAGGTACTCGTAAAGAAAGTTACTTATCATCGTCATATTTTATACAGTTTTTGTGTAGATTATGTTAGATAAAGTTTTTTTTTTAGGTTTTGGATTAGATTTTTTGTATATAGAATTGTTAACTACAGTAAATTGTGTTAAAGAGTTAGGCACAAAGTGTGACTGTAATATCGACTGGTTGTGGGTTCGATTCCCACTCGAGGAGATAAAATATTTACTTAAATTTATATTTCGATTTCTTCGCTCTGGTGTCGAGGCAAAGCGCGGCGTTGAGTTCTGCCACTCAACGCGTAACGCCTCCAGAAATCGGCAGAAAGTGGGGAACGAAGTGTCTAAACACTAGGTTCCCTTTGCCTACCCTGCTGCGTGCGGGATACAGCGTGAAGCTGATTTTTTTTTATTTTTGAGTTATTGCTTATTGACAGTAGATTCAATTGAAATATAACTTGTTATTCTCAACGTCAACTTATAAAGTTTCGTGTGGCTTGAAATCTATAATACAATGACATAGAAGTACATAAAGTGCGGAATAAAAAATACTACATAGTGTATCTCAGCACTATAACATTAATTTGACTTACATATATCTGTACCATGTCAATGACGAATGATAAACATTTTTACTGTATACTTTCTTTATTATTTAACAAAGTTGCAGAAATCCTGACAATACAAAAATATAAGCCTATATAAATTATGACTTAAATTTACCTTAAAAATAATTATTTGGAAAAATTATAAGCAAGCAAAAGTATAGGTAAACAGGTTAATCGCCACACTTTATACAACAGATGCTATCAGCCTTTAATGAAGCTTGAGCTTAGAATCATAATAAAAATTTTATTATATCTGTGTACAAAGAAAAATTTATCATCGAATCAAAGGGCAGCATGGCGGCTAATGAGGTAGCGGTCACGCATATGATCGGCTATCTCACCGTACATATTTTCCTCATTAACCTGTCCGCCTCCTTCGTTTCACTTGGCTGTAAAAAGCTTAAGGTCTTTTCATATTAGAATATTCGCGTGTGTGGCGGCGTAAATCAGTGGATTGTCACTGTGGTCGACTTATAATTTTACTGTCGTAGGAAGGCGACACGACAGTGTGTCACGCGAGCGCCTCACACGACATCATGCGGATTCAGCTTTTATTGTCCGAATTGTAATTACGAAGTTATTTCCAACCAGATCTCGCCTTAGATTGTGGTCTAGACCAGCTATTGGGCGTTTCTTTCGTGAGAGATTAATTGTGGTATAATGTTAAGTAGATGATTAAGGTTTAGATGGTTCACGCTTGACCAGTCTCACGTCACCTTATATTGGTGAGCGTGAAGGGTGAATATGAGAAATAATATATATACAAGGTTAATAATATTCTTTATAAAACATATACTATGTTGATTAGTGGTACCTAAAAATTATATAATCTGAAGATGGTTAAAAGTCTATATCTTTCGTTCTTTATAGTTTCACGCTGTATTCCACACGTAGCATGGTAGGCAGAGGGGACCTGGGAACCTAGTATAAAGTCCATTCCCAAATTTTCGCCGAATTCTAGAGGAATTGCGTATTAAACGAAAATCAACGTTGCCTAGTTACCAGAGCGAGGAAATAAACATATAAAATATTTAATTTCCTCGAGTTGGTATCAAACCTACAATCGGATTGTCTAGAGCAAAACAAACGGCAAAGGCAAAACGGATTGTCTAGATCAGTGGTTCCCAACCATTGGTCCGCGGACCACCAGTGGTCCGCAGAAGCCTAAATATGGTCCGCAAACTATTTTAATTTTATGACTGGGGATAGTGAGGCAAAGTTTCTGTTTAATTATCACAGTTAATTTTTATTATACCTACATGCATAGTGGTCCGTGCTGCTAAGAATGATATAAAAGTGGTCCTTGATCAAGAAAAGGTTGGGAGCCCCTGGTCTAGATACTATGTTTCCCTTGTTTTCACTGCTTTGAAGGGTACATTGTGAAGCTAATCAAATTTTATATGCGTAATTAGTCTGTACTGTACATATACTTAAACTATTCCTAAAGTGAGTTTTCATTAATTCTACACAAATTTGTAAAATCATAAGTGTTTGTTATATATTCTATTATCTTTACGAATTTTTCATCCACCTGCTGTCACTGTGATAAAATATTTTTTTACACACAAAGTTGTCAAATTACTGTTGATAGTGTATCAGTAATATTAAAATATACAATTATAATTTTTTGTCGTAACAATTATAATTTGAGGCCGGTCGTGGCGCAGCGGCACGAGGTGTGACTGCAAAACAGACTGGTTGTGGGTTCGATCCCCACTCGAGGAGATGAAATATTAACTTAAATTTATATTTCCATTTCTTCGCTCTGGTGTCGAGGTTAAGCGCGGCGTTGAGTTCTGCCACTCAACACGCAATGCCTCCAGAATTCGGCAGAAAGTGGGGAACGGAGTGTCTTAACACTAGGTTCCCTCTGCCTACCCTGCTGTGTGCGGGATACAGCGTGAAGCTAATTTATTTATTTATAATTTTTTGTAACGTACAAATAGTAATATGTCAATTCGATATTTTAATCACGAATGGGTATATAATTGTCACGTGTTTTCCTTTTTTAAGCTGACTTTGGGAAACGGAGTGTCTTAACTTAACGCTAGATTCCTTCTGACAACCCTGCGGTATGCGTGATACAGCGTGAAACTGAAAAGAAGACTTTTAGTTAATTAAGGCTAGCGGAAAATATTATTAAATACTTGATAGAGAAAACCAAACCTAATCATAAAATGTAAATGCAACAAATGCATGCATAAAGTTTCATCTTGAATGCATCACGAAAGAGTTCCAATATGTCGTCAACATTTTAATAGGTTGTCTGTGAACAAGCTACAAGGAGATTTTAAAAAAAATGATTAATATACATATTCAATAATTTACATTAAAAGTTCACTCATTTCTCGAAGGATCTACGTTAAGCTTTTTAATTAACACTTGCCTTGATATTTTTTATTTATATACCATGTACTTTATTTATTGTTACGTCAAATATTTCTCAAAAGGAAATTGTGAATGTCTTCTTTTGGTTCATCCAATAATACCATTTCAGACATAAGAAAGTACTTACATAAAATTATACAAATTACATTAAGTTTTTTTTTATTTATTAGCTTCACGCAGCATCCCGCACATAACAGATCAGGCTTGTCCGTTCCAATTAAGACACTTCTCTCTTTCTCTCGAGTTACTGTTACGGTAGTAAATGTGGGTATTACTAAAGGAGATTAAAAGAAAGATTGAATGCCATAGAGATGCGATCTCTTCGTAGAATATGCGGAATCAGCTTGGCTGATCGAATGCGCAATGAAGAGATATACAGAGTGGCAGGTACTAGCGAAGATGTCATGGTGATAATGAAGAAGAACGTGTTCAGCTGGTTTGGGCACGTCGAACGAATGAATGATGAAAGAGTTGCAAAAAAGATTTATGATGGAAAAGTGAGCGGTAAGAGAGGTAGGGGAGACCTCAGTTGACCCTTGAAAACACAGTATCAAAGATACGAAGGAAGGTCACGTAAAAAGCATGAAGACGGGGGGTTTTGTATGAAGAGGTTGATGATAGTGGACGAAGTGAAATAAGTATGTGGAGACCGTAGCGTTTGGCGCTCCGTTCTCTCTAATTACCCAGCTAGGATACAGCGTTAAGCTAGATTAGATTATAAATTTCATTCCTCCGAGTGGGAATCGAACCCGCTTCTGTCGCGTTTACAATCACACGCTTGTGCCTCTGCCTCACGACGGCTTTAACAATAAAGTCAATAGAAAGTATTATACGACATAATATTTTCAGTTTTAATAATCAATTATATGTCTTTATTCCAATAGATAAGTCATATATTATGTCAAATAAATTTATCATAAATAAGAATAAACTTTCTTATATAAAAAAAACTCCACAATATAATTTCAACTTAAAAGAAATATGAAAACACATCCACACCCAGCCTACAGCCTGCGCGACAGTCCGGCGGTCCGGTTAATAGCTGTCATTATTGTGTCGTTCAGAAATTGCTTTACTATCGGACGAGGTATCACGAGGAGGTTTATAGGCCAAGATTACATGTTAACTTTTATATTGAACGCTTAACCTATATACTTTGAGACTCTAGAGCCTCCGCCTACTGCTGTGTTAAATTACCTACTATTCTCTACTATGTGGGCTTTTTTAAAACACTTAAATGTGTGTGAATAAATTAAATCAAACATGGTAGATTGTAGAATAATGTAATTATTTTCATTTATATTTTTATTACTTCGCTCTGATGTCGGGGTAAAGCGCGGCGTTAAGTTCCCCTATTCAACACGCAATGCCTCCAAAATTCGGTGGAAAGTAGGGAACGGAAACTTAACACTAGGTTCCCCCAGCATACCCTGCTGTATGCGGGATACAGCGTGAAGCTGTAGAATAATGTAAATAATAAAATGAATAAAATAAATCACCTTCATGCTGTATTCCGCACACTGGAGGGTAGGAGGCTCGACACCAGAGCGAAGAAATGGAAATATAAATTTTATGTAAATATTTAATTTCCTCACCGGGGGATCCAACCCACAACTAGTCACAGGCACACTATGTCCCTCTGCGCCACGATTAGCCTAAATATTTTAATAAGAAAACAATAAAGTCGCTCTGTCTTTATCAAAGATCTTAGACGGTGGATGATTGCCAATAAAACGAACTCAGTCTCCTTAATACATTTTTGATTTAATAACGGATCGTAGCTATAATCTAATATTTAATATTTTATAAGATTGCCTCGTATAAGTTAAATGTTTAATATATACACACCATAGTAGATACAAAATGATAAAATGTTTCCGAAGTGGTTAATTTATACATACTTTATGCACCAAATGTGATAATAACCGCTGTGATGCGATAGAGATAGGGTGGTACTATTATAAACAATTATTTTCCTTTATAAAAGGTCTAATGCGATATAATACTAGCGACAGAAACGCGGCTTCGCCCGCTTAAAATTATTATAAATATAATAGTAATATGATATATTTTACAAAATATTTCCAAAAAATTGTAGTCCATGTCCAGTTGCGTGTATCCACACACATGTATCTGATGTATGAGCTATATTAAGGTAAAGCTTTATCTAAATCTGTTCAGTAGTTTTTGCGTGAAAGTGCTACGTAAAGCGAAAGTGAAATTAACATCCACCCTTACAAGCTTTTTCATTTATAATTAGTAGTATATGAGCATACTTTTATAAGCATTTTTCACATATTTTTTTAATAAATGAATCGGAAGTACGTAAAAAACAATAAATTATAAAGATCTCTCGATATCTTCGTACGTCGACACACTTTATTTATGTTTCTTTAGAAACAAATAAAATGTCGATGCTTATTCGACCCATCGAATTACTTTTATTACTTTTGTTTCTTGAACTATATAAAATATTTTTTTATAATAAACTTAATTGTTTCGAATACAGACGAACACAGGTATCTTGAGACTAGATTCCCTCTGCCTTCCCATGGGGGAAACGGCCTGAAGGTAAAAAAAAATCATATACAAATTTAATTTACTGTTGTGTATTTATTTAGTGTATTGTTTAAATTGTAACTTGTGTAACTTTTTAAAGGCAACGTCATTGACAGTAACATGATGAATCTTATTATCCTTTGATGAGATCTTAAGAATTTACCGATCTAATATTTGTTCTAAAATCCTAAAAAGTTTTTACTCTGCAATAACGCCGCCAAGTGTGAAAGACATGTCAGAACAACAAAAAGCTATTAAGTTTTACATATTTTAATAAAAAAATAACAAAATGATAAAATTTCATTAAATCCAAAGAAACTAAACTAATGAACTTAGTTATTATTTTCAAGGACTATACAATCCATACTACAAAAACGACTTCAGTTTCTTTGGTATTTAATTTTTACGAAGCACACTTTTCAACTTACTTATTATGACCACGTATTTTTATCGTTCAAGAATAAAAGGCACATGGCTGGCTACTTTACAAGATACAATAAATTCATGAATGGAGTGTTTGTGACGCAAGTGTTTTGGACAGTTTTCCTGGTCCTATTCGTGTAATAAAGATATTTTAATAACTTAAACATATCAAAACTACTTTACGTTGTAGTTGTACCATTCTTTGTCTATAAGATTATTTATTTTAATAAAAATGGATCCATAACTTATAAACAGGCAGTCGTCGTGGTGCAGGGAGGCCGTTGTAGCGCAGGGGCACAAGGGTGTGACTGCAAGACTGTACGGTTGTAGGTTCCATCCCCACTCGAGGGAGTGAATTATTATTTATCAATATTTTCATTTCTTCACTCTTGCACCAAAACGCAACAACCTGGCAAAAGCCCGGTGTTGAGTTCCGTCACTCTACTTATATCTATATCAATGCCTCGAAAAATTCGCCGAAAAGTGGGGAACGGAGTGTCTTAACACTAGATGCTCACCTTGCTGTGTGCGGAATGCAGCGTGCAGCGTGAAGCTGATTTATTTCATTTATTTAAGTTATAAATATGCAATTATCATTTTATTTGTCAACACTATTATATAATTTCTTCCCTAAGCGAGAATATTTTCGTTAATTTTTATGAAATGGGTAATTTTAATGTTAACGTCATAATGGATTCAAGCATTTATTACAATTGAATATTATTCGCAAATCATACTCATATTGTTGCAGTTATTGTAGTAAACCATATACAGAGATATAAAGACCCTAGAAGTGACTGTGTAGAAAATTTAAGAATAACATATAAAACTATTTATTTCACTTTGTGGGATAGGCAAATGAAAAGAGATAGCAAAATTAAAAAGGTCAGTCATGGCGTAGGGCACAAGTGTGCGTCTGAAAACGCAACAGGTTGTAGGTTCGATTCCCACTCGTTCTGGTAACAAGGCAAAGCGCGACTTTGAGATCCGCCCATCAATACGCAATGACTCAAGAATTCAGCGGAAAGTGGGAAA